>JFBX01000526.1:0-110369 GCA_001563135.1 Colletotrichum simmondsii | reverse complement strand
CCCCCCCCCCCCTTTCGAAGCATGAATCTCGTTCGGAGCATTGTGGATGGCTTTATTAACATTAAGACCATTGTTTAAGCCTGTGAACCTTGTTCCGGGAATCAATGTCGCTCGATTTTATCTCGATTTCCGATCTCACCTCCACCCTAATTCCACTCTTTCCCTCGGCACTGCATCTCTCTCGAACATGCCCCATAGAGCCCGTTCGTAGCCGCATGGGACGGTTTGACGCTAGATGGGGAGAGTTTAACGCATCTGCCTCCTTTTGCTTACTCGGACACGCCAAATTGCAAAGTTCTTTCATCGTGACACCTTTTCATCCTTCCATTAGGCTTGGCATCAATTCATCTCTTACTCTTACTCATAGACGTCAAGATGAGTCTCAGGGTATCAACTAGAAATGCTCTCTCCTGAGTAATGTACCAACTTGTGGCTGCAAGGAGTTTCTAGTCAACAGAGGCCCCCATATAACAGTCTGAACTTTGAACAAACCTTTTTTCCCTTTGAGTCCTGTACAAAGTAATGGTCTCCCTCTCATTCCAAGCCTTGGTAACTGGGCATATCCCGACAATTGCCCTCCTCTCCAGCGCCTGGAGCCCAGCATGCTCCCCATGGTTGTCAAGACTAGAGACTTGTAAGGCGCAGGAGTCACGAGATCAATCTTGCACTGCTGCGAATCCGGGGTTGAAAGATCCTGGCCACTTAGCTACCTAGCCCTACCTACTTTTTCGGGTATTTTGCTCTCGGGAAGCTAGGCACAAATCTAAGGTGCGGTTCTCGGAGCAGTCAATAACCCGGCGGGCCGGAAGGATAGGGATAGGATAGAAGGCTGCAGTCGGCATCAGTCACGACGGCAGTCGATCAATTCCCAAAGCGATTCCGTGATATCCACAGACCTTTGACCTTCTAGGGCTATCTATCTATAGTGAGACGTTGAATTTGAGATGCTAATTCGGCGCACTTGCCTCTTGAGTTTCTCCGCCAATGGTGTCATTATATGAGTAAAGCTAAGCAACCACGTAGAACATTCTGTCATAATTGACATTATTAGAGGTGGCCACATCTATATCTCGTGAAGAAGTCTACCCTTTCTTGTGGGTACATCGCACATGCCCATAAGTAGGTAACGTCCCGGCGGTCCGGCTCCGGGAGACATTAACCTTTGAGGCGTGCAGAACTCACTACTGACGCCGCTTTGTGCCGAGATTTCTTCTCCGGAATCGTCGGCAGTACGGGCAGCTGTCAAAATGTGATACGAAAATCGCCAATAGGAGCTCTGATGGCGGATTTGTACGAGGTTGTAAAAGAATCAAACCATCCAACTCAAGTCACGCAGCTTGCTATACTGGAACGTCATGAGAAGATCTTGATCGCGATAGTCCGGACAGTCGATAGTCCAAAAGACCAAATAAAACTTTCGCAGAACGGTATTCAAGTACATCAGCGTTGTCACACAAAGATGGAAGGCGGGCGGGGAGTGTGTTTGATAATTATCTTCGATCTTCAACGAAGGCTGAGATGCGAAATACTTTGAGCATAACAGAGATTCTCAGAAATTGACCAATCAACCACTTTCGCTCGCTCGAGACAATCTACTCTCTAAGGAGATCTAGCAGCAAAAAGGAATACGTTTGCCTTCGCTTCCGTCGTCGTCGTGAAAAATGAATGAAACGGGAGTAACTTTTTCTTACTTTGCGGTCCCCAAGTGAAACTGCTATAGTACTGGCGCATAACTAAGTTCTGGGCAAAGCATGCAAAAATTATTAACCCGCTATTTTTTCTTAAGGCTCTGGATCCTTGCCTTGGATGTGATGAAAGACAGACGTAGAGAAAAGTCGCGCACGCCTGAGCTCCGACTCGTAGCTCAAATGGTCCATTATGTTGCCCACTGTAATGCCAGATTGAAAGAAAGCTGAAATGCCCTTCCATAGAGGTATCTCTCCATCAGACAGCATGTTCAAGGCAATGTTTTGTAAAGGTCAGGTTAGGTATCTAACTACTCGAAACAAGTTACTCATTTGCAGTAACCAGTACACCATCATCAACATAACCACCCAAAAAAGATGCAAGTCCCACATCAAAACAACGCGGTGACTCCAAACTAACCAAATTTCTCACTTCAAGCAAAACTTGAGATGATCTCTCAGCCAGATTCACCAGAACACGAAACAAGTGCAAAACAAAACAGCAAAAATGCAAAAGAACAGCTCTCAACTGCAGATGTGGATTCTAACCACTGAAGAACTCCCCGAGGTGGGCTCGAACCACCAACCTCCAGATTAACAGTCTGACGCGCTAGCCAATTGTGCCATCGGGGATAGTTGAGAAGGAGGACTTGCTGGAGCTCCCTGGTTGAGGGTCCCACGATGTTGTGGGGGTTAAGGAACGAGTCGAGCCACATCGTGTGAATCTGTGGGCAGCAGAGGGCCGACGCCGACCGAACTTAGGCGAAGTTTGGGGTTGTGGATCACTTCGAGAAGGGGACCTCCACTTCAGCAAGGTGCGGGACAGACCAGACATGGGGCGGATCGGAAAACAAAGAGAAAGGGTGTACTCATGATAGTCCAGGTCCTATGTCGATTCTTGATCCTCGATGGGAGGGTGTCAGGGCGAGAAGACAGAGAAGGCATATCAGGGCGTGAAGAGGGGAAAGGATATATGAGAAGAATACTGCATCTGCATCGAAAAGGACGACAGAAGGAAGAAGAAGGGGACCAAAGGCAGAAATAAAATGCCCGACGCGGAGTTTCCCAACAATGCTATGAATCTCAAAGAGTTCTCCCCAGAAAACGCCAAACGGAGAAAAAGTGAACCGGACGCGTCTCTCAGCTTCTCCGAGCTCCCTTTCCATTTCATACAAAGCCGTTGCCTGCCTCTTTCTCTCATCCGCTCTATTCCTCTTAAGGATGTAATCACCAGACAGACAGATCTCCCCAAACGCATTAATTACCTGCCCACACGGAACGTCTCCAGCCTCTTACACGAAGGCATCTCAAACTCGTCCGCCCTGCGCATCTTATCCGGGTCCTGGAAGAACCAACCGCTCGCCGCATCGTACATCCGCTGCCTCGCCATCATCTCGTTCTCGCACTCGAACCGCAGCGTCCTGACCAGATTGTTCTCCGCCGTCTGGTCCAGCTGGCTGAGCTTCCCCTTGGAAAACGACTCAACCTCCTTGGGGTTGACAAAGTACTTGACGTTCAGCTTGGGCGTCGTCCGCCCCAGCGTGTAGGCGCCCTTGGGGTTGTCGTAGACGATGCTCGGCGTCGCGGGGCCGCCGCCGCTGAAGAGACTCGAGATGAGCGGGAAGACAAAGAGGAGCAGGATCGGGAGCAGGCCCATGAGCGTCGAGAGCCCGCCGCCTTCTTGCTCCGTCGCCTCGCGCGGTCTCCTCCGCGGCCGCGCTCCGCCGAACTGATGTACCCTGAAGCCCGGACCGCCGCCAAAGTTGAACACGAACTGAGGTCCCGTATCGAAACCTGCGCGCCATCATTAGCTTCATCGCCCTGTCTCTAGAAATCGTTTCGTTCTTACCTCCGCCTCCGAAAGGTCCACCGCCAAACCCACCACCGCCAAAGAAGCGCTGGAACATCTCCTCAGGCGTCATCTCCTCCATACCACCACCACCGCCGCCACCACCTCCTCCTCCCCCTCCGCCGCCTTGCCGCCTACCAAACCCGCTGAATGGATTCTGCGCCTGTGCCTGTCCAAATCTCGAATCGGGATCCGTACCGAACCGGTCAAACTTTTCGCGCTTCTCCTTGTCGCCCAGCACACTAAACGCGCGGCTGACCATCTTGAAGGCCTCGTCGGCGTGCTCGTGGCCGTTCTTGTCCGGGTGAGTCAGGAGCGACTGCTTGCGGTACGCCTTCTTGATCTCGCTCTCCGTCACCGTCGTCTTCACCTCTTCGAGGCCGAGGATGTCGTAGAAGGCCGTCGGCGAGCATTTCCGGATCCGTAGGACGGCGGCTTTTTGGTCGACCGTGTAGGCGCGGGCCTGGTTGCCCTGATTGTGCTCGCGGTTGCGGGCGCCGCCGCCTGAGTCGGCGCCCGAGGCTGTTGCGCTCGGCATGGTTTGGTGTGTTTGTGTGTTTGTGTTTTTTTTTGGTGTGGTGATGTGGTTGCCGGGGCAAGATCGAGGAATCGTCTATCGGATGGTCGGAATCAAGTTAGTGATTGCGATTGACGGTATTGCATCTGAAAGCACACAAAGTGTGTGTAGGTTGGATCGAGACTCGTTGCGGCCGTGGGTGCGCGCAGTCGTTGGAGGATGCGATGTTGCGTTGGTGGGTTTTGCCAATCTGGCAAGATAGGCGATGTAAGGCTAAGAGCCCACGTTACTGGTGCGATGTTCCCCCGCACCAGGTGCAGCAAATAGCTCGCTGACTCGAGACTCTGTCGTCAATGAGCCCGGAAAGTGGCGAACAATCTTGTGTGTTCGTCGGAGGGAATCGTGTGACTATCTTGCGAAAGCGAACGAAATGTAGACCAAAGTCGCAAGAGTTCCAGCCAACATGGGGGGGGAACAAGACACTGTACCAAGTTCCAATCCACTCGATGGAGGTCGAAATTGAGAGACTCGCCCGAAGCCCCGGAACCACGGACCAGCTGATTGGGTATGCGGCTCAGCTGACTCATCCGAGCAGGGTCTCATCTTATCGATAACATATGTCACTAATACGGGAATGAGCTAAGGTACCTTACCTTACCTCCAGGCGAAGGTCCCTGCTGCGACTCCAAAAAATCAGTGACGATATCCTTTCCTCGCTCCGACTGCGAAATCAGCCCAGTCTTGCGGTCGCCATAATCCCAAACACTCTAGCGACAATGGCAGCCGACAACGGCCTCCCAGACACGGAAGACGTCAAGTCATCAATCTTTAGCAAGATCCACGATTATGGCAGTACGCACCACCTCCCCTCTACTCCAACTCCCCCAAAACCGATTCCATTCATCTTGCCCCCCACTAACACTCACCAGCAAACCCCCTCCCACCCGCCATCCACGCGATCCTGATCGGCGCCCTCCACGGCCGGCCCCTCAAGATCCTCCCGGCCTCCTTCGCGCCCGCCCTCCTCTTCAGCAGCTACGTCAACCTCGCCGGCTTCCCCACCGACAGCGCGGGCTTCACCTGCGCCCTCTCGGGCCTCTACGCCCTTCTCGCCCTGCGCCGCCGCCAACCTCTGCGAAGCAAGTTCACCGCTCGCGGTCTCGTTCGTGGCACCGCTATCGGTATGGGCTTTGCCAACTCTGCTGCCGGCGCGTGGGTATATGCCAATGGCGATCGGAAAAAGGACGAGGTGGAGAGGAAAGAGAGGAATCGCTGGGGCGGGGAGTCATGAGAGAGGGAGAGAAGGGCGGAGAGGAGAGCATCTTTGAGAGTTGTCAGGCGGAGAGAAGAGACTCGAGGGGGGCCAGGTTTTTGGAACTATGAGGCATGATGGTCTTCCATCTGGTCTCTGCCGTGGGAGTGCTGACACTCTCCTGATAGGCGGTGGGCGGTCTTGGCTCGGCTCGAGTTGTCTGAAGAAACTCGAAATGCCAAGCCAACGTAGACATTAATAGTATCGACTGTAGGGAATATTGTACGATTGTAGGAGAAATCTGTTAGGATAACGATATACGTCGAGTCATGAGACGAAACGTCGTTACGCGAAACGGCACTGTCTGGGGATGGATCGACATACACACATGCCGTGATCTCGATAAGCGCTTGGGGGAATCAATGCTTGCATACGGAAATAGCAAGCGTGGAGACGGAGAAACGGGCACTTGAAGGATAGACTAAATTTTTGGAATAGCATGTACACGTAGTCCGACAGTGTCGAAATCAGGTACGTTGACTAGATTCGATTGCGTTTACAGAAAGGGCATAACCTCCTCAAATGGTCAACTGTCCAAACTACCCTACCAAGATAGTAATATAATACAACGGAAAAGCAAAGAAAAAAGCCTGTACTTGATGAAATGCCATTGTCGATGACCTTCCAAGTCTCGAGTTAAACGCCAAAAGGAGACATCTCAGCTCTTGATGAGTCCCCAGTATTCTGTCTATCCATACAAAGGAAAAATTGAAAGAAGCCGGTCCAACCCAGGCAGTCTATGCTGCATCTTTGGGGGCGGTGGTCCCAATGTACCAAACTTTTTGTGTCCTTATTCTTCTGTCCCCTCTCATGTACTTCGACTCATTTCGTCGATCTTCCTCTCACCGGTGCTGTAACAGCCTTCTCCCCTGTCTTTCATCATCGCTCTGTAGTCTTCTTCTGTCTTTGTGTAGGGTATCGTTGCTGGGTAACAGTCTCCAATTTTCTTGGACAGTGCTGCACCATGCTGCGCTGCGCTCCACCAAGTTCAGACTTCGGCGAAGATCCGCCCAATGCCAAGCATCATGCAGAAATGCCAGAGTCTGTAACACCCGCGACAGGGTCAATTACTTCACTTCTTTGACGCGTCTGGCTGTCGTCTGCATTCTATGCCCCGAGATGAACCAGACGAAGACGACAAAGACAGTGAACAGTGTCACTCTCATAAAGTGCCGTATCCGAAACCGCATATTCGCTTCATGGACGAACAGGTTGGAAAGATCCGAGAGATCAAAGTCGGTGAGATACTTAACGTCGCAGTCTCTGATCTTGGGCTCAGCGTATGCCCGGTACTCATCGACAATGGTGTTGAGCTCCCAGCCAGTCACCTTGCGAACCACGCCAACGACACAGCCAGTGCGATGCTATAGTCATGTTAGTGGGCGAAGGATACGCAAAACTGTCTGGTGTTGTAGACATACCTTGCCATGGTTGCAGTGAATGAGCAGGGGATGGTGCTCTCGGTTCAGAACAAGCCGCAAAATTGACTTCATTGTCCGAATGGGGATGGCCTCCTTCTTGGTACCCTTCATGTTAAAGACGTGGTGACGAATACCGTTGCTTGACATGAAAGCAGTGTAAGGCTCATCGACGTCGTCCTTTTGGACAAGGGTGCTAAGAGGAATGTTAGAAACGGCCGATGGCGAGGAATGAAAAGTGTAGTGACTTACACAATTGACTTAAGGCCAAGATTGCGGATGAAGCCAAAGTCTTCAGGCTTGGGATAGCTGCTTCGATAGACTCCAGGGACAACGACGCCAAAGTTGATGGGTCGTCCATCAATTGGCAAGACTCGCTCAACGCCAGGCGACATAGGAGGGCCCAGGGGCGATTTCGCCTGGTCGTTGACTTTGAGAAGTCCATCCTCGCGCCTGGCCAGCGTCTTCTCTCCAACAATGGCGACCGTTTGGGAATCGTCTTCGATCGCTTTCATGATCTGCTTCTGGATAGAACCTTCCAGTGTAGAGTCGGAGCCAGCTACGGACTCGCGCGATCCTTGCCGCGAAGGGCCCTTGATTTGGTACTTGTCGGCCATCTCAATAGGTGTGGGATCGTCTTGCTTGGAGTTACGTCTCGCGGGATGGTAGGTAGGATGCTCTGCGGGATGACCGCCTTCGTCTTCGAGGAACTGTCTCGCACTTCGTTTTGAGACCACAGCACCAGCCATGGTATGGGGTAATGGTGTAAGTCGTGGGTGGAGTGATCGTGGAGTGAGCTTGATCGCGTGACTGTTCACGGGCGTTGAAGTACTTATGTCTTCTGGGGTTCGTGGGTAGTAAAGTTCAGGGTTTCGGAGAAAGGTTAGGAAAGGGTAAGTGGTCGTGTGAGCGAAGCGGTACGTGTTGTCGGTTGGTAGCTATTTTTTGAGGAGTGTTGAAAAGCGTGCAATGATGTTTTTCCTCCCGTGGGACAAGAGGCAATGTTGAAAGATGTCCCTTTGCGTATCTCTAAAGAGCACAGGCAGAAACCTGACGGGCGGCAAGTTGGAAATTGAGGTCCATCTTGTCGTGAATCGCGGGTAAGGTAGTCTTGTTAGTGGTGTCGCAGGCGTAGGCGACGGTTCGTTCTCGCAAGGTCTCGGTGACGAATTTGGGAATCCCAGTTGTGCAGGCGAGAGAGACAAATGAAGAGTGTTTGGGGGGTTGTTTAGATGGTTGATTGGTATTGGTTGTAGAAGTGAAGCAGAGGTAGAAAGAGGAAAAGGACCCTGGGTGCGCGCGGGAGGAGCGGGTTAGTAAATGAGCATCGTAATGTGTGGGATGGGTTGAATGAATGGTCCGCGGTGTGGTGCGTGAGGCGGGTGGGACGTGGGTGCGGTGGAGGAGGCTGAAGTACACACTGGCCTTGGCTTTGGTGACGAGGTACCTTTGAGCCTGCATGCCCTGACTGACCGCGCAAGGAACCCAAAGGTGAATGACGGGGATGGCCTGTTGCTACGTACCTTTTTCTTCTCTGCTGGCGTACGAATAGCTTGGCCTCCGGTCGAAATGCTTGGCCAAGACGAGACGAAGTGAAGTGGGTGGAAAGATCTGCCTTGGGGGTTGTCTCAGGTTCAAGGCCCAAGTATTGGTTTAAATTTTAGGAAGGGGGAGAGGGGAAGGGATAGGTAGAGGCAGACGGAGAGAGGAAGAAAAAGATTGATTTTGATGGGTGACGGCCAGAGGGGTGATGGTATTGACTGACTGAGTGAATGGGATGGGAGAGACCTGAACGGACTTAGAAGGCGGAGGTCGGAGACAGTCTCGACAATGAAGAACCAGGAAGGCACGAAGGGGAGACGAAAAAAAAAAGGAGGAGGGGTGGGGTGGTGGCATCACAAAATTTGGGGAAGGGACGTATGTACTCCGTACCTGTCGTACCTTACCTCCGCCGGCACAAAGGTACATGAATACTTCTGGAGGTTCACTCTCAGACTGGACTCTCTGAAGTTTTTGCTGGAGACAGTGAGGGACAAGAAAATTCAGAGGGAAAATGCAATGCTTCAAAGGTGACAAGCGTGTACTCCGTAGTGGGCTGGACCCGGCCAATGCAGACCTCAGGCCAGCGAGAGGCCAGGAAGGGCGAGGACTCGGCTGACCATGTATCTCTCCTCCAAAGTCCACGCTGGAGATACAAGAGATGGGAGTGTGGGGGACGCAGCAAGGGTACGCTCACTAAACCACAAACAAACAAGGTGCGACTCTGGGCCACTCTGCCACTGAAGTTTGAGCCGAGCTGACTTTGTAAGCTTTTGGGGTCACCGCAGACCGTAAGAGCCAAAGCTGGAGAGAAGCAGAGAGACCGTTGTTTTGGTGGACTCGGTACGTACTCTGACACGATGGAAGGTGCGAATGGAAAGAGAAGGGGAGGTATGGATACTTGTGGCAATACGTACCTTCGCTCCTCTTTCCCGTGGAACCTAAGGTCAACCCTCAGGCATGATATTCTTAGCACCTTTTTGATGCGAAATGCGAGATACGTACCTCAATATTCAGTCCGGCAACCTAATCCCATCAATTTGCACGACCATCTCTTCCTTGGAGTTTGGTACAACAATCATAAATCCACAACATCATCATAACTCGCATCACCCTGGCAAGATGGACACCCGCTGGCCGCGCAACAAAACATCAACATCCTCCAGCCCCGTAGCAAGCCTGTAAAGGTATGCCACGATGGCTGGGTGGGCTGTCTCGGACTGCTTTCGCAACCGTGACAGACCGCCAAGCGATCAGGGACCAGCCAACAGAAAGGGAAAGGAAAGCGCAGAGACCAGCAAAACAGCAAAACAGCGAGCAAGAAGAAAGAAAACCCCCCGATGATCTGAGCGCTGACGACGCAGCAGCCACAGATGATCGGCAACTCTCAGCCACGGGGCGCACCAGGACGACGAGGCAAAAGGGAAGGCGGCGAGCACCGGCCGATGCGTCTTCCTGTGGCAGCACCAGTGCACCACTTTGATAGACAGACTCGACAGACACCGGTCAGTTACAGAGATTCAGCGCCAACCCGCGGTTGGACCTCTCTACCAATCTCAACTCAAAACCTGATATGATCGGTGATCTCCTCTTCCCGTCTTCCGCGAGTGGCGGATTGCCTTCAAACCCGACCGACAAAGCGATGTGCGTCCGTCCATGCTATTAACGATTGTATCTCGCACTGTTAGGGAGTACAGTTGTTATTGCTAGCAACGCGAATGCTGGGATCAACAGGACACCAACCATCAACTTTTCCCCAGACTTTGCCAGTCTCGATTAGAGTCGCATCTTTGGGGAACATCTGCTCGAAACGCTACTGGTCCCCTTCCTGACAGTCCGCCGGTCGAGCTACATTAAAACTGTGTGTTATGGACTACAACCACTGGACCAGTGAGAGGGGAGACTCAAGCAGGGATTCTCCAAATAACTTTCTCTCGCAATGCACCCATCCATGGACGATCAGCGATCAACAGGCGCGTCGTGTGCTTGATTTGTGCTGAATGGGTGGTGTCCAGCAGTGGTTGGCCTTCCGAGACAGGCGCCCTGCATCGTCTGCATCGCCCCGGCTCGAGGCCGCTGTTCCTCTTGCGTCCTGTCGTGCCATGTCATGGCCAGTAGAGGAACTCACGCGGACGGCGGACGCGGGGGTCCTTCAGACGGCGTCAACCAGCCACATACGAACAGCCTCGTCTTGTGTCGATCGAGCGCCCAGGACGTACGGAAGCTCGATGGCTGGTCTTCGCAACTGTCAACGTGACTCTATTCTGTTGGAGTCATCCCGCAACCGCCGGGAAGAAGCGCCAAATTTCGCTACACCTAGGTACGGTTACGGAGGCTCTGACTGAACTCCTTGGACAAACCAGCATTCCAGTCCCACCTCCGCCTCGAACCTCGCTGACCTCACTTCAATTCCACACAACTTATTGTATTCGACAATACGGAGTACCAATTTACCAAAGATGCATACCTGCTATCTCACAGGAAATGGCTAACGAAGACATGGGGCTCTGCTCTCGAACCCTGGTTGCCTCATCACCATTCCAGACTGTCGCATTCTGTCACTCGCTTCGCAGTGACAATCCGTTCAGTACGTCATATGCCCCCTTGGTACGGACACCGCCCAAAACAGTCGACTCCCGCACAGCTTCGACCGAGCGTGGCATGCGACTTACATTGGTGCAAACATCTGTGGCTTCAGCAGAGGCTGGCAGGCTGCGTAAGCCGTACGGAATCCCACGCAAGGGTTCTATACTACGTGTACCGACGTCCTGGTAACCACAGCGAGGCAAGCAGCGTAAGGTACCTCGGTGTACCTATCAAGATGCTGACATGACGCAGAAGAGAGAAGCGAAAAAGCAAACACTACAAGTCTCCAACCCCCGAACCAGTCAATTCCGTCTCAGCCAGGCTGCCAAAGTGACGGCATTACCTCACTCTTCATCACAACTTGAAGCCTCGGGGCCTTGAGCCGCCTCCATCACGGTACGGGTGACGCTAGCTGGTGCCATACCCAGCCTAAAATCAAGGAAAGCCTTGCCTTGCGGCCCACGATGATTATCTGATTATCCCCATTACCCGGTGGCCACCCGGAAATACCGGCACATCTGGAGTTGCCCTGCGAGCATCGCATAAAAAAGTACCCATTAGCGATCACAAAGCTTACTGCGAATGCATACTACTTAGTGGTAACCTTATGACGGACCATGATTGTGAGAGGGCGACTATCCGTACTGGAGCACAAGTTTATCACGCAGCACAGAGAGAGAGATAGCACTGCTCGAATCCTGCTGAGTGAAGGCTAAGCTATTATTACTCACCGAACAAAAGTTTTGTCCAGGGTCCTGGTATCCGTATTTCGTAGGCCGGCCACATTCGCCTTTTTCGGCACCGAGCGGCAGATGCCTGTCAGATTTTCTCGATGAGGCTGACCGGGATGATTCCCCGTTACTATCTCGGTGTTAAGTTTGGTAACCTCGCGAACGAGCGGGTTACTTACGTCCGTCCCACCGGCGGGCGGAGACTCACCTGGATTTATCATCACTCGTTCTCTTCCAAGACTCTTTCGCATCAACTTCAGGTATTGTGTATTTGTTCTTGTCATCGGGGATCCGGGCCTCACAATTTCGGGTCACTATCCCAAAGACCCAAAAAAGAGTGAAAGGTCGAACAGGATCCTGGGCATCTTGTCGTGCTTGTTTCCCACGACCGACCGTAAACTAGTGGAACCAATTCCCTACGAAGAAAACTTGACAGATGATGCTATGAGGGTAAACCCCACGATCCACGAATACAAAGTAGCGTTATGAAATCACTGCATCGAAGGCATGCAGACAAGCCCAAGCCATACGATGAACGACGCCATGGCGGCGCCTCTGGCGTGTGCTAGCACTCCCCCATCTGGCCATCAAGCACCACGATCTAGCTCAGAACAGCATTGTAGCATACGTCGAGCAAGGTTAGCAATAACTCTCTATACTTCTAGCGTACGCCGGGCCCGTAGCGTCGGTCTACCTCGGAGGATTCCATGGCAGGCCCAGCCGTGCAGCGGGCAGTTGATTCGAAATTTCGTCCGGCTCAGTCAGCCGCGACCTTCGATGGAGTAATTGTATTTCCCAACGGTGCCCCGGCTCGACCGAAAGCAAACAGAGCCCGTCGCACCACTAATACGCGGACTAGCGGGTGCCAAACGCACAGCTGGACCACACCATGAAGTCCTCGCACACTCGCATCGAGGCTAACAAGTTTGATTTCTCAGAGGAGGCGATGGGCCAGAGGACCCGAGAGCGAGAGCGGGCCGGGAAAAAGAGAGAGGAAACCCGCGTGGAACGGCGGTAGTGTGCATGATCGGTAATTCTCATTTTTTCCTAAAGCCCTCTACTCCGCCTCCGGTCCCGCCAGACTTCGTTGGACTTGGGCCACTGCTGGGGGCGTTAACACCGTTCGACATCGTCGATATACCATTGTCTAACTATTCAACGACAAAGCTGCCTACCTGTAAACCCCAAAAATCAAAGGGGGAAAGGACTTAAAGTCCATGAACCTCTCTCTACCCTCTTCTCCGTTTGTATACCCTAGTGGTCGCCCAGGCAATGAACTTCCTGTGTGCCCCTTATGCAGCCTTATATCAAAATCCCGACAAACGCCGCTGAACAATGCAAATCAATGCTTCGTGTTACTCATCTCATGTGTTTCTTTTGGTGTCTTGTTGTCTCTTCTCGCGACACCCAACGGGGGCCAACGGGATCTACGGATGCCCTCTAGCAAGCAGCATTCCACATCTCATGTGCGAGTATCGCGCCAATGACCGACGCGCCATGCAAACCGGACGTCGGTGTCCGATCGCCCCAGATTTGGAGCGCAAAGTGACATGCCACCGCCAGCTCTCCTATCCCCAGCGACGTGTTGATAATGGACGCCAAGCTGGGCGTGTTCTCGTTGCGCATATCCCTGATTGCGTCGCTGGTGAGGTGAATGGCAATGGCCATGCTCAGGAGCATGGCGCCAAACATTACGTCCCGGCTGTACGGGTATGACGCAGATGTCGCGTGGAGCCACGCGCCGAGCAGGATCACCAAGGTGAAAACGTCCAGTAAGCGGTTGTTACGCAGACCAGCCGTTCGTGCCGAAGGTCCGGGGTTCGCAAGCTCGGCGTGCTTATTTCCTGTTTCCGTCTTCGTTGCCGCCGACGTCTCTCCCTCTTCTTCATCATCGTCTAGGCTCAGCGTAAAACTGGAATTGAGCAGATCGGCCAAGGAGCTGCGTGGATCACTGGGGTTCGACATTGCCGAGGGCGCGAAGAACGTGGGTTGCGCAAATGCCACCTTGCCCGTGTCGCCGCTCACGTCCTCGCCCCGCGACTTGGACGCATCCGTCCTGCCGGTTGTGAAGATTGACTTTTTCTCCACCGGTTTCGTCAACACCTTGGGACCGTTGCGAAGCTTCTGCGCCGGTGTTATCGGCGCGGGAGGAACCTTGTACCAGAACGGACTCGAGTTGGGGCCTGGATCAGGTTGCCCGAATACCTGGTTCGGTGCCTTCGGAGGTCCAAAGTCGTTAAAGGCCCGGTGCTTGGATTGTGTCGGAGACCAATCCATTTCCTCCGAATACTGGGGCTGAGGCAGCTTTTGCGGAGTGTTGATGCCAATGTTTCGGTTGCTCGATCTGTGCTGCAATTCCCGCTGGAAGAGTGTTGGTGATGCAGAGCCAACGCTCGTTGGACTTGGAGGAATCCCTGGTCTCGGGCTGGACTCGGCCAGAATGTCGTCCAGAAGATTCGCCATGTTCTTGTTGTCGTCCTCTCGAGCTTGCGCCGTTTGCGATCTTGGTGGTGACGCAGCCGGTGTTCCGGTGTTCTGGAATAGTGGTGTCATGTCGACACGTACGGATCGTTGGGCAAGTATGTATATCTGCAGCATCGAGTCAGCAGCGCCTTCGGGAGATCGTAATTCGTGTCACTCACAGCTAGCATCAACACAGCCATCAGTCCATGAAGGCTCATCTGGGCACTTCCTTCAGCTGATCGCCCCCCTTTCATTTCGGTCATTCTCATGGCAAGAAATCGAGTGAAGATGATGAGCCCCTGAAAAGTGTACCAGTGTGACAAGCCCAGGATATGACGAGAGAAGCCACGGAAGACCTGAACGAATTTCGGGTTCCACCAGATGCTCACAGCATTGGCCCATAGACTCCAGTGTATCAGTCTCTCAGGCCGAGGGAGAAGCAGTATAAGAGCAAGTGAAAGTCTCTGTACCATTGAGCTTTCGGCATCCGCGTCCGGGTCTCGCATTGGCCCTTCATCATATTGCGTCGCAAAGACAGCAGCCAAGGATGCGACATGCCACAGGTATTGGCAAGAAATACCACCAAACCAGAGCCACTTTCCCACCTTGGCCGCAACATCTAGCGAGGTCAATTGCTTTGGAGCGACCCTGACTTTCCTGCTCCTATCCATCATGCGTCGTAAATGGTCGGTCCGCGCCGTATAGCCGGCCTGATCCAGCTGAGCTTGAACTTTGGGCTCGCACTGGGCGCATATCTGGGGGTATCGCTGTTCGAGTCGTCGACGGAACTTGTACATATTCCTCTCGAGTTCGGCATAGTCGGGGTGGTCTGGGTCTTCAGGCAGGTATTGTGCCAGGGAGCTGGTGAACAGATGCTGGTTCTTGAGACATGTCGGGCAGAAGATGCTCTGTGATGGGGTACCGAAGTCGGGGGACTGAGATCGCGGTATCGCGTACGTCGTCGCAGCAGGCGCTGAGGTGGTTTTGGCTACCGGAGGATCGGTGATGTCTCCGCGCTGGGCTACTGTTAGATGGAATCGCGACTCGCAATGCGCCGTGGGTTGGTTTACCCACCTCGTCCAGATAGTTTGTCGCGTCGCATTTTAGGCAGAGAAATTCTCGAATCAGGCCATCGTATCTTGTTGATGACCGTTTGCCGCAGTAAAAGCAGGTAAGCAGCCTGCCGCTTCTCAAGTTTGCCATTGCGCTTGGAGGTTCGAGGCTCCTCGGGCCATACAAAGCATTTATGCAGGTTGACGATATGTCTTTCGTCAATATTGTTGTAGCCCGGAACTTTCGAGATTCTGCCGGGCGGTCTGCACGTGTTCCTGGGAGAAAGCAGGGGAAGTCGCAGGGGTCTTCAAGTCCAGCAGGAACATGAGGTCATCCGCTTTTTCTGTCAGGAACCTCCTAGCGGATTACCTACACTAGTGACTAAGGTACGGAGTACTTTCTGAAGCCCGGCACAAGGCGGAAGCTTGGAGCAGCGCTGCTCCAATTGGATGTATCACATAGGGTCCCCACAAGTCTCCAGTGACAGCTTCAGTCACTGCCAGCGGTGCACTTATATCCACTTGAATGCCATTCACCTAATGACTGAAGGGCTTTTGATATCTCTTCGATGAAGTGAGATTTGGTCTTTTAATAGAGAAATCACTCACTTGATCATTGTTGCAGCCCATTAGCCGTCGAAGATTGACATTATAAACGTTCACTAATAAGACGCAAAGCTGTGAGTAATATTTTGTTCATTTTATCAGAACACATTGCTGATATAGCCATTTCAACAGGTTGAACAATCGCAACAACACTGCGCACCAATGGGAAATGGCACCCGAACAAGAATAAAGGTCTCATTATAATACGGCAACATGGCAGCTGCATCAACTTTGATCGGCATTGCATCTGCTTTCTGTGTCCTCGGCCTAGGCCTCATTCTCAAGTCCTCATGGAGGGCCCTACTCTTAACACTGATTCTGGGTGTCATCTCCAGCGGTGTCTTTATCACGGTAACTGAACAACATGTCTTTGTAAATCCAGCCAATACTGACATTATCTAGGCCCGACACCTTCAAATTCAGCAGTCTCGTTTGAAGCGACCAATTCATCTGTCTGATGTCGCTGCGAAGAAGTCCACCAGTCCCAGCTTGCTCAAAGGAGCCTACTTCCTCGTAGTCTTGGGCTCAGGTGGCCACACCAAGGAAATGCTAGCCATGATGGAAATCAGCTTCCCCAACGTCCCCGACATGCACCGACGCTATCTCATCTCTAGTGGTGACTCAATGTCACTCACACACCTGAATGCCTTTGAAGACGAGCTCAGAACTACCCATGGCGAGGGACAAGTAGGGACATTTGACAAACACATCGTTGCGAGAGCCAGAAAGATTCACCAGAGTCTACTTACAACGCCCTTCACCGCCCTGATGTCGGTGGCTCAAATCTTCCCCTTGCTGCTGTCCTCTCCTTTCAAGGGCCCCAGAAGTCGCCAGCAGTTTCCCGACATCATTCTCACCAATGGCCCTGCCACTGGCTTCATTGTCGGTCTGGTGGCGTACCTCCTCAAGATGCTCTACCTTGTTCCAGAAGACACCATGCAGGTCATCTACATTGAGTCGTGGGCCAGAATTCAGACCCTCAGTCTGACAGGGAAGCTGTTTCACTACACTGGCATTGCCGACATCTTGTTGGTTCAGCATGAGCAAGTAGCCAAGACCTATGGCGTTACGAATGCAGGCTGCATGGTTGTGAGAAAGAAGAGATGACAATTTGTCAAATCTTATCATTTCTGGCCCTGATGAGGGAGAAAGGTGGATGCTTAGCGTCGGATAGAATGTATAGCTATCGGCTCTTGCTCCTTTTCATCAATACCAAAACATACACCTAAAGAACTCGAATGAAGGAAGATTCGACGTCTTCTGATATCCTATGATCTAACTGCCTCGTAGACATTGATCTCAAAGCGTGAAGCTCACTTCAGAACGGCTTCGACATTCTAGTCAACATTTCGTGAACATGGCTAGGCACAGCATTGTGCGCATCAGATAACTATTCGCAGTCGTAGCAACCTGGAATTGTGGTATTATACAGATCTTTGTAGTACATATACTTACAAGGCCCGGGGCCTCTCTGCTCAAGCCGCCGCCTCCGCCTCTGCCTCGGCAGCAACCTCATCCGTCGCCTCTTCGCCAAAGTTGGCGTAACTGGCAGTGCGCGCCTGCTCGATCATGACAGCTCTGTTGCTCGCCCAGCCCTTCCAGACCTCGAATTCCTTGTCCTCCAGGTCCTGTGCGATTTGCAATCTGTTCTTGCCAAAGTACGCTCCGACGTGTCTTGCCTCCTCCCTGGCAACGCGCTTCTCAATCTCCTCCTCCTGGCGCAGCGCGTAGAACTCCTTTCTTGCAATGTCGTATGCCTTTGCCCTCGGGTGTTTCTTGTTGTGCATGAGCCAAAGCTGTCGCTGGACGACGCTGTCTGGTTGTTAGCTGTAGCTCCGAGGGAAGGGAGGAGCCGAACACTCGGGGTTAGCCTACCATTCACCGGTCAGAGGCATTCTGTATTGGCGGACACCCTTGGACCAGTCGCATCTCTGATAATCCTTTCCATCTGTTTCCAAAATCATCCTTGGGCGCGCCAATTCCCAAGGGTGGTCTCTGAAGAACGTCTTCCGTAAGGAGTCCTCCTCGTGCACGATCTGTTGAGGTTTGTAGATGCCTTGAGGCTTGCGATTTTTGCGGTTGGAGTTCTGGGTGTTGACGATAGCCGGCCTCGTAATGATTTCGGAAGGGGGAATGTCCCTCATGACCTGGAACCATGGTGGTTCATAGACGGGATACTTTGGGAGGATTTTCGAGTTGAGCTCCTGGCTCACGGTCTGGTAGATCCGCGCAGGCCTGATCTGTCGCCCCATCTTGATCTGTCAAGTTTGTCAGGCGTCTGGTAAGCTGCATTTTTTGGGTAATTAAGACTCACTGTTGAGATCGAGGCGGATGTGGCACGACTGTTCGATCCTGTCTGGGGTGCCTTTGCAGCTGATGAGCTCCGTCCGTCGCGAACTACAACTCAGAAATTTGGAGCGTCGGCCAATCCTAACGCCGGCACCGGCTTTCGCGGTCGGCCCCACTCTACCCATGCACTTCACCAGCGAAATAATATTCCCATCCCAATCATCCCGGAGCTTTTAGTAACGCAGCTGGCAGCTCACCAACGATCCCCAAACGCCAATTCATTAAGCTATTCGCCAGCGAGCGCATGCTCTTCGATGGAACGGTGATGCCCTGGCCGCAATGCTCGACAACCCATGAAAGTACTTAGCCGGATAGACGGGTCCGTATGCGGTGCCATTCTCTCGACTCGACCCTGCGCAGCTCGAGCTGCAGTTTCTTCCCGGCCAGAGCTCCGAACCGAGAGGCCTTCGAGGGCGCCGGCGTCCCAGCACCAGAGGGACCGCACACGATGCTCTCGTCCACCGGCTACTCAGTGTCCTCGGACAGCTTCATGGCTGCTGTCGACCTTTCTGCCGGCGCCCTCTTCTGTTCGCCCTCGTGCCCCGACAAGCTCAAACGCGGCCATCCGCGGACGAACTCAATCATATAGCCACGTTGCCGCCTCCGCCGTTACCTCAGCTAGTCGATCACATCATGTAGTCATGCGGAAGGACAAGAACATTCTACTCGGCTTCGTGGAGCATGAGGATGTTGGAACGGTGGACGAACACCTGGAACTCGCCCGGGATCCCTACCTGAACAGATACGCTCAACCAGAGCCTACTCCGCTCACGATATCGGAGAGGAAAGAGGACCAGCAGTACCCGTCATACCATGAAGCACTACGCGGCGACGAAGACATAGGACAGTTGGTCACCAAGCTTGGCACTGCTATAAGCACCAAGATGAGATATCCAGCGAGGGTTGATTTGGACACCATACATAGCCTATACGCGGCGCTACCGGAACCTCGGATGATCCATATGCCAGCAAAGCTGCGCCATCGCTTGCTTAAGATATTCGGCACCCCGATCAAGAAGGAGACGCAGACGATGCTTCGGTACTTCTCCCTCATCGGCGACGCGAAGGATTGCGGGATTGCTCTGCGACAAAGCGAATGGAACCATGCCCTGGCCCTAGCAAGCAGATATGTCGGCAGGGTCACGGACACCGAAGCCGAGGCTGCTCTCCAGCTGTGGAAGGAGATGGAAAAGCTGTCTGGGGTGAAGGGGAACGCTGTCACTTTTAACATCCTATTTGATGCGGCGTCCAAGGCTGGAAACTTCGCATTAGCCGAGATGCTCTACGAGGAGATGAAGAAGCGCGGATATAGCTTCAACCGGTTCCACCACGTCAGTCTGATTCACTTCTTTGGGCTACGCGAAGACCCCGACGGCGTTCGGGCTGCATACAAGGAATTGGTGGAGGCCGGGGAGATGGTCGACACCGTGGTCCTCAACTGCGTCATCTCCAGTTTCTTAAGATGTGGGGACGAGGACGCGGCGCTGAAGGTTTACGGGTATATGAAGGACAGCTACTCGGCGGCCGCCAAGATACCCCAGATGGACCCGTCGATGGATAAGGCCGTCATCCATATTCACTCCATGTTTGCACGCGTCGGCAAAAAGATACCGGAGCTCCGCCCACAGCTACAAGAGCTCGCGCATGAGACTCCTGACATGCGAACGTACCGCATCCTGATTAAGCATTTCGCTATAACAATGGGGAACCTGAGCAAAACTGCCCAGTTCCTGGACGAGATGCCGCAATTCGAAGTACCTGTTCACGGCAGTATCTTCCTCGCCATCTTCGAAGGGTTCAGCAAGTATGGCGCATCTCCGTTTTCTCCTTGGACAGGTGACCGGCTTGAGAATGTCTTGGCCGCGCTATTTGAGGCGATTGACAACAAAGTCCAGGGTCTAAGACTTGATACCTGGCTCATGATTTGGGCGCTTCGGGCCTTCATGAAATGTACAAATAACGAAAAGGTATTGGAGGTGTATGAAGATTTCAAGAAGAGGTGGGAACTTGAGCCGGATAGGGCGGACTTTATGGATCACTATATCGCCAGACTCATGGACGGCAAGGATGGGTTCATCTTCCGGCATGGGCCCGGGCAGCAGAAGAAGAAGCACAAGGCGGTCAGGAAACGGCCAATGTAAAACATCCTATACTATAGACAAAGATACCAGTAATTTCAATTACCTGTCCTTACCTCATCGTCGAAAGCTTATTCCATTGTCCTGTTGTCAACGATGGACACGTTGGTTAGCCCTCCTTCCCTCCTCCCCACCTCGCCGGCCGTACCCAAAAGACCTTCATCTACTGACCTTTCTATTAACTGAATACACACAAGAAGTCCTTCATACCCCCCCTTCAATTCCACTCCATCCACCAGCAACAGCAGGCACCTCTCTATGCCGAGAGTTCAGGACAAACTGATTGGGTGGTGGAATAATGTACGAGCAACAATCAATTACCCCTTCAGCTAATTCGGTAAGCTCTGAGTTTCAATTCGAATACGATCCCAATATGAGCACCAGACTAATCGACAAGAGATGCAGCCTACTGAGGTGGACTCTTTTTCTGACCCTGTAGTCTTTGAGAATGTCCAGTTGCTTACACAATGTTGCCAACTGCCACTTGAGTAGAGAGCTGTAACTTCTATCCCCATTCACCTCTGATGAGTATCCCAGCACGGGCACACGCTGTAGTCTGGTGTGGCTCCAAGGTCTGCGATTCACATTCATCACATAGAATACCGCGACGGACAGATTGTAATTCGGTTTCCCTGCTGATCCATTGAGGACGAAAAGTCTCTATTTCGGCTTGTGTACACAGTCGTCCTCCGTCTCAACCCAATCCATGCTCTACAATGGCGATCGACTCAAGAAAAAATTGTGCAAAGAGGTTCCTTAAACCTTGGGCTTCTTGGTTTGCCAGACTGTGAATCTCATCAGTACTCGATATCGGCGGAAATCGGAGCCAGGGTAAAAAGCACGCACCAGCAATGCCGAAGGGGGCGAAGAAGCCGACAAAGGAGTAGGTCCAGAATCCAAGGCCGAAGAACTTGCTCTTGGGGTTGAAGGGGATGTTGGTGTAGGGACCCTCGGGGTAGTGGTAGGGCGAGGACATCTGGGCGCGGGTGGTCTGGAAGCCGCGGCGGGCGACCGTGGAAGGGGTCTTGGGGACCGCGCGGGCGGCAGCACGGGCGAACATCTACGGAGCACTGGTCAGCATCAATTGGACTTCTGGGAGTATTCGGGAGGTCGTGGTTACTTTGGCGGTGTGTTATGAGGCGATCGCGAAGCGCAATGGGGGTATGGAGAGGTGCGATTGTGGTGTTGAAGTCATCCAAAAGAGTGGTCTGAGACTGTGCAGCCGGCTAAGCTCCAAAGATCTCCAAGTCTGTTTCCCGGTTATGTAATCCCACGTGACTGAGCCTAAATCACAGGTAGCGGCGAACGGTCCAGTCCCGCGGCTGGGATTTCGAAGCTACGATGGTCGGCCACCGCCTTCCGTGTCTGGACGAATCTCAACCACCGTCATGCATGCATTTTGGAATTTTTTTTCTGCCTCTTCCTTGTTGCTTGCCTTGGCCGACCCGCCAGCTTTTTCGCCCGAGCACCTGCGAATTGCGACCGAACGCACATTGCCGGGACTAGACAAAATTGAGGAGTTGCCTCTTGTCAACACCCTCAAAACCCAACAGCCACACCGCTGCACTCCAAGTGTCTCGCGTCTTTGCATTTCGAGAGCTTGCAAAGGTTTGGCTTTGTTTGCTCGCCATTGGACCATCAACAAACCTTGAGTCCCTGACGCCATACATAAGACCAACTGGGCGCCGACCCCAACTTTGCTGTTCCCGCTTGGCAACAAGCAATCGCCCACCATGGACGAGCTTTTCGATGTTTTTGACGCTCAACCTGACGCGCAAAACGAGTCACACAGCGAGCCCGAGCCTGAGACTGAGGTTGCCGAGCCACCTCAGAAGTCGCGCAAGAAGGACAAGAAGAGCAAGAAGCGCAAGGCCGATGGTGGAATGAAGAATGGCGTCGCCGAAAAGTCAGAGGACGACGACATGCCCGACGCCGACGAGACCTCCAAGGATGGCCAGGACGCTGACGAAGCTGAAGATGCCGCCGCTTCTTCTGACGAACAGCAGGAGCCCCATAAGGACAAGCGGAGGAAGAAGGAAGACGAGGCCCAGCCTGTCTTGACCGACACCTTCCAGACTGCCCAATCCCGAGAGGTTGCTGGCGCCGCGGTCTTCACCCCAGCCCAGGACGAATCGCTCGTCCTGTCCCACAACATCCAGCATCAAGTCGCCCTGCCGCCTGACCTGGACTACGAATACATCCCCCTCTCCGAGCATAAGCCGCCCGCGGAGCCAGCACGCCAGTACAGCTTTAAATTAGATCCCTTCCAGGCGCTGTCTGTCGCTTCGATCGAGAGGGAGGAGAGTGTGTTAGTCTCTGCCCACACCTCTGCCGGAAAGACCGTCGTCGCCGAATACGCCATTGCGCAATGTCTGAAGCGCAACCAGAGGGTCATTTACACGAGTCCCATCAAGGCCCTCAGCAACCAGAAATACCGAGACTTCGAAGCACTGTTTGGCGATGTCGGTCTGATGACTGGTGATGTCACGATCAATCCCACCGCCAGTTGTTTGGTCATGACGACCGAGATTTTGCGCTCCATGTTGTACCGTGGTTCCGAAATCATGCGCGAGGTTGCCTGGGTCGTCTTTGACGAAATCCACTACATGAGAGACAAGACTAGAGGTGTCGTTTGGGAAGAGACCATCATTCTTCTTCCTGATAAGGTCCGCTACGTCTTCCTGTCCGCCACCATTCCCAACGCCTTCCAGTTTGCGGAATGGATTGCCAAGATCCACCACCAGGCTTGTCACGTCGTCTACACCGATTTCCGTCCCACACCCCTTCAAAACTACTTCTTCCCTGCTGGTGGCAACGGTATCTTCCTGGTTGTCGACGAGAAGGGCGTATTCAGAGAAGGCAACTTCCAGAAGACCATGTCCCTCATCGAGGCGGGCAAGGGTCAAGACCCCAACAACGCGAACGCAAGCTGGAAGGGCAAGGGAGCCAAGAAGCAGACACAAAAGGGTGGTCAGGCGTCCGATATGAAGTCTGATATCTCCAAGATCATTCGCATGATCATGCAGAAGAGCTTCCACCCCGTCATTGTTTTCAACTTCAGCAAAAAGGAGGTCGAGAACCTGGCTCTGCAGATCTCTCACTTCCAGTTTAACAACGACTCGGAGCAGGCCATGGTCAAGACCGTGTTCAACAACGCCATCCAGAGCTTATCTGAGGCTGACCGCGAGCTTCCCCAGATCCAGAACCTGCTTCCCTTGTTGCAAAAGGGTATCGGTGTGCATCACTCTGGTCTTCTGCCCATTCTGAAGGAGACCATCGAGATTCTGTTCCAAGAGTCTCTGATCAAGGTGCTTGTCGCAACCGAAACCTTCTCCATTGGTCTCAACATGCCTGCCAAGACTGTCGTCTTCACCCAAACTAACAAGTGGGATGGAGTTCAACGGAGACCTCTAACCCCGTCCGAGTACATTCAGATGTCTGGACGTGCTGGTCGTAGAGGTCTGGATACGCGTGGTATTGTCATCATGATGATTGACGACAAGATGGAACCTGATACTGCCCGCGGCATGGTCGTGGGTGAGCAGGATCGTCTTAACTCCGCCTTCTACCTCGGCTACAACATGATCCTCAACCTCTTGAGAATCGAGGCTATTTCCCCCGAGTTCATGCTTGAGCGTTGCTTCCATCAGTTCCAGACAGGTGCTAGTGTCCCAGCTTTGGAACGTGACTTGGTCGCTCTCCAGCAAGAGAGGGACAGCATGTCCATCGCTGACGAGGCTACAGTCAAGGACTACTACAACCTCCGCAACCAGCTGGAGCAATACACTAGCGACATGCGTGCTGTTATTCAGCACCCTGAGCACTGCAGCGACTTCATGCAGCCCGGCCGTCTGGTTCGCATTCATGACCCCAAGAAGACCAACAACACCATTGGCGGCACCGACTTCGGCTGGGGTGTTGTGGCGAACCTGATTCGCCGCGACCGCAACCGCAAGCAAGGCGAGCCCGAATACCCTCCTCAGGAGTCCTGCCTCATCGACGTCATGATGGTTGTAGACCAGAAGAGCGCACCTGTTGCTGAAGGCTCCAGGCATTTGACCTCTGATCTGCCAAAGGGCTTGGTTCCCTACACGAACCCCGAACAGCCGGACAACGGAGCTCGCTTCGAAATTATCCCTTGTCTCCTGACTTGCGTCAAGTCCATCAGCCAGATCAGAGTCTTCATGCCTAAGGATTGCAAATCTCAGTCCGCGCTTAACGAGGTCGGCAACTCTCTTCGGGAGGTTCACAGACGCTTCCCCGACGGACTGCCTATTTTGGACCCTGTTGAGAACATGGGCATCAACGACGATTCTTTCAAAGCCCTGATGAGGAAGATTGAGATGTTGGAGGCGCGCCTCCTCACCAACCCCCTTCATGGATCACCATTGCTGCCCGAGCTCTACCTTCAGTATCGCTCCAAGGAGAAACTCGGCGAGCAGATCAAGTCCAAGAAGAAGGAGATTGCAAGACTCCACAGCATTGCGCAGATGGATGAGCTCAAGGCGCGCAAGCGTGTCTTGCGCCGTCTTGGATTCCTTAACGAGTCCGAGGTTGTCGAGCTTAAGGCTCGTGTCGCCTGTGAGATCTCATCTACCGAAGGCCACGAACTTGTTCTTGCCGAGCTTCTGTTTGATCGCTTCTTTAACGAGCTTTCTCCCGAGCTCATCGCCGCTACACTCAGCTGTTTCGTCTTGGACGAGAAGCTTGAGACAGCAGCCCTGCGTGAGGAACTGGCCAAGCCCTACCGGGAGGTTCAGGCCAAGGCTAAGCAGGTCGCCAAGGTCAGCCGGGAGAGCAAGCTTGAGCTCAACGAGGAGGAGTACTTGGCTGGCTTCAAGTGGCAATTGATGGAGACTGTTTACTCGTGGGCACAAGGCAAGCCGTTTGCAGACATCTGGTACGTTACCTCCAATTTCTTCGTTCCATCTTTCGTCCACTGACACGTTACAGCAAAATGACCAATGCCTACGAGGGTTCCCTTATCCGCCTTTTCCGCCGTCTGGAAGAGCTTCTGCGCCAGATGGGCCAGGGCGCCAAGGTCATGGGCAGCGACGAGCTTACACAAAAGTTCGAGGACAGTCTCGCCAAGATCCGCCGTGACATCGTTGCGGCCCAGAGTTTGTACCTGTAAAACTCTAAAAAGGTTTGTCTTCAGATGCTGGCAACAATACTGTCATGCTAGCAATTGTCAGATAGCCCTCTTGCTCCCTCTTTTCTAGCCCGTTGTACTTTTTCCCTTTTGTTAGGTAGCCCCTGGGGACATCATGGCGTTTGATGGTTATTCGAGGTTTTATACCATGCATGTAGAATCTTTGTGTGTGCGGATTCGGAGTTTCGGCTCTTAAAGAGTCGCTATCTCCATGGCCACCAATGAAGCAGATAATGGCCCCCTTTTGTTCGCTGTCTCTATCTATGTGATTCATACTACGCTCCCCAGCCATCCTTGCCTGATGCTTGGTATAATTACGAATAAGACACCATTACCTAGGTATAATCAATAAGCATCCATGTTAACCTAACGCCAAAACCCCGCAGCAGTAAAAAACGCAACTGCTCTACCAATCGCCCGAGAAAGCCATCGTGTCGACACGAAATAATGCGACACCATGCCACGCCTAGCGTGACGTAATCGTACCAACCGCCCGGAATCATATCCCCTCCCCAAAATAAGTCCACAAGGACTTGAAAGCCAACAACGGCCTCGCCCTATCGATCGCCCGAGAAGGCCCTGATGACGCCAATAATGATACTCAAAGTCACGCCGAACCCGATAAAATCATGCCACCGGCCAGAAAGCATATTTTCCTCCCGCGAGAGCCACCCCAGACACCCCAATGGCCAGAAGAAGCCTACAATAAGACCCTCGATAAGGACGTCGAGTATACCACTCATGACGCCAAACGCATCATCGCCGCCGCCGCCACCCGCTCCTCCGTCGGCTCCGTCCCCTCCCGCGCCTGTCCCGCTGCCGGGTAACGCGCCGCCGGCGTTGGTATCTATCCAAGTGTCCTCGAGCGAGCGCATCGTGTCCGGACTGGGCATGGTGTCGGGGGTATACTGCGTCGCGCGTATGTCGCGGAACTGGAGGCGCAGCTGGTTTACTTCGGCCGCCGTGAAGCCTGCGTTGAGGAGCCTGTCGAAGCCCCTTGGCGTCGGGCGCTGCTGCTGATGGTGGTGGGCTTGGGAACCGTATGCGCTGCCGTCATGACCGTGACCGCCATGGTGCCCGTCTCCCGCCCCGGGAAGCGTCGTCGCACCCCGCTCCGATGGCGCGCGGAGAGCTGCCTCGGCTTCGGCGGCGAGTTCTTCGTCGGTGAGACTGTCGCCGATGCTGCAGTTCACGTAGACCCGCTGCGGTAGCGCCGTCTCGTTGGCCTTGGCCTTGCCTTTGCCCTTGGGATCATCGAAGCTGCTGCTTGCGCCGGGTGTGGACGGCGTCGACGTCGGGTTCGAGGATGATGGGGGAGGAGGAGGGGGCAGCGGGCGCAGTACGGAGCTGAGGGCCGAGGCGTCGGGGAGGATTTTGCCCTGGTGGATGAAGCGGAGACGGCGCTGACAGTCGGGTTGGGCAAGGCGGCCGCGGATGAGGTGCTTTAGGGCGGCGACTGTTGTTTGAGAGGGGGAGGGGATGTCGAGGTCGAGGTCTGGGAGGGAGGTTGTGAAGCGGATGCGGAGGAGGAGGGGTGGTGTCCAAGGGCGCGGGGTTGTCATCTTGGTGGCATTGTTTTGTGTCGTAGGGAATTGGGCGAGATCGAGGGAGATGTGTGTGACAAGGTAGATGTTATTTGAGGTTTGGCGTTTTTGAAGCTTGGGGAAGCTTGAGAGAGACCCTGACTTCTAATTGAAGCTGGGGTGACATGCTGCATGACGCTTATCGTTATCGCACTCCGATTTAGGCATATCAGAAGGAGCCTCAATAAATGGATGTAAGCATTATATGCATCTGACCATGAGAAAATGCTCAGGCCAATTAATTTCACGTCAACGCGTGAATTTTCACCAAACCAGGAAAAAAAGAGCTTTCTCGTCATTTAGAGAGACAGCTGCAACTCTAGGCCAAAACGGCAAAAGAAATGATCAGTGGGAGGCTTGAACTCCCGGCCTTGGCATTACTCAACATTTCAGGTGAAATATTAGTACCACGCTCTAACCAACTGAGCTAACCGACCAGTTGTGATTGTTGATGTTTTGGGTGTGCTGTGTGCTCTTGAGCAGCGCGCGTGGAGCCCTGAGTCATGGCCGACCCCGCGATGGCCCCTCAGGAAATCATCGCAACCCCTCCTTGTACGGATAGCGCCCCAGAAAAGAGCTTCAGAAGTTCCTGACTCGCCCAAGCCGCCCTACATGGCGAAGCTTTTCGTGATTCGATATCAAAGGGTGTTGGCAATTTCTTTAGCTCGGCCCACGCCGTCCTATTTTCGGTTGTCCGATGTCATCCCGCTTTGAGAAGCTTTGTCGCGAAGTGCTCTAAACTCAGAGCTGCCCATATGAGCCGGCATTACCCCTCAGAATGCTTTATATCGGACGACGCTGCCAACGTCACTACTGCGCAGAGAAGAGAACTTGGTCAAACGTTCATTCAGATAAGAGACTAGGTATAACGAGTTCGGTAGAACACGTTCGCTATACCCGACGCTTGATGTGCACTCCTATCTACTCATGGTACCCTACATCATCAACGGCTCTTTGACTGCTCTGATCTCCAGTGCCTTGCACCAACTCTCATAGTCCGAGGACGCGTATCTCTTGCAACGAGTCAGATAGCTGGTAGCAATCTAGTGCCACTCCGCATTGAGTTGCGTAATTCTTGAAAACAAGGTAGGGCAACAGCTCAACTCTAATCTTTTGGCTTTTGTCTGAGGTGAGTAGTCAAACATCAAGTCAACCCAAGATTGGCAGTTCCCAGAGTGAGCATCCAACACTTGGGGATCGGGGTGTTTCCCCCCTGGCCCAAACCTTCAACTAGTGAACCAGCCATCCCAGCGAACTTTATCTAAGGGACGCAAATGTTGGCGATGATCAAAAAGTCGGAGTCAGGCTCCAAGAACGGGGTTTAGTCAGCCGACGATTTGCTCCATCACTCGACAAATGGGCCCCTCACATCCCCGGCCTCCCCATCCGTCCCCCGGAATCCTCTCCTGTAGTTCCATGTCACGCCCCATCTTCCAAATCCACTATTCAATACTGCTAGCACCGGCACCTTGCTGTATTGCTTGTTAGCTCATGCTAGACTTGTCGAGACATCTTCATCAATCCGCCCACAGTCTCTGGCAAAAATGCCGCGCAGACGAGATCCCTCCAAGCAGGTATCCAGACGGAGCCACCGCGGCTGTCACCGCTGCCGTCTACACAAGATCCGGTGCGACGAGGCGAAACCTCACTGTGGGCCATGTACTTCCCGTGGCTACGCCGACTGCGTCTACGCTCAAGTCCTGAAATGGGAGACGGACTACGTTGGTCGCGCCTTTGGGAGGGCCGGCGTGTGGTCGAAATCCGGGGCGGGGGGCAATAACAAGAAGAAATCCGCGACACCGCCTTCGACCCTGGACAACTACTGGTGTCTCCCTACACACGTTCACTCTTTTGGTTTCTTGAACTCCTTCATCACCGACTTTGAGAGGGAAGAGTCTTCGTCGTCCTCCAGTGATGACAGCTCCACGGATGAGCGCAAATCGGCAGCTCTCACACTGAGAAAGAACTTGGGCTGTATTAATCGGCCGGTGAAATACGTCCAACTTGACAGCCAGGCCGAATCACATTTGTTATCATACTACCTGGATCGAATCTGTCCCATGACAGTCCCATGCGCGAAAGGCGAATCCCCTTTTTCCGCGCTCATCTTCCCCTTTGCCGTCTCATCTGCCTCGCCGGCCCTCATGCACGCCCTCCTAGGCCTCGCCGCCTCACACAGAGCAAGATCAGACTGCACATATCAGTCGGCAGCTCTAAGCTACTCGGCCAAAGTCATACGATCACTGCGCTTGACGCTCGAAAACAAGTCGTCCATCGACATCGCGGCCAACTCGGAGATCCTCGTCCTGATGATGCTGCTCTGCCAGCTCGAAATCATTGCAGAGTGCGACAAGCGCTGGGTCACGCATCTGCGCGGGGCCCGAGACCTCATCAGGTTCAGACGCCAAGCCATGACTTCGGACGCCGCCAAGATGGCGGCGCGGCAGCAGAGTCCGTGGGAGCGAATCATCAAGTTCACCGAGCGGTATTTTGCCTTTTACGATGTCATGGGACGAACTGCCTGCGGCGAGGAGCCCATTTTTGGCAACGACTTTTGGTCCGCGCAGGAGGACGAGGGGCTTGATCTCTGGATGGGCTGTTCGCCGCAGCTGGTCAGTATCATTGGCGAGATTACGGAGCTCAGCTTCAAGTACCACCGCATGTCATCTTCGACGGCGGAGGACTGCTGGCAGGATCTCGAGCGCCAGCGGATAAGGTTGACTTGTCTGCTCCAGCAGCCGCATCTCAAGAGCGATAGTGAAGATGAAATCATCCGGAATACCGTCGAGTTGAAGCGGTTGACGGTAGAGCTCTACCTCCACTCTGCTCTCAACGACTCAACTCCGGCAACGCCCGTAATTCGTCAGAGTGTCAAGAAGATCTTGCGTCTCATCGCGATGTTGCTCGAGGCGGATGTCAAAGCTGGACTCACTTGGCCGCTCTTCATGGCAGCCTGCCAACTCGATTCCACAGAGGAGCTTGAATGGGCCGAGGGAGATATCGAGGACAAGACCTCACCCCGCTACGCACGTCCATTTGTACTCTATGTTCTCGAAAAGTTAGCAGATTCGCTCTGCAATGTCACTCGAACCCGTTCCGTGATTGAAAAGGTCTGGAAACAACGCGAGGCGGCATCGTTCTTGTCGTCGGATCGGCAGCTATCCCCCAGTCCCAAGGCTTTTAACGACTGGGCTCGATTCGTGGCGCCATTCTGCCATAATATTAGTCTGGCTTGAGCTGTATAGCTCGGGTGGTATTGCCTTCGAACCTGCAGAGCAGTCCTCACGGTCACTCATGCGGAGGTAGACCCCAGTTTCTGTAATGTATTATGCTTACGAGTAACGGCGACATGCGAGCGTTTGGATTTGGCGCAATGTGGGAATTAGTAGTGTTATTTGTATTACCTGATTGGCTTTTGCTATTGGGAATCATGGCTTATCAGTGCCAGAAAATTACAGGGAATCATTCAGACGGATGATGGATATCAGAAAAATACCTGGCTAAGACCAGGTTGCGGGGCCAAAAGTGCCATTTGACGGCACAGCCTTCAAGGGAACGCCTTGGCCGTCGATGGTCGAACGCTGAATATTATTTCCCCACCAGCTTAGCTGGACACCGGGGAAAACGAGAGCAAAGAAGATAACGATGGCGGATATGGCTAGGCCAGAGTCGAGCGCGGCAGATAAGACGTAATTGTACTGTCGTTACCGAGTCAGTATGAGAGCTAATTACCTAACTTTGGGAAGCAAGTCGTTGTCTTTGAACTCACCTTTGCCCACCACTGAGGGAATTTTCCCTTAAGCCACTTGTTAAAGATGAAGGAGACGACAAAAGCCGAGGTGTAGTTGATCCCTGTGGCGGGAGGAACGTTGCCCGTTCCTGCAAAAAAGAGAGGCCAGTGAAGGTATCTCAGGAACTTGTTTTCTGGGAATCGCTTCTTGAGGAAGAATGTCACCACGGGCAACAGCGCCCCAATCCAGAAGAGATGCAACAGACCAGAGTAGATCTTGCCGACGCTGTATAATCGTGCTGGGCCGATGGCACCCCAAACGATACTCGAAGAGAAGTTGACCCGTCCTTGCGGGCAGGTGTAGCCATTGGGCTGGCTTTCGTGACAAATATCTTTGACGTGGTTCAGCATCCACAGGAGAACGGCGTTCTGCGTAAGAGAGCCCGTGATACAAGCCGTCAATTGGGCTACAAACAGCGTTCTCCGAGGAATCTTCATGTACAGGCCGAGCTTCATGTCCGAGGAGAAGATCATGGCCTGACTCAACCCCGTGTAGGCGTAGAACTTAAAGATGAGCATGACGATGGGCTTTCCCGGTATAGCGTATCCCGAGATAATTTCGCCTAGGACCGTGAGAACGTTGCTGTTGAGGTTTGCGACGGCGTAGACGCTGCCGGTCGGAATCAGGTAGACCAGGGCCAATCCGAACGCCACGAAAACGCCCCAGACTGGCATCTGGGTTTTGTAGACCTCTTGCACGATGATTGTCAACGTCAGCACGGCGGCCGTCATGATGCCATACCACCACCATGGTGTGTCTGGGTATCTCTCGATCAGGCGGGTGTGGATATCCTTCTTCCTGCTCGGGTTGAACGCGCCGATGATGTCTTTGTAGTAGTTGATAAAAATGTACGTCGGCACGCAGGTCATTGTCGCAAACGATATGCCATAGCTGAGCGCGAAGGTGACGGGCATGAAGAGAGGGCTGTATTTCTCGTACTCCCCCACAATAAAGTTGCCGTCTTTACCTACCACGCGGGTAGCGTTGTAGATCTTGCCGGTGTTGTCGTAAGTATCTGCGCCGGAGAATGGGAGAAATGCGGTATACCACGTATTGGTGTAGTATAGTATCGGTGTAACGAGAGCAAAGAGGGTGACCCAGCCCGCAAATACATTGGCTTGCGCCCAGAAAGGAACGACCAACGGCGACCCGTTGTAGGCGATCTGAGACCAGTCAAAGGTAATGGGTAGATAGGCCAGGCCCGTCGACATGCCGAATAGATTGTTGACTACAACGTTGTCTGCGCCTTGTCAGTGGAACTGAATAACCATCATACAGGTATTCGACTTACTCGGAGCAGCCCAGCAGACAAATGCAAAGGTACTCAGACCAGTAAACAAATACCCAGGAAGCCAATACCAGAAGAACCCCCCGACAAAGACGTAAAGAAAGAACCGATATCTTGTGATCCTCCAACCGTCCGCTAAAGGGTTCGCCCGGCCGTGAAGTGTCTGAAACAGCGCTGCGTTGGCCAGTGTCGATGGCCAGATCATGTGAGGAGGCTCTACAATGAAGCGATACGCCAGTCCAGCCATACCGAGACCGAACAGCTGCATTGAGAGGCCTAGCAGGAATTGGTACGTGACCGGTGTGTCGAGCCCGTAGAACGCCGACGCCTTCTGCGCTTGAATGATGTCAGTAGCCCACGACGGTCCAAAAGACAGGTTGGACATGATGGTGATGACCGCGTGCTCCTTGATGTTGAAGTAGTGATCCGGATTGATCACCAGGTCCCAGCGGCCGAAGACGCGCACCTTCTTCACTGGCAGGATACGGGCCACGGCGCACCCGACGGGATAGGCGATGAGTTGTGCCACCAGAGACGAGATGGTGACGCCTGGGTACCTCATAGAGAAGAACTGGTTGATGCCGGAGCCGACCATGGTGAAGAGGACGCCGAGAACCCACATGCGGAGCGTGTTGACGGGCATGGACGGGTCGTCCGTGTTAGGCACGTTGGCGCGGACTTCGGGGTATGGCGAGTTGTCAGACTCGATGTCGAAGTGCTCCTCGATCTCGTCAATGGCGTATGCCATCGCCTTGTCCAGGTCTTCGGCATCGCGAGCCTCCTCGTCGGGATGCAGCTGCGGCCCTGCAGAGGCCACGGCTGTCTTTTCGCCGTGCTGGTCTGTTGTGCCAGACATGGTGGCCGGAATTTGGGCCGGAGAATGTTGATATAAACGAGTGGATCGTTGAATTGGTCTGATCGATGCTACTGATGTGGAACGGAAACTTTCTACAAGTCGTTATATACCATTTGCCGTTGAGCCGAGTATAAACCTCATCAGGAACGAACTACTCGGTATCGACCTTCCTTGGAACTGGTGGACCCCTTCGTTGCACTCATTCCATCTTGACCCGATCTCCAGACCCCGCAGTCAAAGTAGGCTTTACGCTGGTGTTTCCCCATGATACACTACCTACAGCGGAGCAGGGGAGACAATACTGTGGAAGGTCCAAGCTATCTGGCCTGTGCTGCCGCGACCGGATCAGCGGCTCGTTTCTGGCCATTGTTGTCATTGAGAGAGTGTAAAATGCACGAGTAATGCGGAGTCGTGAAAGCTTGATGACATTTTCAGGGTTCCGATGTTACGTCTCCGAGGTTGATGAGGCGGGGGAGGACATCGAAGATGGACTTGATGAGGCGGAAGGGAAGGTCCAAGCCGGCAGAGACCCCTGAGATCACCTGTTTAGACGTGCGCTCTAGCGGCCTGGCGCCCCAATAATGGTCTAGTATGCAACTGTGCAGGACGAGGGGTAAAGCAATGAGCCAATTAGATGCCCATGTTTCGACCAAGTCGATCCTCTTTGATAGAGTTCATGTAGTCTCGGCGTGTTTGTACCGACTTGAGGACTACATATCTCACCGAGATACGAAAACTCTCCGAGAAATATTCCGTCTTTGAAGTGGTGATACTTTTGTGTTCAAATTCGCTCCTTGTACAAAGATAATGGTAATCGTTCGTCAGCCATGACCGTCAATACCCCGCCTCTTTCAAAGACCTCGAGCATTGTCATTCTGGGCGCGTGAGTCTAACATGACCATACCAAACTGGGGCAATACTGATCTGACTTTATCAGTGGAACCTTTGGCATCAGCACCGCGTATCATCTTGTCAAGCGTGGCTACACCAATATCAGGTGTCTCGATCGTCATCCCATACCAAGTCTCGATTCTGCGGGGTATGACCTGAACAAGATCATCAGAACCGAATATGATGAGGCACTGTACACGGAACTGGCACTCGAGGCACTCAATGCTTGGAGAGGTTCGGAATGGGAAGGGATTTTTCATGAGACGGTTGGTCGAAGTTTCCTCCAACCATTGTCGCATGTTTCAGCTCCTCATAACCTCATAGGGACGCATCGTGACAACTCTAGGGGACCCTCTAGCAGAGAAACACCTCAAAGAGTCTTACGAGAATCTCAAGAAGGCTGGGCAGGCTGATAGCCTCGAGCTGGTGGCGGGCAAAGAGCAGATTGCCAAACACGTTCCGCAGCTCCGTGATGCAGACGGCATCGAAAACTGGAAGGGCCTTTGGAACAGCCAAGGCGGCTGGGCCCATGCCAGGAAATCACTAGAGAAATGGGGCAAAGCAGCACAGGACATGGGTGTTGAGTTCATCTCAGGTCCCAGCGGCACGATGACTGGGCTGAGCCTCGGTACTTCAGGCAAGCTTGACGGGATCAAGGTTGCATCCGGCGATGTCGTGCGTGGGGATAGGTATATCCTCTGTACGGGAGCTGCATCACCTGAAGTTCTACCTGAGTTGTCACGGGAGATGTGGACAAAGTGCTGGTCTTTGGCTCATATCGAGCTGAATGATGAAGAGGTTGCTCAGTGGAAGGGGATCCCCGTTGTGGACAACTTTGAGCTGGGTTTCACATTCGAACCCGACCCAGAGACCAGTAGGTTTATACGACAACGAGAGACAGCTATCTGTTTACTGACAGTGCTTGCAGAGTGGATGAAGATCTGTGACGGATCCCCAGGTTACCAGTACCGAATCGGCATATACACCGATCCCTCGGGGAAGGTGGAGCACTACTCAGTTCCTCGATACGCGAGTGCACATCCCGAAGACGGAATCCCCGATGAAGCAGCTACGGCAATCAAGAAGTTTATTGATACAGTCATGCCACAGTTCTCTGGGCGACCGCTGCTAGGTGCGCGAGTCTGCTGGTGCACCGACTCTCCGGACTCTCACTGGCTCATCGACAATCACCCGAAACATCCTTCGCTACTCCTGGCAACTGGAGACTCTGGTCATGCTTTCAAGATGTTTCCAATCATCGGCGACTACATTGCAGATGCCTTGGAGGGCAAACAAAGGGGATTAAAAGAGGAGTGGAAATATGGCAATAGAAAGTCGAAGCCTGTCGCTACTAGGCCTGGAACGGAGGTGAAAGACCTCAGAGATATTATGCACCTGGAGTCTACATGATGAGCAAGGAAACATTCTACCATGAAGTCGGGAGACCTGGGGCTTGAAGACACCTTGTAGTCTGTATTGCTAATATAAAAATCGAATGTGTCTCAAGTACGTTCAACAAACGATAGAACAATGTGAGAACATCATCCCCTGGGGCTGCGATGATCCGGCCATGGCACCTCATACTCGACCCACGTCTCTGTTGTAACTCTGATACCGCTCATGCTCGCCACTATATGTGGCGGGTCTCCCTTTGACTCATGTTCCGCCACCGGCTGTATCTGGTCGACAAGGGTTGAGCTACTATCATCTGGGTCCCTTGGATTCGACTCGATGATGTTCTCGCAGCGACTTCTGCTTTGTTTGCGAAAAGCATTTCCGGACCAAAGCTTCGCAACATCTTCTCTGGACCCATTCTTTGGCATGTCATTCGATGATAGCGATAAATCATCACGCGAATGCAGCTCGTATGCCTCTGACTGAACGTTGCGCCTCTTCTTGTTGGCTTCAATTGTGGTAGAGTAGGGATTCGAGTGTTGGTACTTTTGATAATCTGGTGTTGTCTTCTTCGTCTTGGAGCCGCGTGCAGTGACGTGGGAAGTCACAAACATTGGCAGATAGCGCACGAAGAAGGGTTTGAGTGCCGGGACGGAGGCACACACAATTCCAGCGTTGACTTCGATGGATGCCCAGTTCAACTGCCTGTCAATGTCAAAAGTGTAATCTGTACTTTTAAAGAGCGGCGGTAGGAGTATGGTCCGTCTGATGGCGCATAGGCAGACACTGCAGAGATGTCAGCGTGCGGTTGTGCACCTTCGCGTGGGAAGTCACTTACAAGCCCCCTGTTGCGAATAGCAGAATCAGCGACAGCTTTTGTCGAGATGCCATCTGCAGGGGGATGATGATCTTCAGAGGAAGAATAAGGCACACCACATCCATGACGATATTGGTAGCACTGAGCACCAAATAGACGGTGTTTTTGTCGATGCATATCGCTCCCTCTCTAGCCGAGAGATCCCATGAAGCCTGGATTGGCCTGCAGCTGAGGACAATGAGAAGGAGATATGCCAGCGCATACGAAGAAGCGAAGCCAGTGAGGGTCATTGTAATAATCCTGAACCACCTTTCGGGTGATAGACGCAAGTACAAAACGAGGAGTGACAACTTCGCAGTAGTTACACTTAATGAGTAGACGGCTATCGCAATGATGCTGTGCTAGATCGTTTTGTCAGTCGAGTGAGTCCGTGGAAGGAACAAATGCTGAGGTTCGTCTACAACGTCAAGAAAGTGTTGTAACTTACAAGCAGGAATGAAGGTGAATAGTCAGCTCGCTCGACTTGCCAAAGATGAGTACCCACGCCGAGCTCGCACACTTCTGGAATTAGAGGCGCCCTCCATAGTAACTGGTCGGAATATTCTCACATTTGACGGATAGTCCATAGAAGATTATGGCCAAAAGTAGCGAGATGCCGATGAGATCTGGGTAAGGGCTCATTAGAGTAGAGTTCACAAATATCTATTGGGAGAATACTCACAATCATCGGGACCAAGGCCTCTTCTCACTAGGGATAGCCTTGTGAAGGCTCGCAGACCGACAAATATGATGGATAGCGAAGTCAGCGTTCCACCCAATGCCAATGCCCCGGTTGTAATAGTGCCCGCATCGAATCGTCCTTGACCATCTGGCGGCTCGGCCATGTACCTGGGCTCGGAAGAGGCCATTGACACACCCAATGACGCCCAAGCCTTCAAGGCCGATCACAAAGAGGTTACTGGTGGAAAAGGGAGGTCAAGAATAGTAAAGAAGCACAAGCCACGGCAGGACCAAAACTCAGTATCCGGGAATTTGGGTTGTTTTATTCTTGTGGAATGGTATGCTGGGGTCTTGGCCATCCCTTGGAAACTTGTGTCACTCCACCGGGCGGCGTGATGCAGGCAACGGGGGAGGCTCCGTGCTTACATGAAATTTACAAGCAAATCTGAATGCTTTCGCAGAGTATGCAATCCCAGCAGAAGTCCTTCTTTTTTCACAGGGCATCTCTCGCAAGCTTTAATTGGACAACCTGCTAAGCGAAATCCATGTAGTCTCAAGCGTATCCGCCCAACCGGCTGTTTGTGATGGATCGGGGAAGAAAATAAGCAATATGTTGTCTGAGATTCGAACTCCAACCTAGATATACCCCTCCTGAAAACTTGACGTGAGAAGTTACATTTGACAGGTGTCAGTACTTTTCCATTTTTCAAGACCCTCTTTTCGGGTTTGGGGACTTGGAATCGAGGACCGTGACACCACGGTTTCAGTCCGGATGCAATTCACATTCTGACTTGGTTTTTGACCTTCTCTGAGTGGCCCGCAGTTGACTTCGCAACACCCGGGGATTTCCTTCCCCCCTTACTGCCCTAATACTGTCCGTGGGCAGTCATTCCCCCCCTCATGACATCGACCACGTCTCCCTTGTTCAGCATCCACCGTTCTACGGACGACCAAAGAGACTAGGGGTGTCAGGGTTGGATATTCGAAAAAGAAATAATGCCCGCTATTCAGAGGTTCTGCCAGTGATCGGCTTGAGTTATATGGGGCTTTAGGCTCTACAGCCCACTTCTGCAACCCCTGTAATAGTCTGGACATGCAGACATCGACTGATATCGTTTGAATGCCCATAGCAGAAAACCTCTTCTTAAGATATGTTGAGTAAGGCAGAGCCGTAAATCCTCATGTATCTATTTGGATTATGAGGCATCGTCGATTTAGCTTGTATGTGATATTTTGAGGCCAAGTATGTGGTTCAGAGGACACTATCATTGATGCTGATGTGGTTGACTCCGTCGTACTGATTTCATGGCTACCTCAAGTAACTCAGAAGACGTGATATCGGCATTAAAATCCAGCAAACATCTCCTCACTATGATTTCTGAACCCTGGATCTACCGTTGCTCATCAAAAGAGGTTATGATTTGAGAGACAATTCTGTATTCATTTTCAAACGCCCGAGCCAGCAGCCTTCGGAGCAGACGTATGACAAGCGCAACTTAGCATTGCCTCCGTCAGGGAGATTACGCATCGAACACCTGGTGATCGGTTGCTGTTGTTTCCTAGTCTCCCATTCAAGCCTCGTAAAATGTCTGCGCCGCTGCCAAGGGTTGATGTTTGATTTCCTAGCTTTCGTGAATTAAGACACCGCTATCAACCATGGAGTTACAACTGTTTGTTGTTAAAGGTAAAGAAACTTCAATTCCTCATGGAAACTATACAGTTTTGGTGGGTGATGATGGGTGCATGGACAGTGGGTTCAATGTATTGATGCTTCCCCTGGCCTGTTGGCTTGAAGTGTATCCTTCCAAATCTCCATCTATACTCCTCGCGATAGTAGATCTGAATGTCATCTGCGCTACGGATTGGCTTATCGTGCTGGTGGGCGATTGTGGAGGCGCACTCGGTGTCTGACGTCTTTGTCCGGCCGATTCGTTGGTTGCTCCTGAGAGAGGTCTTCGCGACCCTTGGCTGCCATACCTGGAAGTTCCTGAGCAAGCTAACAAGGGCCGCATAATCGGCACACACGCGCAAATGACCGCAGACGTTGGTTCGGCCATACTTAGGAGAACAAGCGGCACAGCTTGGTAGAACCCATCGATACCACTGGTAGCAAGAGGCAGGGTGACAATTCTTAGCACGGAGATCGCGCTGGTACTGCAATTTGTTCAGGAAGACGGCCTTTGAAGAGGCAGGTTATATTACTCACAAAATGCCCACCCCAAAACTGGAGATTAGACCAGCTTTTTGCATCGCCGCAAGGCGCATCTGTCCCACAAGTGCCAGCGGCAGTATGAAGATGACGATATCTGTCGAGAGATGTACGGCGGCGTTGACATAGCCAAATATGAGGTATGCCTCGTCCCCGGGCGTAGGAACATACCCCGGCTTCAGAAAATCTTTCATGACGATTCCGCCGAAGATGAGCAATCCTACGAGTGCTATGAACATGATACCCAGGAAGATGTCGCAGAACAATATTATGTGAGGCAGAGCGAATGCTCGGCGGAACTGCAGTAAAAACGTTGCTTTGATGAAACCGAAAGATAATTGGTACATGAAGACTGTTGCAACTAAGTACTAAGACTGACGTTAGCCAAAGTCTCGCAGGCTTGGTGCCGACTGTAGATCATGTGTCCTGGTGACTTACACGAGGATTTCGCTGTATTTGATCAAATGTTGATCTCCAAAGGTGCAGCCCAAGACTCCCGTATACTACATCTGATGAACAAAATCAGGATCAGCCTATTTTCTGGGTGAAAGATAGTGAAAATCCAGCAGAGTTTGACTTACTGCATAGTATCATGGCACCTTGCACAATCACGAGCATCTTGTATGATAGTGTTAGCTGTCATTTGTGGGTCTTGATAGCGAAGCAACCTTGAACTCACTGAAGACCACATAAACACGGAGTCGTCGAGCTCCCATCCTCTCAAGAGGTAACCCCTGATGTAAACCCGAATGGCCATAAAAATGGCAACCAATATGATGAACATTGATGTGATACCAATGACTAAAGGCTGCCTCGTATCACTTGGCAAGAATGCTCCTGGGCCAACCACCCCTGAGGGTATAGTTGCATTGCTCATGCTGCAGCCCGCGGTCGACACCAAACGAAGCGAAGCAAGAGACCCGTAAAGACCTGTTGATTTTGTTTGCTCGATATAGACCCTGTAAACAGAGTCGTACACCTATGTTTTCATGAATCAAATAGCATTTCAGAAAGACCCCTGCGTCGTGAAGTTTTGAGGCTCACAAGCGCGCCCGAGTGCTTGTGTGTTGTCGAAATATGGGCAGCGTGAATCGGAATTCAAGATGAAAGAGGAGATCGGCGTCACTTTTCTTAAATCGAACCCCCCAGATTGAGGACCGGTGCGTTTGAGTCGCTGCTATGTATCGGGCTGGCCGCAGTTGGTGGCGGATGTGTCTTGGACTAATGTGGCCGCCGCAAACTGCCGCGTATCTGCAATCCTAACCCGCATGCGGCTTCGTGGACGCCATTCGTACGCCGTCAATCGAGACAAGCACTAACTATTTGGATTCTCTTCGGTCCATTCCTCGTCAATATCCGAAGACTGTGAGATGGCATGCGCCGCTTCTTTGTTACTGATCGTAGCTCTTGTGTAGCGCACCACGTTTCATTCGGCTCTCTATGCGGACCAATATCTTGACCTTGAGGGCCAATTTCGATGGTACGCTCTTAGTCTTTTGATGAGTACAACCACTTACATCACGACATGGACTGGGAGACTACTAGTACCACCACCACCAAGCTACGTCGTCTTTTTCCGTGGCTCATAGTCAGTCCCGTCAAAGCGGCAACGACCACCTATGTTATGAGCTTGGTAGCAAAGATATTCACGGTGCATTCAATTTTATGTATCCTGTTTCCAAGTAAGGTCTCTCAGTATATTACGTGTCTCAACTATATAAGATATGCGTCTAATGCTTTATGATCATCACCCCACGTAGGATGGCACCTTTGAGTATGCCGTAGAATGCTAAACCTTTGCGCCGTGCTTCAAAAGTAATAAACCATCTTCCCAAATAATTTAAGAAATTTTACAGAGTAGGCTTGAATCTGCCTCTGATCCGCTCGCCGAAAATGTAAAAGACGAGAGGAATGGGGATGAGGGCGACCGAGATGAACCCTAGCAAACTGTTACCCCATCCGAGCCCGAGGGCGTTGTACATCTCCAAACCTCCAAGAGGAAGGAGCGCGCCGGCTAAGGATCGAAGAACAGCTAGCGCGGCAGTAACGGAAGCTGCATATCGGGGGTATGTATCGAGGAGGTAGTTCTGAATGCACATCTGTTTCTCATGTCAGCGAACGCTTTTCTTTCGATGCGCATTGGCGACTTACCATAACACCCATAAGTCCAATGGCGAAGATGACAACTCCAAGCATGGGAACGATGAAGTGAACCCCCTTCTCAGTTGTCCATCCATAGATGAAGAGACCGATTGGGAGAACAACACCACAAGGCATGGTCAGAACCGGAGTAAGACGGGCCTCGGGTCTGTGAGCAAGTCCCTTCTTCTTATTCCTGATGACAATGAAATCGGTGAGCGCGCCGAAGGTGCCGACACCGATCATCATACCGATACCGGCGGGAAGGAAAGTGAGACCAATGGTGCCCTCGTCGAAGCCGTATTGATCTCTATAGACGAAGGAGAAGGTCGTGATGAGGAGGTAGAGGATACCGTATGTTATGGCGACGTAGAGAGCCATGAGAGTAACGATCGGTGTGACGAAGAGAAGCTTTATAGGTCGGACGATGGCGTGCTGGAACTTGTGCTTGGTGGTTTGGCCATCATCGAGCTTGCTTCTGAGGTTCGTGTTGCCAGTTTCCTTGCGGAGCCTGGCTACCTTGCGTTCGAGAATGAGAGGGGCGAAGGTCTCCTTCATCATGAACCAAGAGAGAGGAATGAAGATACCACCCTGCAGCTTCATCAGATTCCGTGCACTGCTTAGCTTCCAAATTTCTTGAAGGAATACATACCACAATAGTCACAAGCCAGTACACCCATCTCCATCCAGCAGCCTTGATCAAGTAGCCTCCGGCGACGGGACCAATGCAAGGGCCGAGAAGGGGCCCTAAGGCCCAAGCGGACATGGCACGACCTCTCTGCTCAATTGGCATGATATCCGCAATACTGCCACTTCCGATGGTGACTGGCACCGCACCAGCCAAACCCATAAGGAAACGGAATGCCATCATCATGGCCATGTTTTGTGAGAGGGCCGTGCCGACGGTGAAGATGGTAAAGAGAATGTTGCCGTAAATGTAAAGCCGCGCGCGACCAAAGACCTCACTCATCGGAGCGATAATGAGGGGACCAAAGGCAAAGCCGAGGATGTAAACTGAGACGACGAACGTTGCTACCGTGGCCGAGGTCTCGTGAAATTCGACCATGATTTTGGGAATACCGGGGGCGAACATAGAGGATCCCTGCGAAGAATGTCAGCTTTCAGTCAGCTTGGAAATGTGTTCCCAGGCCAGCTTACGAGTGGCCTGTTGAGGTTAGCTGATGGGCTTCTTCTTTGGGTTCTGAATTAGAGTTAGGACTTACGTGACAAAGGTTAACATCGAAATGGTAGCGATGTTCAACCACTTTTGCTTCATGGGCCAGTTTTGAGGGTTTTCAGGGTCGTCAGGCCCGTCCCAATCGACGACGTTCGGGTCGTGGTGTGCCTCCTTGTCGGCATCTTGTGTGTTTTCATCTGGCTCTTGGCGAGACTCGGGTCTGATGGTTGCGCCTTCCAGATCCGAGGCGTTGGGGCTGATTCCTTTCTCCATATCCACATCTCTTTGGGCAGAGTCCGAGGACTTGAGATCCGCCATGGTGTGGTTTGATTTTCCGGTGCTACGCCTGTGTGTCGGTATCGCGTGTAAATCGATCGTGTAAGTCGTTTGCTGTGTGTAGGTTTCCGGGAGAATAGTCTGGCGTAGTCGTTATTTGTATGTAGAAACAAGAAGTTCTTGGCTTGAGCCTCAAGAATAAAGCTGAAAAAAGTAACGGGAAGACGGTTACATTATATTCGTCGCGGGAGTCCTAGAATCGGACAGCAACCCCGGGTCTTCGAGAAGGGGTTCAGCTCCGATTGCACAAAGTTGTGCCATGGCTGGACCATGCGCCGCACTAGTTCGTTGGTTTCCCCATCAGCACACCACGAATTAAGAATCCGAAAGCGAGATACCCTGACAATGCGATCGCGAGCCTCTCAGCGATTGGACGACACTGATGGGAGCAGGGATCATACCCCCTTCAACATTAGACGGCCTGGAGCCATTTGATGAACAGAGGCGGCACTGACATGGCAGGACACGGGGCATTGCGTACTGATGGTTCGTTCTGGCGCAGAATTTTCCTCGCTTTCTCGTTCCAACTGTAGCTTACCACAGTGTCGGTGCCATTCCAGCCTGATTGCTGTCAGGAGACCGAGCGCTTCTGTCAAAATATTAGACGATCAAGCTTGGGTTACTGGGAACTGCCTAGACCACCGGTGATTATTTCACTCCCTAAATCCGGGAGGATGGTAGCCTCGACGTCTGAGTCCCTATGTCCGTATCGTCAAGGAGCACAGAGATAGATATCAATAACATGAAATCTCGTGCTGAGCTAGTAGAGCCACGTGTATGACGGATTACGACTTCAGCGTGGAACACAAGCTAACAAGTGCTTAAATGCCCATGATGCCTCAAAATGGGACAGTCGCACGACCGCGTCGGGCTCTCTCCTTATTAGTATGTTGTGGCACATGAAAAGCGCCTTCACTCTTTGACCCTATTCGAAATAGTATGCATGCTTTTCCCAAAGAATCCACGCTGTTTGTCTCCTTAGTCTGCGGGATAGGTCATTCGGGCCCGGAGTTGCATAAGTCAGCCGGAGCATGCATAACTCTAGCCGGAAGGTGGCGCTCCCGCCGGCCAGGTCCCTGCGGGGGAATCAACACTTTTAGATTGGCATTCCCATCCCCATCCCCGAGGTAAGACGCGGATCCTGCCGCAGCGCGGGCTCTTACAAGAGCCCGCTCTTTTGAATCCCGTTCTCTGTCCAAGGCAGAAGCTGCAAGCCGACAGCGAATGGGATTGGAGGGGTTGTACCTTATTTGTCTGTTATATGACCCCGGCTGTCGGAATTAGGGTTACAATCCGGCCAAGCTTCGATCCTGTGCCAGCTTGCCAGGAGGCACCTTACTGAGGGATACTACAGAGGCTCAACTGAATACGCGGACTGCCAGCGTAATACGAGGAAGGGGCCCTGAAACCAGCCAACCACACTCTTAAACCCACGTCCCCTACAAATATCTGAGTTGGCGGCCTTTTGCAGTACTCTGTCTGGCGTATTTACGTCTCAATTTCTCCCTTAAATCCGTACAATTTACTTGAAAGATCTATCAAAATGCTGCAAACCACTGAAGTGCTTCTTAAAAGTGTTCTGCTTCCAAGGTGATGAAAGACAGTCGACTACTGAGTATCGATCGGGGTTGAAAGGTGAGCAGCACTATCTTTCTCATTTTGGTTGTTCGCGCGCATGTTGTTCTCCACGTAGACGATTTCCCGTGACAAAGTTTACAGTTCGTCGTATATCATTACATTATTACATCCAAGTTCGGATATGGGGCCAAGCTTGGAGTTTGTTGTGCCCCAAGTCGGACGCGACAGCCGTAGCCTTCGGTACGGAGCTGGAAGGAGACCGCTTCCTCCGCTTCTCTTAGCGGCGCCAAAGAAGTTTTTAAGGCGGGCCCTAATATCGGGTTGTCCAAGAAGAATGTCGATCCTCGATTGGGCCCGGTATCAAGCATAAATAAGCAAACTTTGTGGATATCCCAGCATCGCTTTCGTATAGCTGAACCGGCCACAGATTGTAGTTCGCATTCGCCCATCACTAAAAGTGGCCCCTAGTCGTCAAACACAGTCGAAAATTTCATACTTATCACATGCAATCATTTCTTCCTCAATATTCATCACCCGTCCCCTGTTTATTAATACAACGGGCTACTCCTTGGGACGCCCATTCCCGCGCCCTCGCCTAAGACGGACTACTCCTTTTCATACCCCGCTATCTTCGAATTCGATCTTCAAGAGTTTAACGTTCTATCACAACGAACATATAACTTCCATGCCAGAACCACAAAGGCTCAACGACGGGGCGAAATGAGGTTATGATACATTCTTCCTCCTGGGCCACATCTCCTAAGGTCATAATGCGCGTGTCACCACAAGTACTCTCTTGACCGTTGGATTGCCGGCTGCCTGCGTCGCCTTGATCGTTCTGCTTGCTGGTTATCTGACGCTGTTATTCCCGGGTTTCCTGAGCTGGAGTCAGGCCTGCATTGAGGTGCCGTAATCCGTACTCATCATCTTCCGTAGTCGCGTTAGACTTTCCTAGAGGAGCTTCACGAAAGATGTAGCTTATGCAAACAAGCGATAATACTGCTAGTGCATCACTGGTGCCGACCAATCTGTCTCTCATCAATAGCAGCTGGTATCTACGGCTGGGTAAGCGTTCATCTGGATGATCTACAGTCTTGCTTGTTCTATCTACGAGATGTGTTCTCGTAAAGTATCTTTTCCCAGACCAATGAATGAATCTCCTTGGTTGGCAATTGTTTCTGAGGTTGCGACCTACGCTTATAATGCCGACGAACGAAGAGAAGGGTTTCGGCTGGTTAATCACCCTTCCGGAACGGATGACTGGAGGTCTTGATGTAATACCAGTCGTCATGAGATTAACCACGGGATTGACAACCTCACCGCTCATAACTAGAGTGACATTCGTCGATCGTAAAGAGGAGTATGTCTGACGTTCTCAAAGTTCGGATCATAACTATGATATCTTATGTAAACTGATTTAGCTTAGGAATGGCATTTAGGAAGTATGAGGCCTGTGCCATTTCATATTTGAAGGACCACATTTACCATAGGTGTAGGACGTCATGAAAGCAATTGGAAATGACCACGAAAAGGTTTAAGGACTTGTAACGTAACTGTAACCATAGCTCGTGAGAAATGGTGCGGTCTGCAGCAGCTTCCTGGGATGCGATAAATGAGCATAAGATGGTTGAGTGAAATCATTGATGGATCTTGCAAGGAAGATAGGAAATGAGACGAGACTAAGTTAGAAGGCACAGCTGTGAACTAGTCGGAAACTTCTATGACCTGAGTCAATCCAAAAAAAATTTAGTCGGTGATCATCAAATATCTGAAGGATGAGTTAGAAAAGCAAGTCTGAATTTATTCTGCGAGTAAAGTCGATCGTGAATGCTGATGAGAGGGAATGCGAATGCATGGCGGAGGGTAGGATCGACCTGTCAGGCCGGGCCGGGGTGATCCCTAGCTGTCGCCCAAAGCTACGTAATGACTTGCATTAGCGAACCTTCAGTGGGCATGCCCGCCACGCCGCGGCCCTGTCAGTGACCTCGCGCCATCTCCCCACTGGCGAAGGAATCTGACAGAAACATCACCACTTGACGCCCACGGCCTCAGCTCCCACGCCGCGTCGCCGCGAAACGATGCACGCGTCCACATGTCCCCCAACACGCCCGAAAAGCCGGCGAGCCCAGCCGAGGTAGCATTTGCCAATGACGCCGAGCCATTCGTTCCGAAACCCTTGATCAACGACCTGCTGCGCACCCGCTACTGCATCCCTGGTTCCATCTTCCTTGTTGAAGACGTCGAGTCGCTCCCGGTGCCACGGTCGAAGCGATGGAGGGCTATACGACTCATGCTGGGGGACGGTGAGCTATGTATACAAGCTCTGCTCCGGGGAGAAATGCATCGTTTCCTGGACACCAGAGCTGTCCGCGTCGGCTGCTACGTCCGCTTGGGGGAATTCTCGATTCGTCTACAGGATCTCGTCGGGCAGGACGGTCGCTCCGGAGGGACACGGCAGATGGTATACTTGGTGGTCCACGATCTAGTCACAGTTGGATGGCATAGAGCTCTTACGGAACCCGACGTCATATCCCCGAAACATGAAGTTGAGGACGAGGTCGTCTCCGATAGCGATGTTGAATCTGTCGCAACTCCAACAAAGGCGCGACAAGAAAGACCGATCTCGATACCTACATCGACCCAACGCCCGAGACCGCAATACCCGCGTTCGATTGGGGCAACCGGGGTAACCGCGGAGGCTGACGATGAAGACGAAGATGGTTTCGAGGTTATGCAAGTGTCGGAGACAAAAGCAACTCAACGCAGGGTGCAGGCCAAGAACAAGGGAGGTCCTGTGGCTTTACCGCGCGACTGGACAGATCCAAACACGCCCCTAAAGCTGACCCCTTTACGATCCATCCCGAACTTGCCCTACAAACAAAATTGGTCTGTCAACGTTCTTGCAGTCGTCGCCTCATTATCCGAAATCGAGCCGTCCCATATGCCACCGCATCACACACAACGGACTGCTCGACTCGTCGACCCCAGCACTAGCAAGCAAGTCATCTTGACTGTCTTCCTCGATGCCGAGGCCTTCAACCCCAAGATTGGGAGCGTTATACTCCTCGTCGGGGTCAAGAATCACCGATTTGATGGTGGCTGCCTCAAGAAATACATCAGCGACAAGCCCAAACCCGGTAGCAGGTGGTGGTTTGAGGAGCCAAGACAGTTTGACTGGTGTGACGTGGACGGGCTGAAGCAGTGGTGGGAGCAGTCGGGCTTACAAGGAGTCGCAGTCGACGGCTCATGACTCGGGAGGAACTTGCTCGACCTAGACACATGATTCCGACTGACACGTACATGAACGTCAAGAATGTCAAAAGTCTTGGTACCGGTTTCAGACGCTACGTTGTATGACCTGGACTGGCTACTGACTTGGGCTACAGATGAGCCCGACGTATCTGCTGCATAAGGGGGTTATACCGACATGGAGGCAGCTTCAAGAAGAACGCGGGAATTGCTTGTCTATGGCTCGCCGAAAGGTCTCTCTTGCCGTCTATTCCACACCCCAGGCACCGAGAACGTTCCGTCCACCTCCGTTCGTGCCCTTGCCGCTGAGCGCCTCAAGCCGCTTTACCCGATTTACAAGCAGACCAACGCAGATTGGTCCTATGATTGTGCACAAAGTGATGGCCCACGTCACGATCAAGAACATCTCCGAAGGCTGATCGGTTGCGCCTGACCCGCCGCTGAAGATGCCGGTACTTTCGGCTAGTGCAGAGATCAAGTAGCCAATTTCACCACGAGCGACCATCGCGAAGGCTAGTATGCAGGCCGGATACACGGAAACGGGCATCTCCGGCTTGGGAGAAGCATTTTTCGGAGTTCTTCCGGGTTGTCGCGAGTCGAGCGGTTGAGGCGGCAACTCTTCCGTCTGACCATCTTGCGCACCCTGCCGCGGCCCCTGGCCCTGCTGTGACTGCTTTGGTGGAGAAGTCTGGTTGTTCGCTCCCGAACCTGATGCTGTCCCGCCACATTGTGTTCCGGGTGCAAGCTTCTTCGGCTTCTGCTTCCCTACACCGGATACCTTCTTGCTGATCCGCTGCACGGTGTGCAACGGACTGGCAAAAGATAGCAACCAAACACCACACATGAGTTTGCCAGCCATCATCAGGATGGTGTACACTATTCCACGCCAAACAATGGGACCGGTAAACATCTTCGTTATCGGTACGGAGAAGCCGATGGATGCCTGTCTGGATCAGCATCTGATATCAATACGAGGATATTTGCCATGGGGACTTACGAAGAAAAACGGCTTCAGCACGTGATCAACGGCCTTGCTGTAGTAATGCTCGTAGATCTCAATGCCTGTGTTGTAGGTATCCGATTCGCCATTGCTTGGCATCGGACCAGCAGCAGATGGGTTCTCGGAACTCGATTGCTCTGGATGGTTTACAGAGATAGCTTCCTGGTTGTCTGAAGCAGATGCAACTTGAACTGTGGATGCTCTCTGCTTGCCCTTTCCGCGAGATATGAGATGGGGCACCTCGCTGTCCCACCAACTGATGGTGGCGCCCGCGACATATGCCGCAAGCAAGGTCGACGTCCCAGCGAAGGCCCCTCCCATAACGAGCCCAAACAGCCAGCACATATGGATTACGAGGGCAGTCTGTCGCATACGAAGAAGCTGATCAATCCTGGACCCAGGGTTCTTCTCTCTTATCGTGTTCAGGCGCAATGTGATCGGCCCCACGACGAGCTTACACACTGCCGGTACAACGGTCGCGAAACCCAACGAGACGAGGATCGGTCGGACGACCGTCACGGCGCTGAAGTCGCTGCCGCCGCCACCACCGAGGTTGGACACGACCTGGACCATGATGAGGCCGACAACGTCATCCATCATGGCAGCGCTAGTCAACACGACTCCCATGCGGGTGGTCGTGAGGCCGCTGGTGCCTAGGACCGTGAAGGTTGTCCCTAGGCTGGTCGAGCACAGCGCTGCTCCCGCAGCGAAAGCCTGTAGCGGTGTGGCGCCGATCAAAGAGCTCAGGGTGAAGGAGAGGCCCATGGGGACGGCGATGCCGGTGATAGCGACGCCAATTGAGAGTAGAAGATTGGCTTTGAGGGACTTGAAAGACGTGGAGAGGCCTCCTGTGGACAAATCATGAGTATCACAGTGCTGGGGTATCGCAACAGATGGATCTTACCTTCATAGACAATCAAAATCAAGCCGAGATACCCCAGTTGCACCATCGAGTGCTCCATCTCTTCGGAGAGCCATTTTGCCCCTGGTGTTCCCCATGCGATTCCGAGGAATACCTGACCGATGAGACCACAGTAGACGAGCTTGTCAAGGCCGTAATTTACGGTATTGAGGAGCAGGAGAAAGCCGGAGAGGATGGCGATGGTGATGACGGATGGCTCATGATAGGCCAGCGAGGATGCTGTTACTGCCATGGCTCTGCGTAGTTTGATTAGAAGTATCTAGAGAGGAACAGAGACGTTGAGGCTTGGAGAACAGCCATGTCACATATGGCAGCCGGATTTCGTCTTCCTTTGTCAATTGACCGCTCAAAACCAGCGCGGGATTACTGTTGAAGATTGTTGCAGTTTGAAAATTGACGCAGATCTTGGCGATGGATATTAGACTCTTCCCCCTTTGCTGACTCATAAGCAACTCTCGGCGCATGACGTCACATGATCCCAAGAAAGCACACGAGCGCCGTCTATTGTTAATGTTTCTTCGTACTTCAAGTCGTCACCCAAAGTTGCAACATAACTTCTGTTGGTGAACTATTCTCAATGTTTGAACAGACTGTTCCAGCCAGGTATATTATGAAAATGAGTAACAACGCAAAAACACATCTCGCACCTGAAATATGCCAAATGCCAAAACTCCAAGGCTAGACCCGCTGCCATCTGCCAAAGTCTCGTGTTTTCCAGCCACGGCGCACATCCCGAAATTCGAATCCCAAGGTAGTAAGCCCTCCCGGCGATTTCTTTCCCGATTCGGCCAAATCCAACTTGCGGAATGGATTAGTGTAAAGGAGCCCGGGGGCTCTTCTCAGAAAATAGGGTCTTGCTTCGCTTGACCTTCTTCCCCTTCCCCTTCCCCTTGCCACCCGCCGGAGGCGTACCGGGCGCAGTAGCGTTCTGTCCCGGGGCCGGGATTGCGCCGCCGCGGTTGAGGCATGAGTCGTTGTCCGGGTTGGCGACGTTTATGGGCACCTGCAGGACCTGTCCGATCTCGATAAAATCCGGGTTGGGGATGTTGTTGAGCTTGGCGATGTTGCAAATGCCCGAGTTGAGGAGGCGCGCGATCTGGCCGAGGGTGTCGCCTTGGATCACGGTCAGAGTGACGGTGCGGTTGGCGTTGTTGACTGCGCCGCCGCCGCCGGGCGGGGCGGCGGCCGGGTTGCTTGTCAGAGGGGGAGGCGGCGTGGCTTGTCTCTTAGTTGGGGGCGGCTCGGAGCGTGTTGGTTCGGAGCGGGAGAAGAGGAGGTGGGAGAGGCTGCGGGTGATGAGGCCTTTGTGGTCGACTTGGGCGTCTGGTTTGATGATTGGGTTGGCTTGCGCGATGCTGGCGACGCTGGCTAGGGCGAGGTAAAGGATTGAAGAGCGCATTGTGTGGATGCTTTGTTGGTGACTGAGGTCGACGTACGTATAGAAGGAGAGATATAGTTGAGTAGTTGGTAGAGCTTTGACAGACTGTTCGTCGACTGAATGAGTGGCAGATTCGACGGCTAGCACAAGAACTTTCGTCTTCGAGGTGTGGGATGCCGTGGGGATATATGGCGACTGAAAGAGCGTCTGGTCTGGATGTTGGAACAGGGAGACTGTGGTCAGAAAAAGAATGGCTTGGCCCTGGAAAGAACTGAGACGGTCCCCTCCCCTCGTCTGTCAAGTCAACTTTATATCAGAGGCAACACCGTTCCTCCAAGGTATGCCACCTTCTCTGAAAGTCGCCGGACTGCTTGGAGCCAGGTCCGTCAGTATGCAAGGATGGATGCGATTGGCCAGAGGACGGGAGTTCGAGATTGAACTGCCCACCCCGGCATGCTGCCAGATCCACCTCAATGTAACCTGCTTAACAGACACTAAGCCCTGCCGCCCGCCCTACGATGTGTCCCATGGATTCGGTATGGGCGGAAGTCGGCGGGCAGGAATTAGTTTGCGAAGCGCGGGAGCGTTGGCTTCAACGTTGCGGAGGGGTGAGGGAGTTCCATACAATGGCCGTCCGCGACCGCCGAAGACAGTAGCCAAAAGCTAAAAATATGGGGGGATCTTGGAGAGATGCGCGTCGTAGCAGCGAAGAGAAGACATCCTGAAACGGCAACCTAGTGCTTCGACAGTGCTGCGGCCGACATTTGAGTCAGGTTCCAGCTCACAGTCGCTGACCTCAAGTCAATCGAAGCACTGGTTCTGCGGTGCTTCAAAGTCGGCAGGGGAGAGTTGCCTAGGATGGGACAGACGGACCCAGCAACTTGAGACGGCGTCCACACCAGTTCCCAAACGGTTTCTCGCATGTTGTCGAACTCTATCATCGCTACCACAGACAACCTCAAAAATGTTCCCCGAGTATCGCTCATTCCCGAGTCAGGTTCCGGGACGGGATGAACAGAGCCCAACTCCTTAGTCCAGCCCAAGCTTTTTTAGTGCATAGGATGCTGAGGTTTCCGGTTTGCGTGCTGTGAATTTACTGCTCTGCAAGGAGGTGATGCTTGTTTCCAACAATTGATGGTACCAAACTGACCTCGGATGTCCCTGCTTCAAGAGGTGAGGTAGAGCCATTTGACATGACCCCGGCGTCTAAGCGCCAATGAGGAAATTCCATTTCTTCTAGAAGTTCCAAGAAGTTCTGCATCTGTTCTGACGCACGACACTGCCACCCTGAAGACCAGATGATTTGCGAAAAAAAAGTGACGATTTATAGCACGTGGTAACATCTCGAATTGAATGGCAACTTTTGTATCGAAATCACTATATTGAGTTCAACGCGTGCCTGGCGCATGTTGCGCGTATCGTGTAACTAGAAATTTGTACCGTATCGTGTAATCTTCCTGGAAAGCCTGATCCCGTTAAGTGCGATCTTCTACGCCTGTAAAGCCGGAAAAGGAAACCACAACAGTAAGGTCAGAGTGTAACAACAATCTCTCTTCGGAAAAAATACACACCTTTTGCAGGCTTTGCAGAGAGCCGAGGCTGCTTTCGGCAGGACAAGGGCAGACTGCTAGTAGCAACATATAAGTATGATGCTATTGAGATTCCTACCGACAGACCTTTGGTCAAGATAGAAGTTGCCAACACGGCCGTCACCTTCGCAGATGAAGTCGACAACCTGAACTCGAAAAGCGGGCTTCCATTTTCGATATCTGCTTCAAAGGCTACATGTACGATCCGCCTCCCCCCGTCAGAACTGACAACATATCCCGCTTCCTCAACATCGAGACCTAGGGGCGTAGCTCCGACCAACTGTGCACAGGCAACTGGCAATCGCCATGTACAATTCCAAGAATGGACCATTGACAACCTTGGCCAATTCCGTGGCCGCGTCCGCCTCCGATTCAACCCGGGTTTTTACATCCGTGGCGAAGAATTCCGATGGACCGTCAGCTAGAGACGTAGGGACACTGAGGGCTGTGTTCGTGGCGGCACTATGAGTGTTCGATAACAGGACGCTGATTTCAGCTTTGATATTGATTCCACCATGGAGTACTTCTTCATCGTTGAGAGAACCTAGATGGCTTAGCTTTTTCCAGGCGCACTCCTGAGTCGGATCTCAACGACACTCAGTAGCGGCGGTCCTAGTTCCAAGTTCTAAGAGCTAAAAACGTGGTTTGAATCTTATTTCTGTCAGGCCAACTCTAGTCTTCGATGTTGGAAAGCTTCGAAATAGCTTTAATTATGTATTACTCCGTATAGCCATTGGCCACATATGCCCCTTGCTCATCCGTCCCTCCTACCCTTCTGTGAAACATCGATGCACTCTGTGACGGTATAATTGGCTATAACTTATGTAGACCCACCTGTTCAGCAAAGACGAACTACTCTGGAGAGCATGTTTCGGCGTTGGGGATGAGGTGGGCACCCACGACAAGATCCGAGTCCGATCTACGCCAGGGAACACGTCTTACAAACTCTAAACCTCTAAGCCACACGTCCACCTCGCATGTAGGTTGAGGAAGCTCAACTGATTTGTCTTTTGCAAAAGCGGCTTCATGGTGATGTCAGGAATTCACTTCCAATTCTCGCGTATCCATCTTGATGAAACTGGTATTTGGAAGAGTATGGGTTTTCAAGGCATTGCGAAGCAATATCTGCGCCTACCGGTCTCTCGGTATTGAGAATATGATTTGGGATTGAAAATGAAGTGCATTCCCTCAAGATTGTCGGGAGAAGGCCGATTGAGCCGACTTACCGGCATGAAGAGAAGTTGTGATGCGCTTCGTGACAACGATGAAAGCCTCCCGTGGGATCCAGTTTCCGAATTCATGCATCGCGTTGATAGTATTGCCGAGAATGTATCGCAACTTAGTTCCGACTCGCACCGAGCGAGACATCGTTCTTCTCATGGGCGAAGGTTTGGGTGATTTTGTTATACTCTCTCAACTATGGGGCACATAATACCCAAAGAAGCCCCATCTTCTACAGGAGGCACAAATTGCCGTCCGAAAGGGCCATGTTCCCCGGTGTACTGACCGTCCCATCTTTGTCTCGAGTATTGTGCACCCTAAGGTAGAACATAACTTGGCATTGTGGCCCTGGAGTAAGCAGCAAACAAGGAAAGCAAAACAGCATTATGCCTTACCTATATACCAAATATGCTTACTTGTTATTGCGGGCTTTCGCCTTGGGCCTTGGCTCTGTTTTGGGCCATCTCTAGAAACATACCGTGTTTGACCACCCGTAAAGCTTTTCCTCTTGGCATTTGAGAAGACTGAAATTCTTGAGATGTTAATCGCAGTATAGTAAGAGGAGTAAAATCTGCCGATGGGTCATTGTCTAGGGATCAGATTTACTCACATCGGTCGCTAAGACTTTGCGGAGACTTTAAACCACTCTTTTGTAAACGAGACGAATCTTTCATAATGTAAGTTGGAGAGCCCATGTTCATGGAGAAAGGATGTGAAACTGAAGTCAACGCAATTGAGGTAGAAAAGCCGTTGCTCCTCGAGGTGATCGTTTTCGATTCTTTGAAATTTTGGGCAGTCACTTAGCTTTCACCCGCAAACCATAGCATCTGATGTTACAAGACTTGTCATTCTTGAAGCGATGGCTTTCTAAGATCGACAGGAGAATATTCAACCGGCCTATATTAACTTAGTCACGAGCTGTCGTTAGATACATGATGCTTTCTCCGTAATTAAAATGCTTGAGGGGCGCATTTGTCCGTGGCATATTGTCTCGAGCAAATAAAAGCCATCACGATCATAACCTCCATTAAAATATGATCTTATGTATTCATGTGCCAACTATCGAGACTCCAGGGCTCCGGTAATGGAGCTGCGCTGATCACTTCCAGGTAGCATCTGTTGTTCCTTCGCTTGCTAATTATTACGAAAGAAAATTCTTTCCACTCTCAAGAATCTTCGTTGTTAACCCACTCATGCTGATCCATAAACTGGGCCATAGTCTTTTCCACCATCGGCGCCTCGTAAACCTCGTCTCCAATCGCACGCAGCTTAGCCGCCAACTCCTCGCTCGGCTCCCAGTCTAGGTATAATTTCACCAGCTGACGTGTCACGCCTCTATTGCATTTCGGGCACAGCAATCTTGGCGGGTGCTTTGGCGCTGTGCGGCAGGGCGCAAAGTACGCAATGCACATCCAGCTGGGTTCATCCTCCTCGGCCTCGTACTCGAGCTGGAAGTTCAGCGCCGCAGAGGTGAGCGTAGGCATCACCTTCAGCGCGCTGGCGTACGCATCGATGAAAGGCACGATATAGGTGTCGTCAGGCTTGCAGCGGAAGACTTCTACCGGGGTCATGCGCGCGTAGGCGGCCTCCTCCACGAAGCTGAACTCTTCGTTGTGCAGATCTGAGTGGGGGTTGTTTGTGTTGGAGCTGTGGGTGTAGGGCCGGTGATCAGGGCTTCCGTCTGCCTTTTTGAAGTACCAAGTTCCTGAAGGGGAAGTGGCGTGCATGTTAACGTCGAGAAATCTGAGGTTGGGCCATGATGTTTTGCTCAGGCCCTGCATAGGTCGGAGGAGGGAGTCGTCAAAGGAGCCGGTGACACTCAGATCTACGAGATTTTGTGAAAATGCGCAAATAGCAGAGCTCAACGGGTCGGGGGCTCCGGGCTCATGCAACGCTGGCGGCATTGCTCTCTCGTTTCGATATCGTCTCTGGAAGAACTCGAACTCGGCTTTCCTCAGTAACGGCAGTGACAGCTCTCGAATAGCCTGTGCCGCTTCGTTCCGGTTGTTGATTCGTATTTCGTCGAATCTTTTTTCATCGTCATTCATGAATAGCTTGAAGCGTTCCAAATTTGGCATCTTTGAGGCAAGTAGAATAGGCACCTTAGGGTAGGTGTTCCGGTAGCCATATCTCTCCTCTGGTTGAATCATTGTGAGCTGTTTGATTCTCGCCAGATCCGGGAGTAGTTGGCATTCTCTCAGTTCAATGAAAGAATGCAAGAACCGACCCTCGTAAATCCCGTCCTCCTCGGGATACATCTCACCCCAAGGAACATACTTAGTCGGCCATGGCGTATCAGAAGGCGATTCTGGGTGGTTTATAAATAACGCAAGGGGACAGCCGATTGTCTTGGCATCTTCATCTTCCCAACCGCGAAGAATCTGGAATAGTGTTCTTATGCCATTACTGTAGCACTTGTCATTGACATGCCGTTCTTCGGGCGATTCCGCTCTGTGGGATGCAGCGTCATCGTAAGGCGGAAGAGTGATGGTGACGATTAAGCTGGTCAGATGGTATCGTCTGGCAGGAGTGAGAAGCTCAATGAACTTCGGAAATTCATCGCTGGTAATCTTCAAAGATCTGAACGTGGCTTTTTCCACGGCGGCTTGTAGTCGACGCGAGACTGCAGCTATCGGAGCGATGGGCCAAATTGGTCTCAAACGCGTATCATAAGGCTTCAATGTTGCTTCGGGGCGCTGCTGCGGTAATATATAAGAGACAATATCATCGACCAATTCTTGAGGAAGGGTCTCCATTTCGATGTGGTTGAGCACAATGATGCATTGATGGCGAGGTCAATGAGAAGCTGCCTTGACCTCAATGGCTCTGGAGGAACATGAACTCACCAAACCCCTCTCCGGCTTAGACCCGATATTCCCTAGGCAGCCACCACTTGGCGCGCGCTCCAGAGTACAAGGACCACCGATAATGGGCACCCCCGTAATCGATACAAGGCACACCATTTAACCCATTTAGGTGCATCGCTTGGCAATCTGGAAGCGCGGCTGCCGTCACTGGTGCCCCTGTGTAGCCTATCAGCTGCTTAAATAGGTTAAATGGAGTGCCCTTTACCAGTGGACGCCTCTTACCGGTGCTCCTCTGAAGAAGACATCCAAGGTCCAGATTAAAGCTAGGCTTTACTGGGTTAGCTCACGCACCCTGTCTTTTTTCTCCATCACATCTCCAAGCATATAACATCAGGTCAATGAGTTCTACTAGTGTTGGATTATCAAAGCTTTAATATTTGGAAGTCATCTTTGACTTTTTGGCTTGTGATTCTTCAACTAGTACTTGGTTTCTCTTCCGCCAGTTCAATGAACCTGACAGCCAAGGTCATGTTCTCTTCTCCAATTGAACCACTACGATAAAGGTATCGTCAGCTTGCCTATTCATAGTATCCAAAGGGAAAGGAATTCCAAGCATGAGCGCCCCCATCGTATTCCCGCCGCAGGGTCCGATGTTACCCTAATAGAGATTAGAAATGTTTGTGTTGATGATCATGAGAAGTAACGGATCTGAACTGAACGTCGAATCAGTAGAATTGCCCTGCCCTACTTACACTCGGGTCCGCGGGCCGTACCGTATCATCCAAGACCTTGACGTGACGCAAGGTGGCCCAGGCTCACGCTGCATCACACCAAGTTGGTGCTATCGCCAGTAACCATACATTTCGTTGCATGTGACACCATTGATTTTCAAACAACATCATCACTGCAGGGAAGTAGTAAGTCAATACTGCCTGGCGAACCGATCGGGCTGGTTGATGAGATTGCACTTGAAAACACCATTCGCAAGCCTTTGTCAAAATTCCGAAAGGGTAGATTCTTATTTACATAGCCACTACGTATTGCAAGCTCTGGGCTAGTATGCGCTTAGTCGGAATCGTCTCCGAGTTGCTCGTCCTCGCCGCCTGTGGACCCAGCAAAAGCTCCAGATGCCTTGCTGAAAGCAGCCTCACGCCTCTTCTCAAGCGCCTCAGCATCTCCCTTGATGCTACTAGGGGCCTTGGAAATCATGACCGCAGAGAGCTCCTTGCCCGCAGCCTCGGTCTTGGTGACGTTCTTCTTCACGAGACCACCGACCTTCAAGCTCTCGAAGCGAGTCTGGTTCGATACCATGGCATTAAGCTGAGTCTCGGTGAGGTCGACGATGGTGTTCATCTGGCCCAGAAGCTTCTTGGCTTCGTCTTCGGAGGGAGTGAAGGTCTGTCATTGATTCAGGTGTTAACCCCAGTGGTCCCTTGACAGAGACGAGACGAGAGGAAACGGAAACTCACCGAGTAGTCCTTGATACCCTTGTTGATCGTGCTCACAATTGAGTTTGACTTGGTGCCCAGCTTGATGGCATCCTTGTAGTTCATGTCATTGCCCTTGCCGAGAATCTTGATCGACTTGTTGACCTTGCGTTCGATGTCGCTCAAGCTCTTGGAAAGATCGGCGAAAGACATTTTGCTGGTTGTGTATTGATTGTGGTCGAAGTTGATTCTGAGATGTGTTGGTAAGTTGAAAGGCTGTTGAGGTGTGATGGGGATAGTGATGGTGGATATAGGTTCATTGCAGGCGCAACTGAAGCCTTTTTATGATCCGTAGAACCAAATCATCGTGATTCACATGCCGTTGTTTACCTCGGACCACACACATTTCTGTCCGTCCAAAAGAGTAGATGACCCCTAGAGCATGAACCAAGCACATCTGGGGGAGCCCTGAGCTATGACGTGTTCAGAGAGCCTAGCTTCAAGCGCCCGACGATTTGGGAGCTGTGGCCCAGGGTCTGGCTTCGAAACATGAAACGATGCGGAGGCCGCCCAGCGATCCTCCGCCTCTGATGAGCCCCCGGACAGAACCCAGGGAAACTCTTTGATGGGTCCTTTTCTGGCGAGACGTCCCGAAAAACTGGTTCAAGACAGAAACTGCCTTTCCTGAGGACAATTATGCGAACGTGAAAGGAAGTGTGATGTGAAGCGGGGACAGGGAAGATGTTGAGTAAGGATTCGTCGATCATTCGGCCGGCGGTCAACATGCATCGCCCACAGGGCCGGCGATCGTAGCATTAGTCTTTGGCAACTATTATGAGAGAACATACCGAATCCTACCCCACTGTTTACCCAGCGTCGACAATTCGTCGAATTGCCCCAGGTCGTACAGCCTTGTCGTTGTTAGCATGAATTGCTAGTAGGATGCTTCCTTGGCTGTGGCGGGGCGTGGGTGTTTCTCTCTGTAACCAGAAACTCACTGCCTCGGCCCGCTAGGGATACTTCACGTGGATTCGCAACTCAAATTTATCTTGCACGTATTCAAGTAAACAACACCACGTGCTCGCCGACGGCCTTCTTGAGAGTTCGCAATACGCAAGGCATAATGTAGTAGTAACATCTAATTCGAGAAGCGTATCAGCATGAAATGCTGCTGCTTGCCGGTTGCCTGCGCGATGTACCAAAGCCCTATGGATCTTTATATTCTTAGTCAAGTATGGTCCGAGTCCGAGTCCGAAGTGCCGTACGCGGCGCACCCACCCATCTCCGAACCAGCCTACACTTTGCGCTTGCAACTTGTTTTCATGCTAAATTGACTGATGTGACAGTCAACCACTGTCGTACATGAAGCGATCACGAGGGGAGGCTCTCGTATAATCATTCATAATGTTGATGGTTCACCGAGCGGAGAGATGATTGCGGAGTACCTACTCGAAGATGTCAACTTCATACACATTCTTGAACTGGCTTCATATTAGTTAGTTGGACAAGTAGATCAATAGATACTTGGCATATGGAGAAGTGGTAAGTTTGTGAAAATTGTATGACTCTTGGAAGTTTAGAACCTTACAAAACCCAGAATTTAGAGGATTAGAGACCTAAGTAGATGGTCAGTGGAGTCGTTGTGTCATCTTCCTGGGTAAGAGACTGGAGGAATCTAAAAGGCATCAACCTATCAGCGGATGGAGGTCTGAGGCCTAGCAACTGAGCTGATTGAAACTAATAAGTCGCGTAAAGGTCTATCAAGCTATATCCCGGGTAAGTCATAGTGCTGTCAACTTGCTCAGTGAAGACGCGGGACTTGGGTTAGACATATAAGCTTAAGTGATGTCTGGTCCAATCCAATTGAGTCATCTTAAACTCTTGAGACATGAGTTACTTCGACTACTTGCAGTCAGTGGACAAGTCCTCTTGATCTAGAACTTACTCCTATTGGTTACCTAGTCTGCGCGGGAACACAAGCTCAACGGCCTGGCAGCTTGCTTGGAAAAGTCAGCTCTGAGTCTGCGGCCCTCTGTTCTGCGTTAGATCAATACAGCAGTCGGGTTATGGTGCCATCAGTCTCCTGGACTTTGGGCTGTACTAAGAATCCAAAGCAGACTTACTCTATAGGACAACATGTGTACGTGGAATTCAAATTGCCAAACCTCGGGTCTCAAGTCCCACTTCAAAGGTTCGAGGAGAGGTTGGGGTTATTGAATGACGATAACGCCAGACCACAGTAAGCTTTCATGGAATGGAGTTGAGAGTACTAAACTCCACCCTTACAACTGATTGTATTGACATATAGCAGGCAGCATCAGTGATTCTATCTCTACCAAGATCTGTACCGACTCTCATTTCTATGTGATTACCCCACGATGAGGCTAATGTTCGTCCGCGCCGATTTCCGTTTTCGTACTCGCGATGCGAGAGCGCTTGGTGGGGCGATGACCGGGGCCGGGATCCTTCTGTCGGGTGCCGTGGATCGGAGCACGTGCAAGAGTATGGCGAGGCAGCGAATGCCGGTTCGACCCAGCCGGCCGAGGCAATCGACTATTTCGTTGGCTGCATGCAAAAGATGGACGGCCATGCGAGCGCATTGAGCCGACGACATGCGGCTTGTTTGGTGTTCCAAGGACTCCATCAAATGACCTTCGAGCCTCGAGTTCAATTCAGAGCAGTAGCCAGTACCGTTACGTGACATGCTACCCTATCTTGCGTGCGCGATTCGTGAACCATCACTCACACAGCCCGTATGGAGACCAATTGTTGGTTTGAGATGCAAGAATCTGGATGCCATATTTCGTTGACCAAAATAATATGGCATTCGCAGATTTCCCCGAGTTGCTCCATTTATTCGATACTATTGCGATAAGTATGGCTCAACTCGATGCTATGGAGACCTTCGAAAAAAGGCGAGGCATTCAGTAATGGGAGTCTCGACTGGTGTTAGTAGAGCAGCTGGAAATTCATGAGTTAATGAGCCGAATATAACTAACATTCGTTTCTTCGAGATGTAATGCACTCGGAGAGAATCAAGAGAGGATCATTAATGTATTGCGCTAATCCTATCTACGTTATTCAATACAGCCCAGACGTATCCAGGAATTACCAACGACACCGTATAATATGACAATCAGGACCGATCTGCGAGGTCTGGAAGCCCCGATAACCCAAAAGACCCCTTGCGGCAAGTAGGTTGCCATAAGACACCTAGGATCAAGTTATGTAGGTGTACTTTTTACCTAGCACCTGACTTTGTTCCGGGAATCCGCAACATCATGATGCACTGAAGCAATGTCTATGTTGCAGGAACCTCCCTCGACTGCCAAGAATCTTTCCAGTCCGGCTTTGGTGGTGGAGACGAGATTCAGATTTTCACGTTGCCACGTTGCCACGTTGCCACGTTCACGTTGAAGACAGTGAACCTGGATAGTCGATGCAGTGCTGTGCTCTGAGAACCGAACGCGGTGAAGGTCGTTGAGCTTTCTCGGTACAACTTTTGTGACGAGACGGGAGACTCCCATAGCCCAGCACTGTGCTCTCATGGAATGTTTCTGTAGGGATCTTGGAATGATACGGAGATCTGTTCTGGAGACTAGGTCTCGCGAAGGTTACTACGTGGCTCTGAGAATGATGTGTCGTTGAGAGTGTGTTAAGGGAAGTTGACGTGGATTCCTCGATAGTTGGGAGAGTCGCCCCAGAAACCGCGGGGCCGGCGACCGTTGAAGTCTTTCCAGTCCCTTCTGTACTCGTTCATCTTGTCCTTCTTTCTCTTCTCTGATACTCCGCGTTCCAGAAGGGCGTACCACTCGAGGTTCTGAGCCATTTCGAGGCTGGCGACGTCTCTCTCTTCGATGGCAGCCTCGGAAGGGGTGAGTTCTCTGGAGCATCCACAACCCATTTGGATGACTGGTTTATATGGTGGATGAATGAGTGGAGAGAGGTTGCTGCGGTGGTTATGAATGTGAGAGAAGATGGAACAAATGACCAGCTGTGTTGTGAGAATGTGCTGAAAGGATTGCTGTTGAAGGACGGGACAGGAGCTGAGGGTCGATGTGAAGAGTCGGCCAGTTTGTGTGAGTGAGAGGAATGGGTGGTTTACCTTGGCTGGTAAGCATGAACGAATGCCAGCAGAGATGCTTTGGGCTTGTACATCTTGAAAGAGCAATCTCCGTAACCTATGTGGTAAGAATTCTCCCTCATGGTGTCCATGAGAGTGTCCGCTTTCCAAAGATGTTGTCAACTTTGTCCACCGTGGGAAAGAAAGGAGAAAAGGTTGTCAGGCAGAAACTCTGAGTCCCGCTAATGGCAAAAATCCGCATCTCAGCTGCTTGCTTTGCGTAGTGTAAGTGAACTGTGCTGTCAAGTATCTTCTGATCTCATTACCCGGATGCCTGTCTCAATTGTGTGAGAGATCTTCAACAGTGAGGCTTCTCTTGTCTTTTCTTGGCATCATCTTCTTGTACATCGCTCATGACACTTGCTACAATGCTTCAAAGTCTGATGAACAAAGGATATTCCTTGCAATCGTTGAGACTATGTCATAAGAATTTGATGGAAGTGAGAAAAGGACTCATCCAGGAGCTCTCACATCCGTCACGAAGAGCCCTCCGGTCTCCTACCTTGAGAACCCCATCCACTCAAGTGGACAGCCAGGCCTCCGCCCTTACTGACATCGGGCTAAGGGAGACAACTTTGGTGATAGGCAAAGTAGCACAGGTCAACCGCAACCCTGATAGATTAAACACTGTTGTTCAGGGGCTGTTCTGAAGGATTCCACCGAACTCCATAGAATAACCTGGAGAAGAGGCCAGTAGCGCTGGAGATACTCAACATCAACAGCCGGGCTGAAGATTATCCCACGTGCAGGTTTACAATGACCATTCGCAAGACGCCTCGCACTCAGACACAACTATCATATTTGAAGCTTTACTAGTAGACTCAGAGTGTGTATGAAGGAACAGAGCTGTAGCGTGTTGACTATTTCTACCACACCGACAGCGGAATAGGAACGGTAGAAAAGTGTACGTCTTTAAATAGGTGGGAGACGAATAGGGTGAAATTCCGAACCCATTTTCGCTGTAACATCCGATTAAAAGAATTTTTGATAAGGGGAAGTTCGAGGAAATCTTTAGACGTTTCTGGGAGCTTCAAGAGAGATCGCGCCGAAGCATCTCAGCCATATTCAGTACTGGATTCGTAAGCTCTCTCTTGTTTGAGTGTCACATGGGCTTAGAGTCTATCAGACAGAGTATTTCAGCAGACGCGCCCAGCTGTCTTTTACTTTCTCTTCCGGCGAGGCCAATCTGTATGAGTTTCCACCGAGAACAAGACTAGACCTGCCAGTGCTCAAACATGATGATAATACTATACATTGGAACACACATCATGCAGACGGCGTGAGGGTTTAGAATGAGTGGAAGACATCACTATCCCAGAAAACAGTGCGCTGTAAAACTATGTTTCAAGCAATTGGCCACGATAATGTAGTCGCTCATGGACAGAAGCATCCGTCAGCACATTGAGGAAGGTCAGATTAAACAACTGTCTAGCGACGTCCAGATGATCTGTTGCTTCAAGGTGGCTAAATGGAAAACGTAGCTGCAGGATTGGGCAGAGGCGAATGAACATGGCCGCGTAAATGGCTGAGAGAAGCAAAAGTCTTAGCTTGGATTTTGCCATTCAGCTTCATGATCGGCATGCGCAACGTTACGTGGATGATGGTTGAATGTGGTTGAGCTGTTAGTGCAGACAGATAGGTACACACTAGCCTGAATCCTTCATCAAATCAGTGTAGAGGCTCGTATACCTGCCCTTTCGGACGAGACTAGGCTGAACGGATGGAAACCGGCCCGATCAAGTGTGTCTCGATCCTGCAACCACCAGCATGAGGTCGGCTGCGTTACCAACGGCTTGCCTCGGCCGAGTACATTGTGGCGGGACCTAAGGGGACCTAACATGTCATAGATCAGCTCTCAGATGATAAGGACTAAGCTGCTATTTGTCTGAGCAGGTTCACCCGAACTAACGCCACTGCCGTCTCTTATCCCAACTTCCAACATACTTGTACGCCCCGCAACTTGCCATTCGCCGTTAACCGTGCCTATAGATACGACATGTCACCGAGAGGCAAGGCGTCGCCCGCAAAGTAAGTGCGTCGGCTCCATCAAGAGACCCAGAGGGAGAGACCCAGCGTACCAGCCTGGCGGAAAGCTGCGTGGGGTTGATGAGTGACCACCAACGTACCAGGCTGGGATTCCCTATCTCTGGGTTTGCCTGCTACCGCTTGCCAGATGGCCAATGGGAAAGACCGATTTTCTCGCAATCATCAAGACATGCCATATTTCTTTGGTTCTTGAGCTGGCCATCTGCAGGGCGGTCCACAAGGCTAGGTAGGCCGCATGCTTTTCTGGGATGTCACTCACCTACCCGAGATACCGAGGAGACGCTGCAGCCGTCCAGATCAGAATGCGTGCTGGCTGCCCACCCCGCAGAAGATATTCTGGAATAAGGGTTCGGCGGCCGGGTATCACGGATGGAGCTCTCGCAACCTTTTTCGCCATCTCGCATGCCCATGTCCCGGAAACCACGCGAGGTGGTGGCCAAATGCATCCATTGAATGTCTAGGTTGCCCACATCAACAAGCCCATGTCTGTTTGCCGCATTGGAAATCATTACCAGTTATGATGTGAAATTGCTGCGTAAGGAAGAAGGCATCTCCAGGCGGCATTGATGAATGCTTGAATAAGCACAAATTATTCCAATTTAATTGTTTGGTCGTCGCCCAGGGTGGTGGTGGGCAATTGTGACACCGTGCCACCGCGCGCCACGCCGTCTTTTCCAGCCAGCGGAGACCTGGGGAAATGACAGGAACTTTACGTACGAGAATCCGTAATTTCAGTCGTTCTCGATAACCTTAAACTGCTACCGAGGCGCTGGAGAATATGTCGCAAATAGACTGGAGAAAAAGGGCATCAGTAATCGATGTTGCGGCGGTTTGTCAGGCGTAACACATCGCTTGCCTTTCTGTTTATTCCTTCGCGCGATGTTTGCTCACCAAGTTTGTCCAAACGCTGTCCGTTGTGCTACAGTGAGAAAGACGGTGAGACAGCTGAGTGAGAAAGGATGCCGAGGTTGCTGCCGAGTCAGTTGCGCCGATTCGCTGTTCCTGGATAGATGTGCTGAATGAATGACATCTCCCATCTTCATCGCCAACGCAGGAATACCGATACAATCAAATCTGACCACAACCGCATTTTCAAGGTCCTTTTGCGCGGGACTATCGCGTGGGGCGGAGGTCACCCATCAGGAAAGTCTCCAAGCGCAGTCGGACGAACCAACCCTCTCCAGCAGCTCGGATCTTAAGCGGCAGGCATCCTTCAACCGTGTCAACCCAGAAGGGCGCGCCTACGGAGCACAGAGGGACGTTTGTCACGCTTTCAGAGGGGCCATTTGCGGAGGGAACGAAGGGGTGGGAGGGGTCTCAGGAACTTTTTGTTCATCCACTTGTGTCCAGAATGCTCAACTTGTCAGTGCTTGTGTCATTAACCTGACAGCCTCGAAGCCAACTCGACGCAATGATTGGCCTTGCTGCCGACAAACCATGACATGGGTGGCATCATTTGCCGTCTCTTCCGACGTCCTTCCCGAAGAGTGCAGATTGTGGCTCTGTTCCCGCGTCTCTGAGTGGCCAGCAGAGTCGGAACTCGCTTCTCCAGCTCTTCTACACTCGCATGCCTTTGCAGGGATTCAACTCGGGTGATTAACTGAGAAAGTCTTGGCCTCGAAGGCTTGAAGGGGGACAACCGCGCTAGACAGGCATCATCCTCGGACCCCAAGGTCCCTTTGCTATCGGCAGATCCACTGAAAGCAGGGCCCTTTTGCATTGAACGACTTTTTGTCGGAGGAGTGGCGACGCGGGTTGGCTAGCTCGCAGCCACCAACGCGTTGGTCTTGTTGCCCTTTTCCTCCTTTTGGCTCTAGCGGTCGAGCCTGGGGTACGACTTGCGTCTTCTGGCGATGCTTCCCACGCTTCCCCGACCTTGGCCACCCGTCTTGGACATTGCTTGAGTTGCTTGAGATGTGCTTGGCTGCCATTCCCTCTGCCACACCCGGCGACACCATGCCCTCCCGCGGTGACTACCTGCTCTTCTCGTGCTTGGCGCCCAGCCCCCTTGGCGATCGATCCGGGAGGCGGCTCTTTGAATGGCCTGTTGAGTGCGGAACGACTCACCTCGGTGCTCTCAGTCAGCTCTCTGGCTCTTGTCAGTCTGACAACTCCGATGTTGTGCGCCCCGTGTCGTCAAGTCAATGTGCAACTTTGGCGGCTGGAAGATGGGAGGCGGCGGTGGCCGGCGGCACGACGGCGGAGGAGGGTAGCGGGATGGATCAATTGCCAACGCCCCAACGCCATTCCCGCTCAAACGGCGCTCAATGGCCCTGGCCTAACCATCGAATGACAAGAGGCCTCTTGGTCATTTTTGGGAGGCGGACAGGCTCCGCGACCGCACCGTCGAACAGTACATGAGTACCTAATTTGTTCCAGTCACCGAGAGAGGCCTATCAGGGGGTGGAGAAGAGACGGGCGGAATGTGTCCACCCCCAGAGCACCCCTCCACTCCCACAATCCAGCCCGTTCCTCCTCGAACTGCTAGTTCGTTGCCTGCAGTTCTTCGGGTGGTCCTCATCTGCGAGGATATCGAGGTATCGAACGCGGGTTGGCGGGTTGGTCGGTTGATTCTCTATGCCGTGGTATCCTATCAAACGGCACGATCACACCTCTTACGAGCAACCAGAACCATCCCTTCCACCCTTCTAGACGGTGGCGAGGAAGGATAGACCCAACAAGAGTCCTCTCGAGACGAACGATTGGTGCATATCAGGGGCGATTTCGTTTATCGGTCACGTCAGTGCGTCTGTCAAGGACAAGCTACCGCCCGTTCCACGGCTCAAGGTGTGTGTACTCCATAGGAGACACACACCCTCCATCTCGTCCAAACAAGCTTCCGCTTGCATCCAGCGCAATATCTACATAGTAGCCTTTTCGTATCGCCCGATGCTCCGCCAGGGGTTGGCCCGCTTCGCCAACGACTGACTCCATTAGGCAGGTCATTATCTCGGCCCACTGGTCGCCGATATGGCAACCGATCATGGAGTCCATCGACGAGGCCCTGGATGTGCGACGCATCTAAATACTACCCGACGCGCTCGCCCTCGTCGTGGTCGATTTTGGTTTCTTCAGCCCACAAGCTCTACGACCAGAGACTCCCTCCTTTGAGTTCCATTCTTTTGAGAACTCAGGGTGCAACCCGAACGCAACACCAACCCGGTAACTAGTACCTGAAAGATTGCCAACCATGGCCTTCAGCAAGTGGAGGGGCAAGGTCGGAGAGCGGCCCATCGTGGTCGACGCCGTCTCGACCGGCGTCGATGCCAACGGTCTTGAGACCGTCAACCCGGATGCCGAACTCAAGAAGTTCAAGAAGATTCACAAGTGGGATCCCTTTTTGGACATTGACAAGCTCGATGCCGCCGACGCCGCCGTCCAGTCAGGCGACTACGAGAAGGAGGCGGCCGTTGAGGCTGCTCTCCACGAGGACTCTCCCTACCCCGAGGTCCGCGCTTCGGTGAGTTTATTCAACGTCCCGAGTCGAGCAACGGGCGTCATGACTAACATGCTCAGGTTCAACCTTTTGACGATACCGAGCTGCCCATCAACACCATCCGTGCCTGGTCGATTGGTGCCATCATGTGCACAATCATCGCCGCCTGCAACATTCTCCTTGGTCTCCGTCGCTCACCCATCATCATCACCTCTACCGTGGTGCAATTGATCTCCTATCCCCTCGGCTGCTTCTGCGCCAAGGTCATCCCGGAGATCAAGTTCAACCTCTTCGGTCACGAGCTCAACACCAACCCCGGTCCCTTCAACGTCAAGGAGCACACCATCATCACCATGATGACTGCTGCCGGTGCCACCGCCAGTTACGCCATTGATATTCTCCTCGCCCAGGAGATCTTCTACAAGCAATACTTTGGCTGGGGCTTCCAGATTCTGCTCATCATCTCGACCCAGGCCATGGGTCTTGGTATTGCTGGTATTCTGCGTCGCTACCTCGTCTGGCCCGCCGCCATGGTGTGGCCCGCGACCCTCATCACCACCACCGTCATGCACTCACTTCACGACCACTCGTCTTCAGATCCCGCCCTCACCAACGGCTGGAGGATCGGTCGCTACAAGTTCTTCCTCATTGTGGCTGCCGCTACCTTTGTCTATGAGTGGATTCCCGAGGTGTTTGCCCAGTTCCTGCAGATCTTCACCTTCGTCTGCTGGATCGCCCCCAACAACGTCGTCGTCAACCAGGTCTTTGGCGGTCAGACTGGTCTCGGTCTTATCCCCATCTCCTTTGACTGGAGTACCATTTCCGGTTTCTTGCTCTCTCCCCTGCAGACCCCGGCTTTCGCCATCGCCAACGTCGGTGCCGGTATCATCATCATGATGCTTGGCTGCATCGGTCTTGCTTGGGGCGGCCCCGATTTCTACCGCTACCTCCCCATCAGCGCCAACTCCAACTTTGATCACTTCGCTCAGCCCTACAATACGAGCCGTATCTTGACTCCCGACTTCACCTTCAACGAGACTGCTTACAAGGAGTACTCTCCTCTTATCCTGGGTCCTGCCTTCTCCCTGTCTTACGGCATGGGTTTCGCTGGTCTCATCAGCACCCTCGTTCACGTCGGTCTCTTCTACGGCCGCGACATCATCGACCGCACCAAGTCTGCTTCCAACGAAGAGGCTGATATTCACCTCAAGCTCATGCGCCGCTACAAGGAGGCTCCCGAGTGGTGGTTCGCGACCATGTTCGCTGTCAGCTTCGCCTTTGGTATGATCGCTTCCCAGGTCTGGAACACTCACTTGACCTGGTGGGCCTACATCATTTGCATCATTATCGGTGCCTTCTTTATCCTTCCCGTCGGTATCATTCAGGCTGTCACCAACCAGCAGACCGGTCTCAACGTCATCACTGAGATGATTGTCGGTTACATGACGCCCGGCCGCCCCGTCGCCATGATGCTGTTCAAGTCTTGGGGTTACATGCTCTGCTACAACGGTCTCCAGTACGTGTCTGACATGAAGGTTGGCCACTACATGAAGATTCCTCCCCGCACCATGTTCGCCGCCCAGACCTTCGCCGTCGTATGGCTGTCTCTTGTGCAGATCGCTTCTTACAACTTCCTCCGTGGTAACATTGATGGCGTCTGCACTTCCCATCAGGCCCAGGGTCTCACCTGCCCCAACGCTCGCACTTTCTACAACGCCAGTGTCATTTGGGGTGTCATTGGTCCCCGCCGCATGTTCGGTGCCGGTCAACTTTACTCCTGGGTCAACTACTTCTGGCTCATCGGTGCCATCTGCCCCGTCATCCAGTTTTTCCTTGCTCGCCGCTACCCCCGCAGCATGCTCCGATACGTCTTCTTCCCCGCTATCTTCGGTGCTGCTGGCATGATTCCTCCTGCCACCACATGGTGGTTGGGACAGTGGGTTATTGTTGGTCTCATCTTCAACTGGTGGGTTCGCAACCGCTTCTTCGGCTGGTGGAGTAAGTCTTTCCCCTTTTGTGACTAGTGCCCCATTTGGACTAGTCGTCGTGCTGTCACGCGTGCTAACCCAACTACCAGCTCGTTACAACTACGTCCTCTCCGGAGCTCTCGACATCGGCACCGCTCTTTGCATCGTCATCTCTGGACTTGCTCTGGGTCTTTCTAACACTGAATTCCCTTCATGGTGGGGCAACGAGGTCTTTGTAAGCTGGCTATTTCTTGCTTGTTATATGTATTCATTAGTTAACTGGAGATGCAGAACAACAACCTCGACGCCGAAGGTTCCGCTGTCACGAAGATTTTGCCCGACGACGGCTCAACCATTGGACCTACCCACTGGTAATTTGTCTAAGAGAGCAGCGAGTAGAAGGAATATGCTGCGAATGTCAATGAGCAGCTCACATTGTAATGAGTTTAGCAACATATGTTTATCAATATCTAATCGAACATACTTGGAACACTGTCAGTGGTAACATACAAAGTGACATGTTGATGAGTACGGCGGTACCGTCTAGCAGTGACTGGCTAGATCAAGATGGTATATACTAATGACGGCAATGGTTGAATACGAGGTGGGTGGTCCAAGGTGGGCGCCCGAAACCAAGTTCTAATAGCAAGCTAATGGTTTTCGGTTGCGTCCATGATAGCGCGCCGGGGACACGAGAACGTGTCGCTGAAGTTGCGATACAAGTCTTTCGTAAATATTGTGTGAGCTAGCATCACTTACGTTGCTTGTATTCACCCGCTGTGAATGTTTCGTTTGCAATCTATGTTGACTACTGAGCGGACAACAAAGGCTTCCAGCAACAGCAAGATGCCGAGTGAACCACCAAAATGCACGAGCTGCCGCGAGAATGGTCAGTGAGACGTTACGTTGCTCAGAAAAAGGTGATCAATAATGCACCAACGGATTGTCTGGTCATGGTTATTTAGAAAAATAGCACACTTCGTAGTCCTACAAGCTTCATGCGTGGCAGGAGTGAGTCGTGTATACACCAACATAAGGGCGATGTTCAGTGAATGACTCAGCCGCGAAAGATTATTCGGTCTTGTTGATTTCATAGTTGAATTCACATTGGCATTTCACTTTACGGTAATGTGTTTCGGAGAGCATTATGAATGAAACAAACAATATTCTTCTGCAAAAGAGAACTCCATGACCACAAACTTAAAACATCAAACGTTGCTTCTTCTTCACATGTCCTTCGAAGTCCTCCTCCTCGGTCTTGACCTCGATCTTCTCCTCCTCTGCCTCCTCCGCCTCCACCTTCAGCCCATCAGTCTCCATGTCTTCATCCTCATCTGCCTCTCCAGGGAAACTACACGGAGATGCAGAATGTTCTCTCTTGATGCCGTGACTGCCATCATTCGCGGCTGTTTTGCCAGACATGGTCACCACCCTGCCACTTCTCCACAACAAAAGCCAGACCTGGTATTGTTCACGTGCCCTGTCCCCCCTGGTCCCTGCGATGCCCTTCGAGATGTAATGTGGAGGTTTCGGCAATGTGAATTCCGGTAGAGCTGGGAGGTCCAGCTGAGGCATGGTGCCGAAGGCCTTCGGGCTCATCTCCCCGACGACGTTGATGTCGCCAATGATGACGAGACCGCATCGCTGCCTCGTCAAGAGGACGTTGAGTCGGGACCGTTTCTTTGTGAACCCGGGACCAGGATCTATGGCCTTGGTGCCCATCACAACAAAAACAATGTCGTTTTCCCGGCCCTGGTAACCATCAATGGTCGATGCGGGAGTCATCGTGGCGAGCTCGGGGTAGTCCTTCTGCGTCCATTTGTGCAAGAGTTCCACATTCGACTTGTAAGGCGACAGAATCACCACCTTCGAAGCGTCAATGGACTTCTTCTTGACAAGTTCGGATACCATGTTGAGGGCGGTTTGAACCTGATCGCCGGACCGTCTACCGCCGTTGACGAAATCGACTTTCACAACTGCATCAGGGCAGTGCACGAAAATTGGCGCGAATTTGCCCTCCGCGGGGGCGACTAATTCTGGGAAGCGCTCCTTGAAGAAGCTCTCCAGACGATGGCCAATTTCGAACTCCGGTAAGTCGATGTTGCAGCTGGGTGCGTATCTCACTGGGATAGATGGATAGATGACTTTACCGACGATGTCGAAAAGACCGTTGGCCATACGAAGTTGAAGGCGCATACGGTAGACCAAATGACCGGATGCCATCAAGAAGCCCTGGGCTGACACGTGTCCATCGTTTGAGAACTGGTTGTAAACGTGACCAGAGGCGTCGAGGCAGTAATCATCAGTCAGCACAGTGGGTGGGAGCTGCTCCGTATCTCCGCCACACAGAAGAGGCAGCATCTTGTTGCCCCAAGCACTTGCCAGGTCGCCGCGGTCCATGTTGGCCGCCTCATCGATGGCGACAGCCTTCGCTTGCATCCACCAACGATTGTACACGTCTTTGACAGAGGCACATAGGGAAGGTGTCGTAGCCAGGATATCTGCCATGACGACAAGTTGATCCATGACGGTGGACAAGATCTGATTATGTGATGGAGACGTGTTGGAATACTCATCCCACGTGATGCTGCCAGTGGCTACAGCTCGAAGGTTGGCCCAGTCCTGTCTGGTATCGATGTCGCGTTGAAGCTGGTGCAACGCCTCTTTGTCGTCTTTGTGGAGGTCTCGGACAGCAGGGGAACGCAAAAGCACCAAGAGCCAAAAGGCCACGGACAACTCGAGGCGCCAGCGTGCCTGGCCATACGACAGTCGAGGGGCAGCCATGTCTCCAAGACGAGGGTCTTTCAGCAGAGCTTTGAACGCGGCAAGCTCGTGGTCTCGCCTGTATCCACGCAGTACCATTCGATGGCGAGCTCGCGGCGTGCTTTCGGGAAGATTGTCGTTATATCGCAGGCAGACTTGATGGGTTATCTTGTCGATGCGGACCGCAAAGTTGGTAACAGCCACATTGGCAGGCGCCGTACAGAAAACAGGACCGAGACTATACTCCATGGCGAGTGTGGTCTTCGCCATTTCAGTGGTCTTGCCATAGCCCGGGCCCTACGAAACAGTTAGTTTTCCTTCCCTTGGACAGAACTGGGAACATAACCTACTCCTGTGATGATGGCGATTCCCAGTAGAACCTGGCGACAAAACGAGGGCCACCGTTTTCGATCCTCCTCCAGGCTGATGCTCGTCAGAGCTTTCTCGTAGCGGTCATCTTTTCCGGGCAAGAATGAGACCTTGGGCAGGCGACGAAGAGAAGGCGGGTTTCCGATGATGGTGGCGGACGCCACGGCCTCAGTGAGACCGGTCACACCTTCGCCTTCAACTGCACAACCAGGCTGCATCATCCACTCCGCGTAACCTTGCCCACGCATTGTGAGTTGAGCGAGATGACCACTCTCGGACTTCGGTTCGTTCCACCTGTCGACGGCGAGGATCTTGCGCTCTATGTCGTCTAGGATTCCGAAAAAGTTAAGGGCTACGCAGCTCTAGTGCGCCATCCCCGCTGCATTCGCATCCGCTCGACTTTCAAAACTCACAACGCTACATTGACTACCGGGATCTTCAGGAGGCGGGCGCACCACGGCAAGCACAGCCTCGGACTTGCCACGAGGGTGAGGCTCGAGGGCCTGGATGCCGCTCAAGTACGGCTTGAACCTACATCGCCTACATATAGTCAGTACATGAGAGTGAGGTGGGTTCCCTGAGTTGACTTACCAAGACCCAGAGGGCTTCTCGTCGTCCTCGTTCTCCCATATAACCAGAGAAACCTTTTCGTCCAAGAGTCTCTTCCATGCAGGCCCAAACTGATTCATGAACTCCTTGGGAAGAGGAAGAATGACGAAGTAGGTGCTCTCACGATCAGGATCTTGAACGAAGTAGGCCCGCAGCTTGACGGCAGCGACAAGTTGAGCCTGCTGCCACACATACAACTCGTTCTGCAGGAGCGACTGCGTTGCGACGGTCAACATGGAGTTGGAGTCATTGAAACTGATGATAATGTTAGTATTGTATGAAGGCACTCGATTCCATTTGTGTCCATACCTGTGGACGGACTGGTATGCAGTCTTGCGTGGGTTCTTGGCAAGAAAATCTGCGCCGCGGTCGGGATCGAAGTTGTGAGCATCGCCATAGGGGTAGTTGAAGGGTGGCGGCAAAGTCTCGAAGCTGTAGTTCTTTCGGATGTCATATGGTCTACCCTTTCTGATCATGAAAACATGAAAGGTTTTGCGGCGAATGAACTCGGATAGAGTGACTCCATGAATAGAACCGTCTTCGTTTACAAACTTCTCAAGGACGGGCTCCGACTTGTTGATGTAGGCCATACCCAAGCCTTCGATCGAGACTCTGTCGTCATCATCCACGTCGCATGAGAAGGTGATGATTGTCGTGCCAGGGCCCTCTCGCAGCGAAGGGAATCTGCTGAGTATTTCGGGAGGCGCCTCCTCAAATGTTTGAGTCCACTTCTGGCGGTGAAACCGAATTCCGATGTCGAGATTCGGATAAGGATTGTACGTGCTGCCGTTCTTTGAGTCTAGAAAGCCCGGCATGTTAGTTATAGTGTATATCGGATGGCAATGATGGAATACTCACACTTGAAGCGTACGCCGGAACCGTTGTCCTCATTGTCTGCGCCGTCGGGGAACTTCAAGATGAGGGCAATGTGAGGATCGATTCCATTGGTTGTCTGCACGCGAATCCTGGCTCCGATCGAGATGCCACTGTCGTTGCGACCATGCGACGCAAGAATAGGACCTGACAGGTCGCCCAAGAAGATGGCACACTTCTCGTGGCTGGTCGGAGCGTAGAATCGTGACTTGCCCTCGGCAGGTTCGTCCTCGGCAGGCTCGCTCTTGGCACCCTTGGTCTTCTTGGGAGGCATGTTGACCTTGTGTCACTCCAGATTAGCTGATGCCATGAGAACTGTTTCCATAAAGATGACTTACCAATTGCGAAACGTATGTTCCTCTCTCACCAACTTCACCACCTGCTATCTACTACCCAAATCCACGCCTTGGCCGTACCGACACGGGCTCTTGAGAGTCGCCTCGTTTCTCAGAGAAGACTATCACTAGGTAATAAAGTAGAGGTGATCTCAGATCAACCCCTGAATTCTCTGAGTCCGGTTTGCTTCGCAAAAGAGTTCGAAATCTGTTGGCTGTTAGCTTCTCGATTGTGTGAACACCCTGAAATCCGAATTCAACGCGTGGGGGCGATCGCGTAAAATTTGGGCGACTGGTCTGCGTTGAAGAGAGGAAAAGAAAAAAAGAAGAATAACTCGAGGTGAAGTTCAGCTAAGGTAAGGTACCCAAGCTAAGGTAGGTAAGTTAGGCGGTCCGCTTCCGCACGGTGGGCCCCGGGTCTCCACCTTAACTACCGACGTGTTTAGCCAATCAGAGACCGGGATTTTACCCACAATATAATAATTTTGTCAAAATTAGCCGCACCCTTACCAAGGGTGCATGGTAAGATAATCATCCCGGCTTCGATGCACCTGCCCGGACTCCCGTATGCCTTGTTTGGTCAGTTTTTCAATGAGTAGGGTCATACAGCTGCGCAGAGGTTGACCGAAACGCCTGCAATTACATTTACTTGAGCTCGAGGAAGGGCGGACAAAGCGTTGCAGTCGCTACCTTAATCAGCTTCATGGAATCTGAGAGCGCAGCACTTGGAGCGAATGCACTACGAGACCTATTTAATAGAATGACTGGGGAAACAACTTATTTCTATGGTAACTAGTCGTCACGACGCTGTTTCAAGGACACCAACTCGATATCGACCGTCACAACGCAGTCGCTTTCCCAGGACAGACAGCTTATACATGTGGTAGTAAGCTCAACTTGTTACTACTATTCCACAGCCTACTTCATTATGGTACAAATGTAGAGTAGCAAAAAAGCAGTTTACTAAAGAAAATATACGAAGTAAGTAGGCGTGTGTGATCGATGTCTCTATTCTGATTGCCTTTACATCTGATATCTCTGTGGCTGGTATCTCTATGTTTGGTGGCTCTGTCCTTTCATGAATTTTTCCGTAGCGTATTCTATTATGTATAATCTATAGACCGTGATGTAATCTTGAAATAGCGGCGAAGGTAATCTCTCCTTACTATGAGTCGTCTTTGATATTATTTGTCTCGCCAGTATTTCTGCCGACTTCGTTACACATCCTCGTCGTCAGATTCATAGAGTTTCGGGTCGGCACCTGCTGTGAGCGAGAATGCTGTCAGCAGATTGGCCTGCAGTTGTAAAAGATCGTAGCTCGGAAGGTCGGCTTCAAAATCGGCGTAGACCTTGATCAGCTTTCCGTCGGTCACGGTCTTCCATGGGTCCAGACCCGTTGCCACAAGTGGCTTGTAATCGTGGGGCTGGAACTTTTTGCTGGGATTGCAGTCGAAGCTGACACGATCCTTCATCTTGATATTTGTCCATTTAAGCCAATTAAAAGTCATTTCCTGACACCATCGGAATCTCTCGGCCGGCTGTTTTTCTGCGCGACGTGTGCTCATAGAGTGACGAGGATTCAACTGATTGGCAGTCTGGAGGTCCGTCGCAACGCCGTCGTCTTCCATAGGCTCTTTGTATGGTGGTCCTATTGGCTTAAGCATGAACTTGCCGTCTGCCCACCACTTATGTAGCTGGGCGTTCAGGCAGAGCATGTTGGCCGGCTCATCAATGATGTTATCGTCGTCTTCTTCGCACAGGATCCTCTGGGCTTTGATCACTGCTTCCTCGCCAAACCAGGCTTGCATTGCATCAAGCAAGGGCCACAACGCTCTTTTGCAGTTCAACAAACCAAAGGGAATGATATAGCAGACTTGAGGTGTTTCCATGTTTGTGACAATACATCGTTTGTTGTCGCGGTTGAGTGCCTGCAATGAAATAAAGTCAGTGATGGCTCTTATCCGATCCTGTATCACATTCAACACTCACTTCGTCAGATTTTGCTTTGTTGCGAGTATTCTTGGGGGTCTTCTGGGCCGTCTTCTGGGCCGTCTTCTTGGGCATTTTCTGGGGCGTCGCCGACTGTTCAGATGTGGAAGCTCGGCGTTTCCTTGCCGCAGTTGATGCAGTGTCGCCCGGCGTTCCTTCATCAAGCTGTGCTCCGCCGGAATCCTTCTCCTGGGCATACCCTTTCATGACTGAGAATCTAATCAGTTTTTGCAGATCAAACTGGAATGAGAAGATCATACCCATTCTGAGCAATTTTGGAAATTTGGCTGCTGCATCATCCAGATTGGCAAGGTACTTTTGAAGCGCTCGCTCATTGCGCTCATCGGACCCGATTTCTTCAAACTTTGCTGCAATGTCCTTTAAAGAGTGAACCTCTAGAGCCCAAAGGCCGCTCCAAAAACGAGCTGTATCGAGATTCTCGGGATGGTCTTGCGGCAATGACTCGTAAATCTTTTTGATGAGAGGTAGCTTCTGTTCCAGATCTCCGAGGTATGCAGTGTCCGGAACACCCTCTGTCTTGGACGTCAGGCACGACCTGAGTCTGTCAAGTTGTAGCTCGGTAGGTCGCGTCCTGGGATCGGTTCGACGCAAGTACGCGTGCAGCAGTGGCTCAAACTCGGCTATCAATTTCTCGGGATCTCTGTCCTCATTCGCCATGTTTCCTTCGCAGCTAAATTGTCAGAAATGTGCCCACGTATTCCACGAAGGGGGTGCTTACCGATGGCGCAAGACCAAATACTTCTCTGTATTTTTCGCTGTGCTCCTCCGGCTTCACCACCCACTGTCCTAATCAAATTCCCGCCTCGGTCGTACCGACACGAATCCCTTTGATTTGGTTGAGTTTATTTCGTTTCTCAGAGAAAACTATTACTCAGTAACAAGTAGAGTTAGCCGAGATCGTCCCCTGGATTCTCTAAGTCCGGTTTATGAAAACAAAAGGAATCCGAAATCGGTGCACTAATAGCTTCATAATTGTATAAATACCCTAAGATCCGAACTTGACGACGTGGGAGCGATCGAAAAATTCGGTAACCGGTGTGCGTTGGAGAGATCAAGAGAAAAAGAAAGACTCGAGGCGAAGTCCAGGGCAGCTGGGTAAGGTGAAGTGGTCGAGTGGGCTTTCTCCGAAATGGTCCCACAGTACCTTATTCTGACCAGCGAGACGCAGGACGGATCAGAAGCCTTGTTTATGCTCACATCAACCCGTAGGGTTCGTGCCCACTACCGGCATAAGCAAAAAAGCTTAGTACTCTAAGAAGACTACCTAAGGCAGGTACGTGCTCAAGGTACCTTCCACGGCAAGGACTTTCCTATTCACATACCTTCAGGACCCTTTTACAGTGGAATGAATTTGCTAAGTTGTTTATGTAACGCCTCCTTCAACTTTTGCGCCTACTTTTAGTACTAGAATAGGATCGTAATCTGGGGAATCAGACAAGGTTAGTACGTGCTCCCCTTTCTCATTCTCGATACCCTGATGTATCGATGGCAGTATGTATCGAATGGTCATGATGGTATATATAGTAATGATGGCATATTTATAATAGAAGCGTACACGAGAACCACTATCCTCGTTATTTGTGCCGCCCGTGAACTGCAAGAGGAGGATAATGCACTACTCAAATGTAAAAATTGACAACCTCCATCAACGGCTTTAAAGGCGGGTGGTGTTCCTACCCGAAGACAGGTTAGTAACTTCAATGGTGTTCTTGGCATGGCATAATTCCACTGGCTGTTGATAACCATCGTGAATACAATCGACAGGGCAATGATAACGTTTCTTGAAAACTTATAGATGGAAATAGAGACTACAAGTGGAAGAGGCAGGAATTGAACCCGCTCCTTCTTGTTCCGTGGTTTTCATCAACTACAATAGACAGGGCCGTGGGACGCTGCCTGGAACGAGACGCTCTACCAATGAGCCACATGCCTTTCATTGTTGCAACCAGAGAGCCATGAGAGTGCAGAGTGTACTTCAGCAAAGGCATTCTTCCTGGTATTCATGCTTCAGCCTTCCATAACAGTTAATGAACAAGATCCCAACTCATTTCCAGCTCACTCAGCAGCCAACTTGATGTTGTACTCGAGCTCCTTGGCAGCCTTGGGGTCTCCTTTTCTCTCGATAAACTTCACAGTCAGACCATCCTTCACCGCGAATACAGAGTCGTCATCCAGATACTTTGAGTCCTCGTCAAAGATTTGTGTTGTTACCGACTTGAAGCCTTCTGATTTGACCTGGAGAGTTCTTAGTACTTGCGTTGGGATATGCGCATTCGAGCTGGTCACTTACAATGAGATGAATGTGAGCAGGTCTGAAGTGGTGGCGGTGAAGCAGGTCCAAAAGCTTTCCAGCGGGGCCATCACCAGGTACCTGAGAGATGTGGTCAATAACGAAGAGCAACTTCATCAATACATCCTGAGAAGACTCACTGGGTAAGGCGTGGGCCGCAGGCAGTAAAATCCATAACGTCCCTCCGCATCCGTCTTGAAGACTCCGCGGAGGTTGTGCTCGGGCTGATCGGCATCTTGCTGCTCGTACAGACCTGTGGTGCAACATTAGACGACATGTGCAAAAAGCTTAGCCTGATCTTTGAAACTGACCGTTTGTGGATGCTTGCCAGACATCGACTGAGGCATTTGCCAGCGGCTTTCCGGTGTTGGAGCACGTTACTTGGCCGTACATGAAAGCGAGCTCGCCGTCCTCTGGGCACTTGACGGCGATTGTGCTGCCGTTGGGGCGGACAGGGGTGTCGGCCCGCCAAAAGGGGCCGAGAATGGCTGTTGCTGTGCCTGGCTGGCCGTTCTTTGTGGCCACTCTGTTGGTGATATCGTCGACGAGCCTGGCAGTCTCATTAGCCTCACTGTAATTTGCATCGTACATCATGAAAACTCACGATTCGAGTCCGAGAACATCGCAAAGCAGCTGGCCCTCGTTGCGTCGGTCATTTGACATTTGGCCCGCCCAGTTGATCATGTTGACACCCATCATCCATTCGTCTGTCGTAAGATCGACCTCGCGAGCAAAGTCGTGGATGTGCTGGATGAATGAAGTGAGGATCTCACGGAGTCTGGGGTTCGTCTCCGATCCCATGGAGGCGATGACCTGCTTGGTGAAGTCCTGGCCGAGGCCCTGGTACTGGCCGTCTCCGTTCTGTAATGAGCCCATGGTGACGAGATGTGAATATGTGATGGATGATGAGTTTTCTGGTTAACTCTAGGGAATATCGCTGATGATGTAGATAATGGTTTTCTCGGTGAGACGACGTGATCTTGAAAGATGAGCTAACTTCAACTATTACCCCGACTGCCAAAAGCGTCCCGCAGTTCGATGGAGGATACTTATTCCCAATCACAGCGCGTGCATTACCCGCCATTGCTTTGTAATTGCACGTGCGCTGTTGCTGGGCGGGTACCACCGGCGCTGGGCTTCTACGCTCCCGGAAACCGCCCCCCGGGTCCGGGAAACACACGCAACTCTCTTTTCGGGTACGGGGGAGAGATCCGACGCGAGGGGTGTGTCTGCCGAGACTCACAAACATACTGATAGAACAAAGGACATGCCATATCTGCACTCATTATGGACCTATTCCGGTCGGCTTGCCCCGGGGACCCCGCAGTTTGAAGGCTCCAGGCTTCGTTTTGGCGGAGTCACGCGCGCGGGAAGGATCATTGGCTTCGGCTTCGGGTTGTGAGATGTGACTCTGCTGTGCCCCTAATTCCGTGCGGATTTACTCCAATGATACGATGGTCATCAGATGTATCATTCAGTGATATCTCGTGATAGTAGAAGTGAGATGAATGTTCACAGTCGCTCACGATGTGTAGGCGAAGCCCAACTTCACTGTCTCTAAGCGCTGGGTTCATGTCCGAATTCCTGGGGGTTCAGCTCTGTAACGAGCGCAGTATGAACACCAGGTTTGAGGGTTTGGAGCAATGTGATAGTCATTGAAAATCACTATTGAAAGATCTAGATGAATTTTATTCTATCTTGAAATCATTCACGCCTTCGCCACACCGTTCGTCTGCGCAACAATCCGGTGATCCTCCTCCGGGCCAAAATCCCAGCTCGCCTCATCTGACCCGTTCGGTCTGCTAGCCCTCTTGAACCCAATCTCAACGCCCTCAATCTCAACCACGGGGCTCACAGCCTCAACCTCTGCCTTGTAGCGCCTCGAGTACCACTTCTCACGGACCTTGGGTGAGCTGAACAGTTCCGGCGCATACCCCTTCATTGCCTTGAGCGCCGTGCCAGAGATCTGGTCGACGCTGTGACTATGCCGCAACGCAAGGAAATCGTCGCCCGCGAGTTTGCGCAGTTCCTTCTGGACGTCCTCAGGGTATTTTCCGGCCTTGATTAGAAGGAGATCATACTGCAACAGCGATGCCTTGCCGTGCCATGAGCCGCCCTGCGTCGCTCTGTTGTAGAGACCTGTGAGAGCGGCGATGGCGCCCATGCATCCCGTTCCGTAGTCGGAAATGGGGAACGGAGGGACGACGGGCTCGTCAAGCCCCATGAACTGACCCTGCGCCCACGCCACACCACTCACCTACAACTCAGTCAGCGGTTTGCAGTCTCAAAAAAGAAATGTGTTGACTTACACAATCAGCAATCTGCTGCCAGCCGGGCCGCTGGCACCACTCCCCTTGGTATCCGAAGCAGTTCTCATTCACGTACACGAACCCCTTTCCGCGCTCCTTGGCTAGCTTTGTGAGGGCAGTCGCACCGTACCCCAGCTTCTCCAGGGCACCAGGGCGGTAGCCATCCAGCACGACATCCGCCTCGGCCAGCAGCGTCTCAAAGTGCTTTCTCCCCTCCTCAGTCTTGAGGTCGAGATCTGCTGCGTGCTTGCCCATGTTGCCATCAACCTGGAAAAAGGGGACATCGCTAAGGTTCGGGCTAGTAATCTTCAGAACATCTGCGCCGTACTCTGCGAGGATGCGTCCTATGACGGGCCCTGCGATAATGCGGCACAGCTCGAGCACCTTCACACCCGACAGTACCCGCTTGTCAGATGTAGTCGGCAAAGGTGCTGGCGGTGTTGAAGTCTCAAGACTGTCCACGCTCCACGGAGGAAGTGTTGTGTTAGTTTTGCCCTGTGAGTTGATTAGCAGTGATATCGCAAACTCAACGAGTGAGACTTACATGAGGCGTCTTGATGAAATCCTCATGCTTGAGAACAGGCACTCCAGCTTGGCGCTTATCGGCGTTCATCCGCTCAAGCTCATCGACCGAAAATTGCTTCACATGAGACTCTATCGCCTCAACAATAGCACTATGATCTTTCAAGTCTGGCCTAAATGGCTCGAGACCGATCATGCCGAGCGTTGTCGATGCTTCCAAAGATCCATGAATGTGGTAGTACTGGCCCGGCTGCTTTGTCTCATACAAATTCGCCGACATGCGGCGATAAGGATCTGACTGTGCCTGAAGCAAATCCGTATCTAAGTGCACAAGTCAGAAAACTTCACGTTGCTTTCAAAATTGCAACAACATAACTCACCTTTTAAAAATTGCTTCACCTCTTTATCGAGTTTACCATATCCTCCAACAGTTGCCAAATACGCCTGAATCAGGAACGCGGTGCTCTTCTCCAAGCTCACAGACACCTTCTTGCCGGAGGCGACGCCATGCTTGGTGGCTGCAAGGGCCCCTGCTACACCACCTTCAATAGCCTTCAGAGCTGAGGCCAACTCCGTTTCTTTGAATGGAATCGGGAAATAGGGCAAGTCGCGGGTCGCCGAAAACTGCACAGCCTTTGAGATCTTTTCTGCCTCTGCTGGTATCTGGACGGAACTCAGGACGAGATCCAAGATTTGTTTCGTCTCAGCGACGGATGAGTATTTTGAGTCCGTCATGGTTGCTCGCTTGCTACTTGGAAAAAAAGGCCGTTCGAACGTTTCTCAGTTGGCTTGCGCGTACAAAGTCTGGGTTGAGTAAAGAGTAATACAGAGAGTACAGTAACCAAACCGTTGAGACTACTGTTGATTGTGTGCACCTTCCAGAGTTACGATTATTGTCAATCACGAAAAAGGATCATTATTTCTTCCGTCTTTCAGCTCTGCGATTGCGCATCGTGCCCATATCCGCTCTGCATTTCCCGTAGCTCTCGATCAGACTCCCCGATCCGATTCGGCGATTCGCGAGAGGTCGGAAGCAGCTGCGTTACAGCAATGGACAACGAAACGTCGGACCCGCATCGGGAATCGGGCGGAAGGGTACATGTGTGCTGTCGCAGTGTCCAGCAATAGCAACTTTAAAACCACTTTCAACAGACCCGGCTTCCGATAGCTTCGGAAATGGGCACAGCTACTGCGGGTCTAGCCTAGGGGCTGACAAGTTAGGTGGCGCTTTCTGGGGCCGCGCTCAGGCTGGGGACAATGGAATGGAACCGTTTCCTCTCGGTCTTGGGGCGATCGTCGGATAAGGGCAGCGGTGGGCTTGAAGTCATGTCGGGTAAGGGACTAGCTTTGAGTGTTTTATTGGTTAAAGATAGGCGCGTTTGACATTACAGTTTAATTGAAATGGTGTCCTCGGAAGGTGGCACTGATGCTAGTCGTTGCTGGCTTTTAGTCAGTTGTTTCCAAGCCAGTTTCGCTGTCATATTTCTATGCTGGCCCTCTCTCGGTGTTACCAGCAGTGTCTTCCTTGCGGAGCTGACGTGGTAACGCAATGGTGGAGAGTAGTAACGATGATCAAGTCCGCAACGGATATCACTTGCATCTTCTTCGAGTCCGTCGAGTGAAGGCATGAGTTGAATAATGGCTCAAAATGCCGTCGGACTTGTAAGCGGTGGATATGTCGCGTGGGTTGACGGAACGGATGCGGACACTGTTGGATGCCGAGCCAAGCGGTTGACGATCCAACCCAACAACCCGTTTCTTCAAGCAACCAACCACAACCAATGGTAGTTACTGCAGAAGTAAGACCTCGACCATTATTGGCTACGCCACCGTGGGATTGACGACTCTTGAGTTCTGACTTGTTCCCCATTTCTCTTTGAACCTCCCAAAACCTCGGCATCCTTTGAGGCGTGGGAGGGTTGAACTACGCCGCAGCGGGCAGCAAAATCCGGGGAAACATTTGTGAGCTAGGACCCCCTTGGAAAAGTGCTCCCCCGCAAAAGAAGCGAGAGAGCGCGCGCGCAAGCAAAGGGGGAAAGGGAAAGCCAAGAGCTCTGCCCCGGACCATCCTTTGCCTCAGTTGGCCGCCGCCGCCGCAGTCCTGTCTGGCCCCCCCCAGCCCCGAGGTTCAACGTCTCCTATCTTGCCACGCACTTGCCTCTAGTTGAATTGCGACAGCTTTGAGGCTGTCACTTTTTTCACATCGTATCTTCAATCAGACTGAACGTCGAAGGCGAGCAAACGATGCCTACGAAAAGAGTCCGTCAAAGCGAGCGGCGTAGATGCGTCAAGGCTTGCGGGAATTGCAAGCGGCGCAAGGAACGCTGCGATGGTCAACAACCCTGTCGGAGGTGCGTGATCCGCAGAGTCGAAGCCGACTGCACCTTCATCGGCCCGCCGACGAACTTTGCCGCTGCGGAGGACTCGTCATCCGTGAGAAGTCCTGATCGCCAGCAGGTTCATGTTCCTCCTGCTCCTCCTCCTCACCGAGGCAGTCCTCCCGGTCACGGTCAGGATCTCTTCAGCTCTTATGGACCGACTGCCTCCTTCCATGAAGCTGTCATCTCACCGAGTCACCACCATCAGCACCGGCGCGCGTCGTCGTCAATCAGCCACCTCTCACAGAGCACTGCGGTACCGAAGGTATCGCGACTTATCCCAGATGGCAAGGGACGGTTCATGTTCATTGGCGATGCCGCCAATCTGTCCTTCTTGAAAGTGATACGCCGGCTTGTGCGCGATCGCGTCGGCCTGTGCCCCTTCACTGATGATCCCTTGCGGCATATCATGGTCGAGGCGACTCCTGAAGGTCGTCCGAAATGGATCATCACGAACCCCGCCGATATCCCCTCCAAGCCTAGCACTGAGCAGGCAAGATATCTGCTGCGGTGGTATCTCCGTGCAACAAACTGTATTCTCGATGTTTTCAATGAGTCTGAAATCCTCAAGGACCTCGAACACTGGCTGCGTGGAGAGCCCACGAGTCAAGATGAAGAGGCCATGAACTGTATCTTCTTTCTGATATTCGGCATCGGAGCACAACGATGCCCGGATGATCGCGATGCCGATGCAGAGAAGTACTTCAACTATGGTCGATTCCTAGCAGTCTCGTATGCCATGGAGAACCCAACAAACAACACGGTGCGCAGTTACATCCTCATCACCGTCTACCTCCTCGGCGCATCGCGACGCAACTCGGCTTTCATGCACCTGGGGGTCGCTACACGTGCCGCCTACGCGCTGGGTATTCATCGGCGAGACGTCCCGGCGCTTTTCTCAACACAAGAGCAAGACACCCGGGATCGACTGTGGAAAGCTCTTCGAGTTCTGGACCTATTCTTGGCCGCCTCATTAGGTCGCCCGTTGGCAACTTCCGAGACCCGAGATACTTCAGCAAGTGAGAACTACTCTGCCTCACTAGATCTCTGTGCTATCTTCGAATCAATCTTGAACGACGTTTACGCCAAGCGTATGGTGTCTACAGAAACACTCGAGCGTATCAGTGAACAACACCGTCGATGGGCCGCGAAGTTCAGTGATGGTCTCGCGGCTGACGGGATGAAGCCCAGCAAGTATGTTGACGCCGATGACGGTGAGAAGTATCCAAACATAGGGCTTTACCACATGAAAGAAGCATACTACTGGAGTATCATGCTGTTATCACGGCCTTTTCTCATCGACTTTGTCTCGAGAAACATTGCTCGCACCCGGACGACGTCCATGTGGGCCGAGGAAACGCCCTTGTCATCACCGTCTGACCAACTTCTGGTCCATGCCTGCGTGGACTCTGCAATACGGACAATCGACCTCCTGTCAACTCTCATCCCAGACAAAAACGTAGCCAAACGACACCCCTTCGTCATCAACTCTGTCTTTGTCTCCGCCCTGGTCCTTGGCCTGGCCGTCTTTGGTGACCTAGACAGCACATTCCCGCTAGACCACGGCTTGAACGACGCGCAAGCGCTACTGAAGAAGTTCAGCAAGCACGATCCTGTTGCTAGTAGAGAGCTTGCCATCGTCGAGCATCTCCAGAGCGCATGTGTCCTGTACCGAGAACGGAGGGCACGCCGGAAGATGGAGTGCCAGGGGATGCTCATCGGCGAGCTCTTTGGGAGTGTCCACGAAGGCGGCCCGTTGTCGAATGAAGCTTCCAAGCTCGGCTCGAATGCTGTTCACCGAGACATTCGGTACTTTGGCAACCATCGCCACTTGAGCACGTCGGAAGCGGGAGAGATCAACAGCCTGGACCAGAGTGTCTCACTAACGACCAGGAGCACCGATGGGCCACAGATGTTGGGTAGCGAAACTGGTCGAGGAACAAACGTGATCCAGGCACTTACTCCGTCGACCGATATACTGCTTCCAATGTCACCAAGGACGCTGCTCTTCGACTCTTATGGGCAAGATATGCCTTTCTTCCCAACGATGGATGCGAGTATGGCGCACCTGGGCTACACGGATGAGATGATGCTTGCCGATGCAGGGACTTTGATGGAACCGCCGTGTTAGTCATGGAGGGAACATACGTGTTTTAAAGTAGACTATGTACGACTTGTTAGCGACTAAATGACCAAAATACCAAGCGATGAACCACCAAAGGTGTCTACAAACAAGCAGATGGGACTTGTATGTGATGATATATCGTTTAGTAAGCTCAATCACCCACGCAGTGTCAAGCACAGCGAATCACACACATAGCGCTCACGAGAATTAGGACCAGCGTGACTATACTTGTTTGAATTCATTAGATCCAGGTCTCCTCCAACCAAGAGCCGAGCTTCCGTTCCTGCGATATACTGCAGCCCAAGTTCGAGACCCTGCATATTACTTGCATGGCGTATTTTCAAGAAAACTTAGAGAACCCCCACCCGTGGCACCTCAGAAAGTCTCGCCTGCTGATCTCCTACAGGCAGCAATGACCTCATCCGGCTTGCTCAAGAACGGAGAGTGACTCGCTTGCATCGTCTCCACGGTTACATCCACACCAGCGGTGTCAATCATCTGCTGTTGGCCTTGATGAGGAATCGCGTTGTCGAGTTCACATTTAATGTAGGTTACCGGTATGTCCTTGTACGCAGGGTACGTGAGCTTGCTGTAGAATGTCTGGTAGCTGTGGTGCTTGAGTCCTGCGATTGCCTCCTTAATGGCGGCTTCGTCCATGTCGTTGTAGAAGATCTCTTCTGGGCGTGCGGGGTCGACTTTTGTCTTGTCGTCGGACACGATGAACCAAGGAAGCGGGTTGCCTTGAAGCATGTCGAATAGTGAGACTCCTGGAGGTGTTTCATTAGTCACATGATCCTCTCAATATCTTTTGGCCAGAACCTACCTTCTGGGACCATGAAGGCCGCGCAGAATACCAGTCTTACAACGCCACCGGTCTTGCCCTCCTTCTCCCGAGCTGCCTTGCCCAGCCCACGGCAAGCTTCGCAGCCTACGATACCGCCATAGCTATGCATGAAGAGCACAACGTCTTCGCCAGCATCTACACTCTTCTCAATCTCTTGTCGAATGGCCGCGACATCGGGCTGGAAGTCTGACAGCGGAGGCTCCGCGCCATAGCACGGGAGCTGAACAGACTTGGTGGAATACCCGAGAGCCTCAAGCTTCGAAGTCACCGGCTCGAACTTGGTCGCGCAATGCCACGCGCCGGGGACGAAGATGAAGGTAGGCTTGGTAGCAGTCATGATAGCGAGAAAGTCTGATGTACCCTTAGCGTCGAATAAAATGTTGGTGTGAACTGTCTTGATCGGTTGACAGAAGCAGTGGGACCATTTGAATCATTTTTAAACTCTTTCCCCACGGGGAGGATCTCAACTCTGCGAGATGAGATCCAGGGACCAGGAGCAAATTACCCCAGACCAACGGCATGATGACTTCGGACCGGAGTCCGGGGTAGAGGCAGCATGACCTGGCTATTTGGTACTATCTTGGACACTAAAACGCGTTGGCAGCTGTGGCGCCTGGGATAGACGGTGTTAGTGCTCAGTGGCTATAAGCTCCCAGCCCCCAATGAGGGGATCTAGACTGCACAACAGAAGACTTTAGAGTTTCGGGGGTTCACATTATTGAAGGATAGTGAATATGTGATCTACAATTCGTTCCCCTCGTTTTCCCCTCTTCAGTGCCGAGATGAGCCTCCGCAGTCCACCTATGCACATGTGGCACGCTTGCGCCGCCACCCGAAGTTGGCCTTCGGCATATGGTCCATTGTTCGAAGCCCCATTCCCGATCTCTAAAACCCGTGATCCGATAGGCTGCACCCGTGCCTGGGAGGGACTTTCAGCTGCTGGGAACTTTCAGCCGAATGAACTTGCCCATCCGATGGGCCACCGATGCAGTGCTTCCGTTGTCGTTCGGGCACTTCGGCACTGTCGTAACGTGGGTCGCGGCCGGGGTCCGGGGGGAACGGTGTCAGCCAGAATCATCGAGAGCGTCATAGGTCCCAGCCGAGCAGCCGGTCTAGGAAGTAAGGGGCAGTTAGCCTTGGTAATTTGTCTGCTTTGTCGGCCCTTATTTCCTAGCACCAGCGATATATCTTTGCGTATTTCTTCATCGCTGTGATCTACGTGCAAGTCTGCAGACTAAAGACGGAGATCTGTTTCGCAAAGCTACAAGAAGTCGTTTCACGTAGTCTGAACTGCCCACCACCTCGAAAGACCACATTTAGACTTCGCCCTTCGTTATCACAAGGAATTTTCTGCCTCAATCGACATGGCACCACCAGAAGAGTTTTGTCAGACGCCAAACAAGCCCTTCAATGTGGCTGTTGTGGGTGGTGGTATTGCGGGCTTGACCTTGACCCTTCAACTCCTCCAGAACAGAATACCGACGACGCTATACGAACAGGCGCCCAAGTTCGGTGAGATTGGTGCAGGCGTGTCTTTCGGCCCCAATGCGCTAAGGGCTATGTCCTTGATCTCACCCCACGTGCGGCAAGCTTTCGAGAACCAAGCAACACACAACGAATCAGAAGACCACCAGGACGTATGGTTCGACTTCAGGTACGGCCAGACTTGTAACGACAAGAACAAAGAGGGAGACCTGATCTATCGGCAAAAATGTGAGACCGGTCAGACTGGTATTCACAGGGCACACTTCTTGGACGAGTTGGTCAAATTGCTGCCCGACGGAGTTGCCGTATTCGGCAAGAGGGCAGAAAAGTACGAAGATGACGGGAAAAGCGTGCTTCTCACTTTCCAGGATGGCACAACCGCTCGCCACGATGCCGTTATCGCCTGTGACGGAATCAAGTCTAGATTGAGGAGTTTGATGCTCGGCGAGGATCACCCGGCATCCAAGGCCGTCTTCTCTGGGAAGTATGCCTACCGAGGTCTTATTCCCATGGAGGAGGCGGAGAAGCTTCTGGGCGAGGAGCTGGCAAAGAACGCCCAGATGTACTTTGGCAGAAACGGGCACATATTGACCTTTTCTGTCGCAAAGGGTAAAATCATGAACGGTAAGCAAAGTGTTTTCCAACTCTTCATCCACCGACAAGCTAACCAGGACTTTAGTGGTGGCATTCGCCAGTGCTAAAGAGTGGAAGTCAGACAAGTGGGTTGTCTCAGTGGAGAAGGAGGACATGATCCGCGACTTCGAGGGCTGGGGCGAGAAGTCTAGACAAATCATCCAGCTTATGCAGAAGCCAGACGTGTGGGCACTATTTGAGCACCCGCCCAGTCCGACATACTTCGAGGGGCGACTCTGTCTACTAGGAGACGCCGCTCACGCATCCACGCCTCACAAGGGATCCGGCGCGGGCATGGCGATTGAAGATGCGTACATCCTCGGCAACCTGTTGGGCTCCATCTCTGATGCCAGTCAACTTGAGGCAGCATTCTCGACGTATGACAAGACGCGAAGAGAGAGGTCTCAGCAACTCGTCGTCGACAGCCACGAGACTGGTCAGCTGTACGACTTGGAGTTCAGCGAGGACTCTGAGTGGGTTGCCGACAATCTTTCAAAGCGAATGGAGTGGATTTGGAAGTACGACTTGACTGATGAGTTGGAGAGAGGGAAGAAAGAGTTGACGAAGGAAGGGTCTGCTGAGACGAGGGCGCAACTTTAAGCATGGCTTTCAGGGGTAAGGCTTCATTAGCGAGTAGAGCGAAAATGTAGCTATCAGCTATTCCACCGTCCATATTATTTTCGATCACAATGCCTAAGTATCTAGCTAATTAGAGGTTTCTGTTGAATTACAATTATCCGGTGAGCAAATATTTGCTACGATCTTTTCGCAGACAGCACTCTGCTGTCTATTCTTCAACCGGACGTTCTCCCGCAAGCAATGTCTCCTGGATTCTTTGAGACGGTAGCCATCTTTCAGCAGGAATGAACCACCAAGAAAGAATAGCGAAGATTGTGACGATGCCCATGATGACCGGTGCATAGTTGAGTGTCGATGCCTCAACCGGAAAAGCATAGGGCGAGAACAGCACAGCAACGACCCAGCCGTTCCACAAGACAGCAATTGCCTGGAAAGGCTTGCTCAGGCGTCCCAGACTCCAAGCGGGCTTCGGGAATTGCTTTGGCGTCAGGAAAAGGCGACAAAGGCAGATCAGACCGTAAGCCGCGGCTGAAGGAACACCCGCAGCCGAGACGAGGGAAGTGAAGGCCACTGATGACGGAAGAATCGTGCAGGTGATGACAGAGGCCACGCCCCAGACGACCAAGACGGCGTTTCTGGGTTGGCCATCGACGACTTTGGCAACCCAAGGAGACCAAGGGAGAACTCCGTCGCGTGCCACGGCGAACACCAGACGCGACGCCGCCAGAATTGCAATCGCAGTGTTCTAAGCAATGATCAGCACATCACTCAATAGACAAGAGAATAATAATTGAGAAATGGCAAAGATGACTTACAAACCACAGCGCGACAATGCAAACGATGTTCATGAAAATGTGGCCCCCCTCTCCAAGGATGGCTGCATACAATGGTACAAAGGGCTGGGCGCCGCCAAAAGAGAAAAGGGTGTCTGCATCAGGCTGTGTCAAATTCTGTCAGTAGGGTTACTGCGCTGCATTTGAGAAGAGCATCAACTTACAACGCAGAACAGAAACAATATCACGACAACAAAGCCGCCAATCCCGCTGACCACGGTACTCCAAAAGATGCCGCGAGCGGCAGCAACGCTTGCATTCTTGGTCTCCTCCGCAACGTGCCCCGACGCGTCGAATCCGATGAGAATACCGGCAGTAGCGAGATACGAGAGACACCAATTCCAACCGGCGGGAGCGCCGGTCCCGTTGTAGGTGGTCATGAAAGCATCATGAGCAGATCGGAAGCCGTACTCGCTCTTGCTCGTTGCGACTGGTAGCCAGACCATGTTTAGAACAAAGTCCAGCAAGACGAACCCGGTCGACAAGTAGAAGATCCATTTAAAGTAGCGGGCTGTGCTTTTATTAGCTTGTCAATGATGACACATAGGAGTCTAGGGGGTCTCACGAGGCAAAAGGTTCCAGATGGCAGCCAAGGCCAGCATGACCTCTGTAGTGATCCATTGAACAGCGCGAAATTTGACGCTCGAGGAGTCAGAAGGGAAGTCAAGATTGAAGACAACAATTTCCTGTTACAAAGTTAGAGACTGTTACAGACAAGTCAGTTCTTCATGCCATCACTTACCGAAAGCATGTAGTTCACAGCGGCTTGTGTATTGCCTGAGAGGGGTCAGTGACTCTGGTTGGAAAGATGCCTCAGAAGTTGTTATCAACTTACTCGCACAGAAAGTCGTCCATGCTGTGGTACTCCACCATGCAACGATGAAGCCGAAGAATCTGCCAAATCGGGGTCCGCCAGCTTCAGCAGCCCATAGATAGATGGATCCCGCCAAGGGTAGAGAGGAGCAGATCTCTGCAATGACTGCGGCGGTGATGAAGGTGAAGACGCAAGTCACGATGAAACTCGTCCTATCTAAATGTTAGGCGTTGCACATGCACATCGGTGAGTACAAACACTAGCACTTCCCAGTAAGCCAGGTTACCTCCAGCAGCAATGCCAGTAGAGAATGTCACTCGGACGCCACCAATGAAGTAGAGAGCAGCTAATCAAGGTCAGAAATGATGAAGAGAACCAGCAGAATGGGTACGGCGTACCGAACGTTGTCGCAAAGTTGTGAAACGTATTGAATGTCCGGTGCAGCACCTAGAAGAATGAGTTATTTGTGTGAGATGGGCTGACTTTTGAGATCGTCTGCTCACCGGCTTGTAGCCTAGGTTTTCCTGCGGATTCTGCGGTTAGTTGACTGAGATGCAATGCCTTCATGCTGTAGATTGCTCACCAAGACCCGGGCATCCTTTGTAGACTCATCCTCTACGTCGCTCTGGAACGTATTCGCGTTCTTGGCGACGCCTTCGTCTTGGCGCTCAGTCGCAGCCATATTGATGATGTTCTCGATGTTGGTCCAAGCTGAGCGAATTAGCGACGTCGCAGCACACAAATGCGGATGGAGAGGACGTCGTCTTATGGGCGATGGAGTATTCGGGCCGCCCAGGGGCCGTTGAAAAATCTAATTAGTGGGACGGAAATGTTCGGCTTTTGCGTGTGAAGAAATACGAATCTTCCAATCATTGCCGCATGTGCCAATGGCTGACTTACTTAGTCGCGTGATGTGGGACTGAATGACGGCATCGGTAGGTCGTACGAAATAGCTTTAGCAGCAACTTGGTGACACCAAACGAGATGAGTCTTTTGACAGGTCGATGAGGTCGATGAACAGATCTTTCGCTATCAAAAGTAGTATAACGTGAGTGTTTGAATGATATTACTACTGGATCTGTGGCTCCAAGTCCTCTACTCAATTACTCCATAAGACAGTCTACAGCACTAACACAGCACACAATGGGTCGCTGAGTAAGTAACATTAGGCCAGCTTTGACAAATGTTGAGAGACGATCACAACCATCTACACAATGAGGGACTGACATACTCTACCTACGGTAATGATAGCATCTCTTTCTTCACTTACCGCCATATTCCTCTCTTTTTCTTCGGAGGTTGAGATTGGATTGGGATGTCGCCGCGCTCCGCGTGCCCCTTGCCAATCAGGTCAACGTAAGCAACCCCGGGTTGACTGCCAGTTGCGGGATGGTTTGATAGCTTTCGGGGCATCGGGTCCATCACGCAATCGGCACTCAGAGAACGTGATGCACTTGATCATAGGATACCAGCAGTCTTGAGGAGGTCTCCGACGTTCTAGATGCTCTGTGTGTAGTTCTCACCACAAATATGAATTTCAGAAATTCGGGTGAACTTCATTGGCGCCGAAATCTTGTGACTGCAACTCTCAAACTTTCCCTGGAAACGGAAGTTCCTGTGCCAAGATGACGATCATCGTCCTGGCTTCGCTGGTTGCTCTGTGCATTGTGGTGGTGACAGTTTTCAAGGTATTTATCATCTTGAAGAGCTCAAATATTCAACTTGATCGGACGATTGACACTTTCCAGACCGTCACCAAGGCTCACGCATCTCCCCTATCTCGTATCCCTAATGCTGGATGGGGAGCAGGCTATTCGAGATTGATCTGGGCTTTTCGTCAGGAATACCGAGGCAACGTCACCCTGGAACTTCCAAAGTTGCATGAGACCCTAGGTAGCTCCGTCGTACACCTCAAACCATTGACATGGGCGGCAACTGATATCATTGCCTCCTAGGCCCTCTTATACGAATCGGTCCTAATGAACTATCGTTCTACTCTATCGACATCTACGATACAGTCCATAAAGTCAATAGCGGATTTGTGAAGGATCCTCGAAACTATGGAGAATTCGTCCAAGATGAACACCCGGCACTCTTCTCTATCACGTTCGTTACGACCCTTTTGAAAGAAGCGTAACCTTTCTTATTATGTCCTAATAACCCGTAGAGATCCTCAAGAGCATGCCAAAAGGCGGAGAATTCTTGGTCAACTCTTCAGCCGCAGCAATATTGAGAAGCTTGAAGGGTTGATGCTTCACCACATTGATGAATTCGTCTCGGCAGTTGGAAAAAGAAGCGTCTCTTTTGATATAGGCCCTGCCTGCCGCGCTCTTGAGGCAGATATCATATGTGAGACGCCACGGTATGACTCGGCTCTACGTTCGTCAGCTAACTTTTCAAGCGGATTTCTCATTCGGCGAAGCCTTGTCGGCCGTCTCTGCCTGGTCGAAAGGTGAAGAGGTCGCTCTTGTATCAAAGAACGATGAAAAAGCCACATATTTACCTCTGGTACGTGTCAAGGGTCTGGGTACTTGTGTAGTCTAGACAAAGCTGACCATGTAGATGATGAACTTCCCGCTTCTGTACTCAATCTGGGTGAGAGTAGAAGACTTATTGTGTCATATGGAAGGCTCGCGTACATCCTCTAAAAAGGGACTACAACAATACGACGAGGTTCGTTGAAAAGCTACAAAACTTGTTAGCATACTAATTCGAGAAGTGGACGTACAAAGCTTGGGTCCGAAACAAAGATCCAGACCGAAAGTCGCAATTTCCCAATCTTCTCAACGTCATGGTTTCAGCTGGCGTGCCGACGCAGACTGCCCTATCAGAGGCCAAAGAGAACCTGGGACCTGGGACCGACACAACTTCTGCATCCCTCGCCCATATCCTCTATGCCCTTTCCTGGAACCCGACTTATCAGCAAAAGTTGTATGAAGACCTAGCATCCCGCGGGTTTCCCACAGATTTCAATACTCTAGAAAACATCCCTCGCTTGAGAGCCTGTGTCAAAGAAGGCATCCGTTGGGCTGGCGCGTCCGTGGCGATGTTGCCCCGTGTGGTTCCCAAGGGTGGTGTTGAGCTATGTGGAAATTTTGTTCCCGAAGGCGTAAGTCACCACAGTGGCATGTTCAGTGATATGTTCAGTGATTCAGTTCCATCTCTAACAGTGTGTTCCACAGACTATCGTAACTTCATCACCGGTCTGGTACCTCAGAGACAAGTATGCGTACCCGAATCCAGAGTTCTTCAGCCCCTACCGCTGGATAGATGATTCCGGCTTGAACACTACAGAGGATGTACTACGAGACAAGTTTTACGTCGCATTCTCTAAAGGCGCAAACACTTGTATCGCAAATCAGTAAGTGCCGTAGCCACAACTGGGCATACAATCACTGACAAGAAATCTCAGCTTCTCATACCTAGAATTGTACATGAGTTTCGCCAAGATGGTCGCAAACTTTGAAATCAGCCCTGCCAATGAACGTCACAGACCTGTGCAGGTTACAGGACTAAATAATGCAGACTGGCAACCAGTGCAACTTCCTAAAAGAAAGGAATGGGTTTCAGCCGTGGTCACTGAACCTCTGCTGATTAAGACTGTGCCGCGAAGATACCTTTAGCTGGCTTCGAGTGCGGCGTTGGGAATATCTTGGCTCCATTTTGTCGTTGCGGCCGATAGATAGGAATAAAACATATCCGTTACCTATATCCGTACGCGTCCTAGGTATCCGCACAACTGATAGCCCGAAGAGGTACCTGTTCCTTGGCCAATGTTTGCTCAGGGGTGCGCAGCAGGTGTTGGTTGTGCTGCGGGCTTGCATGTTTGCGTAGCAGGACCCCGGCCCCAACATGTTCTTTGAACCCTGGCTTGTCACATTGCATGCAGCATTGTACCTTATCATGTTCACCTGCAAGCATCCTGTGGCTCCGTTGTCGAACAAAAGCCTTTGCCGCGGCCGGGGTTTCGGCAACCTAGTGTCTTGGCTTCGGACAGCGGTTTACGGCCCGTCCCCGGCAATATCTCGTCGGGCGGCTGAACCTCCGAACCTTACACACGATTACGCACTACTATCCTTGACCTACTTTCTATTCGAGCGTACGAAAAGTGGGCTTGACAAATTCTCTAGAGTCTAGGCTCTATGGGTTTACGGTAGTACGGTGTACTGTACAGCCTGGCCAACAATGGATCCACAAGCGAATAGTAGCAACATATGTAGGTGGGTTATGGTGACTACAGCTATCCGCAATGATGCATCTCACCCATGAACCGGCATGTTTCACCATATGAGGACGCGTCTTCCTAAAATTTCCGAATATTTTCCAGAGTAAACGATTGACATCTGCCCACATACCGGAAGTGCCTTGGAGGACGGCCGGGGTTCCGTCTTTGTAACTACAGCATAGCCAGCTGAGTGGTGTGATTGACTTACTAGCGACAACATAATAGACGTGACATTTGGTTTCTTGGCCGATATTATGATGCAACCTAATGACAAGTTCTTCTCGTCGTGTCAGCGTCTCAGATGCATGGTCATCGAAACTTGGACTATGTAGTCCCAGAGGAGCATCGTACACCTCACAGCTTTTTCGAGCGGATCCAGTCCCGGCACTTGATTTTGAGTCGAGATCGTCAAACTTTAAGGACGTCTTGGTTCAGATACTAAGTATGCATCAGGATCAAGTGACGTGATTAACGATGGCCTTTGGAGTCTGATTGATGGTTTCCCTCTTATAATCACCAATCATCTATTTCTATTGTTCACATCCGTACCGTGGTAACATGAAACTAAGACCACGCCTCGTAACATTATACGGCAATCGAATTTGCATTTGGGTATCATCCGAGCACTGCGATCAGCACTCAACACTCTCTTTGTAATTTATCAGATCAAATTCGATTCAATCGCTTCAGACTAAAATGTATCTATGCCGAGCTTCATCAGAACAGAGAGGGAATCCTAAACTAACACCACTAATGCCAATTTTCCAAACTTTTCCTTGCATACCAAAACAGTCCCAAGATCAAACAAATCGTCCCTTAATCAAAGTGAATGCGCCACATCTCTCTGGGAGAGCCAGCCGTGAAGTCACTGCGGGTGTGCATGGCCAGAATGTTATCGCTGACCAGCAGATCACCCTGCTGCCAGGAGAAGTAGAGGGTGTTTCTTCTGTCGTGGAGGAGGGAGTCAATGATGTTGCAGATCTCGGTGCTCTCGCTCTCGCTCACGCCCTCGATGACCACATCAGTGGCGTCAAAGGCAGTCTTGGACTGGGGCCAAGGCTCGTGGTATCGGATGCAGGGCTCTCCGGTCGTGGGGTGGTCGACGACGAGAGGGAGGCCGCCCATCTTGGTGGAGTCGAAGGAACTGGTCTGGACGCTCCAGGTGAGCTCTCTCAGTCTGTCTACAGACAGGTGAGGAGGCAGGTTCTGGAAGAAAAGTCTGGAGGGCGTGAAGAGGGTGAAGCCGGTGTCACTCGGTGAGGGGGTGATGGAGGTGAAAAACTGGAACCTGATTTCGGTGTGTTAGAGAAAGAAGCTCATGAAGGTTTTCGCTTGACAAGTTCGCCACAGCGGGGATGTAACTTACTTGGGAGGGTTGGGAAGAAGCTTCTCAGTTCCGTCTGCCTGGGGCACTTTGTGGGTCTTGAACAGCCCATCGAAGTGGAATGGCATCCACTCAGCTGAAAGAACGTTGTTCAGACCACGGGTATCGGCACCCTGGTCCTTCACCTCCAGGACGAGACCAAACTTCCACGGCAAGGGAGTGCCGAACTCCTCCGACTTCTTGACGAACAGGTCGCGATCCTTGGTCTTGGTGAATCCTCTCATAACAACGGGGGAGTTGACTTCGGACAAAGCGCGGACCTTTTGGGCCTCAACGTCGTGAATGGAGAGCTTCTTGGAGCCGGGGGCCGGGCGAATGAGGAGACCGCAGGGATACATGGGCTCAAAGACGACGTCTGACTTCCACTGCATCAATTCGCTCTTCTCGCGGAAATAGCTGGGTCTTCCCTCCTCGTAGACGAGCTCGTACTTGGGGTCGTTCTCGAAGTCGGCGCGGGGGCCAGTGGTGATGGCGCCGCTCAAGTCGAAGGCGATAGAGCAGTGCCAGGGAGTGGTGTAGTAGGAAGAGGTGGGAAGAGGGCTGATGGAGATCTTGTTCTCGCCGGTGGAGGGGTGAATAGAGAGGCGGATGTGGTCGCGGAAGTTCTCACGGACGGCGCGAGCAAAGGCCTGTATTTGGAAGGTTAATAATTGTAAAAGCTGTTGGTATCGTGTTGTAACTTACATCACCACGCTGCAGCATCTGCTTGGAGATGTACTCAATGCCAGTCTTGAACTTGGTCTTGGATCGATCCTCTCCGACGGGGTAGACATGGCGTAAATCAGTCTCGAGGAACTTGATGTATCCGCGATATGTCAGGCAGGTATCTTCGTTCTTGGAGATTTCGGTGGAGGGGTCGTAGTCAGATCGGCCAAAGGTGTTGAGAAGGGCGCGGCGGAAGTTGGTAGCGTTCGCAACATATGTGATCTCCTCAAGCTTGTTAGGGAGGTTGGGAAGATGAACAAGGTCCTGAAGGCGCGAAAAGTCGATGTTGAGCAGGTTCTTCTCGGCAGCAATGTCGCGGAGGGTCTCTCCATATGACCAGACCTCCTTGTCGGGAACACCGAGCAGGTCGTTGTACACAAGACCGTCAGAAATGATGGTCAACTTCGCACCGGGCTCGTAGATGTCCTTGATCGCGGAGCAGAGACCGTTGAGGTTAGCGAGAGAGAACTCCTCAGCCTTATCCGGCAGACGGCTGAGGACCTTGTCCTTTGTGTTGGGCGACTTGAAGGGGAAAGCTGGAAGGCACATGCGGATCGGGCTCTGTGTCTTGACTTTTCTGTAGATCTGGGAGAGGAAGCCCAGTCTGCCCTCAAGCTGAGCAGGGCATGTTTCGTGCGGGCGTCTGAGGCGGTAGCGGCAGATAATGTCGAGAATGTCGGCGGCTTTTGAGAGGGCTTCGTCGTCCATCATCTGAGGTGCCACCTTTGAGATGAGCTGAACCTCTGGTGACGGTTGGCGAACCGGTGTTTCTACAAGAGAAGGCATGTTGTTGAATGTGGCTGAAGTAGAGGCGAAGAGGGGCTGAAAAGGTATGAAGAGGTAAGGGTAAGGGAGGCTTGAATAACAAGATAAACGACGATCAAAGTAAGTTTAAGGCTGGCAGATGCAGCTGGGTCTTAATGCAATTTGAGCCTGGTCTAGTAGAGAAAAACCTTCCAAAGTCTCGGGAAACGCAACCGGCTTATATCCAGCTTCCTTTCGTAGCATAGCCTGCCAACGTTGCATCTGCATACAGACTTGCTCGGAGATGACGATCACAGGGAAAGGGTCATGGCAAGGAGCAGCGGGCCAAGTCGCGGCACTGGCCGTGATGGGCTCGGAGCTGCGTCAGGTCACATCTGGCCATCCCCCATATCAAGGCCCATAACGGTCTTATTCCGGTCCTCTTCATCCACAATTCCCGTGGTTGTTCGATACTCAATGTCGCCACTAGGGGTCAATAGCAAAACGTCTAGAAGGATGGTAAGATGGTAAGGATTTGCCCACGGAATCAATATGCACCCGGCATCCTGGCCCTGTCAACGGATGTCATACCATGCATGACCTTCTTTTCTTTTTTTTTCGTACTCTATACTCTTGATTGTTTTTCCTAATCTTCATCCGGCTCCCATCGTCGATTGAGTCAGTGCCGCCACCCCACTACCCAGGAACGGCCCCATCAGGATCAGGAAACTCATGCGCTCCATCGGACATGGACCAAGTTTGAAGGGCTGACAGCTAAACGACCCACGTCACGGTGGACACCTGCCTGACATAGCCGGCTGAAGACTCGAAAGAGAAATCAAGTGTGTGGCCACTGGTCAGTGCAAGATCTAAGTTGCAGCCGCGCGGGAGTCGTCAAGGGAAGGTGAAAAGATCCTGGTTTGGATCCTCTGGGAGGCGTACCAGTGTGGGGAGGGAACCACTTGTGCGAAAACAGACAAAGAATCGAGCCACCAACGTCAGGCTAGGCTATTGACAGTCTGGTTCATCCCAGGTTAAGCCGCGGCAGATGGATGGCTGAACCGTTGAACATAGTCGCAGACCCCGACTAGTAGGGGGCCAGATTCCGCACCGGCAGGATCCTCCCGCGGCTGTGGGGACAGGGGAGCCCCGAGGAGAGCAAAAACGCGCCTTTCCCGATCGGCTTTCTGGACCGTGACACGATGTCTGGGATGGCATGGCGAAAGATTGGGAGTACCACGGCGCAGATTCCTCACTTGGGCAGGTCTAGCCAGATAGCCGGGATTGCAGCTGCATTGCTACATTGGCATGTCGTGGCATGTCACATTAAGATCGTCGGAACAACATTCAGGTTTGTAAGGTCGATTGCTCTTTGCGGAGTGCATCCACAGTCATGTGTGGTCGATGCGTAGCATTCGATTCCAGGTCAGGAAGAACCCCGGCGCGCTCCGATATCAGACGATTATCCGCGGTATTGCCTTGAGCATCGGTCACACCGGAGGGGGCTCGGCTCAAGGCACGGCGCACCCTTCGGCCGTCGACCGTTAGTAGTCCCGGACTTGGCCTCGGTCCATTGATGTCAGATATCAAGTGAGCCACCCATCGAACAATACCTGCTGGTTCCGTGTATGACAATACCTATGCCCCCTGATCCGATTGATTTAGTAATCGGTAGTCGTTCGACCTGCATTTCAGATTTTTTCTTCCGAACCCATCGTACTCGGGCAATCCTATCAATAACTATACTTATCTTGGACATTGACGACTTACACGGAGCTGTACCCTTGCGACCAACATCTCTGCATCAACTTCAACCTTTGTCATTCATTCTCACAACCTCCTTTGACACCACGCGCAAGTAACATTCAGTTAGTGATCATGGGCTCTATTCCTCGCGAGACTCTTGAGACCGAGGTCGATCTGGCCATTATTGGCGGTGAGTATTCCTGCCGACTTATACGGATGAGTAAACAGTAAATTCTGACTCAAGGGTGCAGGCGGGCCAACTGGTCTTCTCACCGGCTACCTCGCAGAGCAGCTTGGTGTGAAGGTATGCATTATTGGTAAGTTGGCGAGAATAAGTCCTTCAAGTTGAGCTTCATTGTTAACACGCAGAACAGATAGCAAGAATGCGCCTCTTGAGTTGGGCAGAGCCGATGCTCTCAACGCTCGTACCCAACAGGCTCTTGAAGTCGTTGGCATCCTTGACGACCTTATTCCCCAAGGCATCACCTGCAATAGTAGGCTCTGAACCACCTTCCTGATTTGATGAGAACGCAAAAGCTGACACAATTTGCAGCGAGCTCAACCTTTGCGGATGGTGAATTCAAGTCACGCCAGAGCCAATGGTGGACTGGTCTTGAGCACTGCTTCCGCAAGAACTTCCTGATGATTGGCCAGCCCGCCGTCGAGAAGGTCCTTGCAGAGAGACTCAAGACGCCCGTCTGCTTTGGCGAAGTCGTCACTTCTATCTCAGAGGACAAGAACGGCGTGGTGACGACAACAAACAAGGGGCGAGTGATCCGCAGCAAGTATGCGGTGGGAGCCGATGGCGCTCGCTCCACAGTCCGCAACACGCTGGGAATCACCTTCACCGGGACCAAGCCCGAGATGATCTGGGCCGTTTTGGACACTTTCATTGACACGTCGTTCCCCGTGTGCTCCGAGATCATTACGTTTCAGCTAAACGGCCAAAGCCGAGTCTCGTGGATCCCCCGAGAGCGTGGCATGGCCAGATTCTACATCCTGCTTGATGGCGAGATCACGCAGGAGAAGGCCGAGAACTCCATCCGCGAGCACATGGCTCCTCACCGAGTGGACTTCAAGAAGACGGAGTGGTTCAGCACGTTTGATGGTAAGCGGCACCCTGGCACAGCGAGCCGGCGGCATAGCCCGCCCTCGCAGCATGCCATCCAAATGCTGGTACATGAAGATAGCTGACACTGCATTCAGTCAAGGAGCGTATTGCATCGACATTCGTCTCTCAGAACGGAGGTGGCCGCATTATCTTGGCAGGCGACGCAGCGCACGTTCACTCGGTGAACGGTGGCCAAGGCCTCAACACCGGTATTGCCGACTCGTTTGCGCTATCATGGAGGCTGGCACAAGCCATCACAAACGACAAGCTCAGCCCTGACGCGGCTGATAAGCTGATCAGGAGTTACGACATTGAGCGGCGCACCGTTGCCCAGGGCGTCATCGACGTTGCAGCGAAGCTTGTCAGAGACACAGTTCGAACGGCAAAGGAGTACGTCTCCACAATCGAGAAAAACGCTGGGTACATCACAGGTAAGCTTGTCTTGCATGTTTATTGCGCTGTATTTTCCTAGCTTCCCCCCTTCCTAAGTCCCCGAGACGGAGTCCTCTTAGGGCTGCGCTTCTGTTCTCCTAAACTCTGTTTGAGTGCCTGGCCCCCTTCATGGATGGGACATGGAGACCACTGCAGATTCAGGAAGTCCTCCCAGAATCCTAGACCACCCTACCATGCGACAATCCCTCTACTCCACGTTTCTCCACGCTCCCGAAACCTAGCAGTCTTCAAGCATGCTGCGTGGCTGCGTAGCGGCAAGAATCTTCGGCTAATATTTTTCACCAACTACCTTAGGCATGGGCGTGTCTTACGATGGCACTGGCTCCCCCCTGATCCAAGAGGCCCCCAGCCAGGGCATCTGGACCGCCGGCCGGCGCTGTCCGGATGTCTTCCTGACGCCAGCATCCGGAGAAGAGCCGAAGCGCTTGTATGATCTTGTCGCTGGCAAGTATGGCAAGCACTTGGTACTGAAGATTGGACGACAGTCGAATGGTCCCGCCTTGGGAGATGGTCTCCAGGATTTGGCCAGACTCTTCACCGTCGCTCCCCACAATGCGGAGACTCCTCGTACGACCGCTGTGAATGAAGATTCTTCATTGCCAGAAACGTCCTTCTCAGCCGAGTGGGCGAAGGACGATGACGACTTCACCGTTGTCGTCAGACCCGACATGTACATTGGCTACGTCGGTCTCGGAGGAGAAGGGTGGAAGGATTACCTGTCGTACCTGACTCAGTAACGGGTGTGACAAGCAAGTTTTTTGCGACGATGATGTTTTTGTTTTTAGACAAGATGATGTACCATTACCGGATTTACTGGAGCGAACGCCCAAAAAGGGCTAACGAAATTCTTTTTAGAGAGACCCCTGATAGCTCAATTTACGGATAGACAAAAACCTACGTTTAGTATTCACACACCTCTCGCAATGTCATTGATCATCATCAGCCAATGGGGATGGGCATGGTGATCTAAACTCCCTTGTTGGCTGCCGTTACGATGCACATGGAGCTGCCGTATGCAGATAATATATCACATCGTGCCCACACATCGTCGCTTTCCTCTTTGCGAATTACGGATACGGTATCATATATCGTTCGCCCCCAACGCGACGCTGCGCGTAGATTCAATCGCTTGCTTTTTCAGGGGACTCGTAACCGAAACCGAAGAGCCGAAAAGACCGAGGAAGACCTATCGGCTCTTGATAGCTGATAGCGCGAAAGGACCCCCAGCATTATTAGGTTGTGCTTCTTCAGCACACAATCTGCAACTTTATTTGGAGTTGCTGCGGCCTTACTGCGACCTGCCACATTGATCTCCAGACAATCGCTGCGGGACCCCATTCCGAGTCCCGACGACCGCCACGTTCCGTCGGCTCGGAACTGGCGCTGCAGAAAGCGCGGAACCGAACCGAAGACAAGCTTGAACCAAGTTGAACCAACATCAGGTTACAGACCAGGAATGTGGGATACTCCGTAGTTTCCCTGAATAAACACGTCATCATCCTGAGACTCCCCCCACGCCGACGGTTTTTCCGGCTGTCATGCAAAAGGCAGACATTTTCATGTTTTTCTTCCTCCCACCGGTGCGCGCGCCGGCAACTAGGGCGGCAACTAGCGGGATTTCGCGGTTTGTTTCTCAGGGCTCTTAGCTAATAAACTGCTAAGTCAGCGTTGTTGAAAATTCAGTCCCCGATTTTCGATCACCGCGCCAAGACGTACATAAGGAGGGCCTCGGCATCTTTTTTATCTACGAAGAGGAGCCCCGAACTGATTTTGTCTGTAGTTCGGCGTTCAGATAGCAGACAACGACGCCAAAAAGCTGATAAGACCCGCTACCAAACGACGGACCATGGCCGAACAGCTCAGAAAGACTCAAAGAAGCATTTTCTCATTCACCGCCCAGTGTAACCTAACCACAATCGCACAAGAATTATCAATCGTCAACTCCACTACTCCGAGGTTTCGACGAGGTTCAAATGCCTCAAAGCCGTTGGCATTCGCAGATTCCAGAAGAGGTCCGAGACGTTGGAGGATTCTCGCAATGTGACATGATGAAGCCCCCCCTCGTTGCGGACACATTTGACTAGGGGAGTCCGCCTCATAAATGCCAAAAATGATGTGTAGCTTGCGAGTTTACCATTCTCTGAGTGAAATGTTCAGTAACAGACTACTCTAACACTTTTTGTTTTCCGTCTACCGCAGCCTGCAACGTTGATCCCTATCCGCTCTGGCCGATCCGACTTCCTCATTGGGCCTCGAACCACCATAATCCACAAGCTTTCTGACTCTTCAGACCGCGTCAAGACTTGTCTGGTCTCCGAGACGTTGGAAGTTTCCCGAACAATAACAGCCAGGGCCACTGTGCCTGACTTACACCTTATTTTTACTCGCGGCCCCTCGCCTCAGGTTATTTACATCCCACCTGGAAACGGTAAGGTTACCGCTATACTTTCCCCCAAGTCATCGCAACAACGACATACTTGGAGGTCCATCTGGTCTCTGTAACGTGGCCTGCGACCGCGGGCGGCGCAACCCGAGCTGCGGCGAGGCCCAGGCGGCTTTTTGGGGGGGTCCGTGGAGGGCTCCGTCTATTGTACTTAAACAAAACGGAAGGCTAATTTTCCATTGTTGCTCGTTCTTTTGCTCAGGTGGGAGAACTGGATAGATGTCAGAAAGGCTTGCTGAGCAAGCTCTTTACCTATCGTTAATTCATTCATTTCGTCGTCGTCGGTGGATGATCTCTCGCTCTGTTAATCAAGCCGGCCTTGACAACGAATCAGTACGACCAACGCCACAGCCGCAGTCAAGTCCACCAATCGAGGAGAGGGCCGCACGACATACTATCCCGGTAGTTGCATCACCGCCGCCTGCAGCGCTAGCAATAACCGCGGTCGATACTACCCAACCTGTTCGTATTGAGAGAACCATGGAGTACACATCCGATAAAGAAAAGCCCTACGGGCCGGGCGAAGACCCAATGCAGAAGCTCGATGAAGAGAGCGGTAGCGATGGTATTGATGAGTTCAAGTCACCGCCGCCGTCGCCCACTAAGCCGACGGGGCCCCCGAATGGAGGCTTGAAAGCCTGGATGCAAGTTCTTGGCTCGTTTTTCATTTATTTCAACACGTGGGGTAAGTCATACGTCGGACAATCCGCCCATACAATAATTTCAAGTCCTGTGCACTGCCTTTTTTGGGCAAATGAAACTCCGCGGCTCCCGCATAGCCTGCATCAATTTGGGGATTAAGCCAAGCAATGAGCGCGTTTAGAACTAACAGTACTCCAGGACTTGTTGCCAGTTTCGGTACCTTTCAGGTCTACTATGAGGGTCACCTCCTGAAGGAACACAGCTCTTTCGCCATTTCCACAATTGGCTCATTGCAAAGTTTCTTGATGGTATTCCTGGGCCTCTTTGCCGGCCCCATCTTTGATTTGGGATACGCCAAGCAACTTCTCTGGGCGGGAACCACGTTGATCGTCACTGGGTCCATCCTCCAAAGTCTCAGCCACAATCTCTGGCAACTCTTGTTAACACAAGGTCTCTGTGTCGGTGTTGGACAGGGAAGTTTAGCTGTGCTGGGAGTTGCTATCTTATCGCCATGGTTCACCACTAAGCTACCCATGGCAACCGGCATTGCAGCGGCTGGAAGCGGTGTTGGCGGGTAAGTCTTCCCTCACCAAAAATCTCCGGCTCAGAAAGTATCCCGCCGGCTAAGGCTGGCCATCCGTACTAACATCGTGTCCTCATAGCCTTGTATTGCCGATTCTTTTCAGATCGATCCAGCCAGAAATTGGCTTCCGCTGGACTGTGCGCACCATGGCGCTGATCGCGCTCACAACCCTGAGCATTTCCATCGTGACCATGGAACCGCCCAAACCTTCAGCCTTCAGAAGACCCTTGATTGACCGCACTGCCTTCAAAGACGCCCCGTATCTACTTTTCGTGGGCGCCTGCTGCCTCGTGTTCCTTGGCATGTACACTCCGTTCGTTTACATTCCGGGATACGCGTTGGCAAGGCATGCTGTTAGCACAGAGATTGACAAGTATTTGCTTGCGATTCTTAACGGCGCATCCATTGTCGGCCGCACCGTACCAATCTTGTTCACCGCTCAACTCGGTCGGATGAATATGCTCATCGTCGCAGTAGCGGCCTTGTCCATCTCGGCATTCTGTCTCTCGGCAGTCACCCACACTCCTGCGTTGTTGGTGACGGTCATATTCTATGGAACCAGCAGCGGAGCCTTCTTCTCTCTGCAGCCGGCTACATTTTCTCTTCTCACGGAGGACAAGAAGTACATCGGAACCAGACTTGGTATGGCTTATGCCGTGATGTCTGTTGCTCTGTTGCTAGGTTCTCCCGTTGGCGGCGCGCTCGTGCGCTCTGTCGGCTACGTTAGCGCCTGGATCTGGGCAGGAGTGACCCTTGGGCTGGGTAGCATTACAATCGCATGTTCGCGAGGCATGGCAACTAAATGGGATTGGAAGAAGACACTTTAGTTGCCCCAAGTTTTGCATAACCAGACTGGTCTACTAATATAGAGATGATACCCTGATAGATTTCTGTAGACTAGCTTAGCCTAGATGACTCACCGCTTAATGCTTACACGATGTTGATGCCACCGGTCCGGATGTATTTTGCTTCGTCTCATGTGCGATGTCGAGTCCAGTTGAGCCAGCTTTTGGTAGCTGATCCTTCATCCCATGGAATACAATAGCCCCTACAGTAGTCATGTAATTATGAAGTAATAAACGCTGTCTTCGCACTCCTGTGTGGTAGAATCCCAGGCAGATGCCCAAGTAGTGGTCTTCGACTAAGGCACCATTTCCCACATTCGATGCAAATTTGGCTCTCCCGTAAATAGTGAGACAATGACTAATGGCCATCCCAGCTCGGATGAAAATTGAACACGCGGCACGCATAGAATCAGTCGTGTCAGGAACCATCTTAGGTGACATCCCACGCGTCCAATTAAGCATATTCGAGCCTTCTTTCTTTTATGTAAGTAGCGTATGCTCTTGGCACACACTCAGCCTCTTGGTCCCTATTCTCTTAGTCACTTTGTCTCGCTCCACCCACTCGGCATTGTCTACTTCAGCACGGATGAGGTAAACAGAACGGAGCACCCGACGAGTCGGATTCTTCAGCCAACGCCAAGAAATCGATAGGTGTCCCATACGTAGGTTCCCATGGCAAGCACAAACCTTCCGTATCCTTGGTAGAGAACCATCGGCCCTACTTCAAAAAGGACCCTGAGCTCCACTACGGAGTCAGTGGAGATCAGGCAAAAGGGTGAGGGCCCTGGCCAGGATTCGAACCTGGGGCCTCTTCCAGGTGGATGTATTTAATGACAACCCTAAGGAAGAATCATACCGCTAGACCACCAGGGCGTTGACAATCTCACGATAGTCGCTGAGTTGCTGGGAGAGGCGGTTGTTGCTTCGTCTCTTGTTCCACAGCGAACAGCGCTGATGTCGTGACTTGTCGTGTTGCTTCATTCAAGATGACGCACGGACCGCGACATGACGGATAAGGAAATCGATATGGACGTGGCTCTGTTTCCCATTTAGATGGGACGGGCAATTGCTTGTTCCGGCGGCGCTCGGTGTTGTGTTGTGAGAAGTGTTGCGGGAAGTAGCAACTCGTGCGGTTAAATCGAATATTGCCGACGCCTTCTTCCCACTTCCGCATAGGAGAATTGACAACTATAGCCAGTTTTCTGGAACATGTCTTCCATGAGGCACTCGTTGGAATGTATCTTACCTTAGGCACTTGAAGTCAGTATTAGTGTGCAATTGTCAAGCCTAGAATTGTATTAGGTAGAAGTCACCTGCCAGAAATGTGATGCAACGCCGAGATAGACGACTAGGCGGGTAAGTAAGAGAGCTGTAGGATTCCAAAAGTCATGCCCATAACCATGGAAGAGGTGACCAAGCATATTATCTAAGTACGAGTAAGTCTTTCAAATCAACAAGTAGCTCTATAACAATATTGATGATAATTGAATTTACATTCATCAGTGTCCCGACTCTGACTAACGACGTCTAGTCCCGTAAATATCGAAGAAAAACAGCTGAGAAAGTCTATGATGGACGCAAGTGACGGCTACCTTATTAAAAAAATGAAGATACATTGATGAAATGAAACTGTCAATTCTACTAGATTGTTGTGTCCGAAATCATAGAATCAATTGTTGATCCAACATTTGAGATCAACCAGACGATAGGCCATATCTTGGTGGATATCCTGCTTGACACCCTCTGTCGACGATGACTCTGCTCGGGAATGTTTCCATATCATCTAGTTAGTGAAGGATGCGAACCAAAAACGTCGTACAGTTTCCCCCAACATCCGAGTCCTACGGTCGCTCTCGTCTTTCTTTCGGCTCTCTTCTACACGCTAGCTCCTGGTGCTGTAAGGTACATAGACGTGTCCAGCTCGACGATAGAACGTAGCATGAAGTTGAAACAAGAAAAAAAGACGTCTTAATATCTGAGGGAAGGCTGATGATCTGTGCTTTATCTCCCGTGTGGTGTCTGCGAGATCAGATTCAGAAAGATGGACGCCCTCGACGTGGATCATTCTGGCAGGTCTACAAAGTGCGGGCCACAAAAGGATCTCGAGCTCACTTGGTGCTTCGTTCCCTGGCTTGCAGGTACCCTTAGTTGACCATGAGGATTAAATACCTGGATGTCTTCATGTCTTATTTCGCTGGTATTCATAAGCTCGCCAACAGTGACGCTCGTCTACAAACCGCATATGTACTCTGATTCGTGTCCAGGCCTTTGGGTTCATCAATCACTCTAACGAGATGCAGCTATGCAACGAGCACTAGTGATACTCGGTTACAACGATGTCTATCATGGATTTGCCATGGTCTCAAATATTTGCGAAGTCGAAATGTGGACGGAGGGCATGCACGCGAAGCAGAACCCCAAGCCCGGCCAGCAACCGTTCGGTCGCACAGAGTTCGACCAGCTCCTTGGTCACTGCGGAGCCGTTTGCGATATGCCAGCTAACTTCTTCGGACCCGAGCTGGTGGCGGCATACCCTGAGTCCAAAGTGGTCCTCGTCGAGCGCGACATTGAATCTTGGTACAAGAGCTTCGACGAGAGTATCGTCACCGTCGCGTTCAACCCCGTCTGGCGATTCCTATCGTGGCTGCGAGCCAAGTATGTGGCTGAGATTGACGACATCACTTTCACGTGGTTGAAGTACACCTTTGGTGCAGAGACAAGAAAAGAAGTCCTAGAGAAGGCTCGCGATGGGTATCGAAACCATTACGCGACTATTCGGAGAGAGACGCCCCCTGAGCGGTTGCTCAACTACAACCTGAAGGACGGGTGGGAGCCACTATGTGCCTTCTTGGGGAAGCCTATTCCTGACGTTCCGTTTCCCCATATCAATGACCATGAGGCAAGCCACGAAAAGATTCAGATCATCATTAGGAAAGGGGCGGTTGCATTCGCAAGGAAGGCGACATGGGTTGTGGTTCCGGGGCTCATAGGTGTAGCGGCGTATTATCTCGGGTCGAGGGAGGGGTTGCTAACAAGCATCGCAGGAATCAGCAAGTGAACAGTAGCTAATTCAAGTAAACTCCAAGCCTTCAAATGAATCTGGTGAAGTTTCTAAAGTCCGTTGGCTTTGCCTGACGATATTCGATGTGTAATTGTTGCGGCCTGCCTGGTGGGTCTTCATAGGGTCAGCCAGGTGAGAGGCTTGTATCGTTCTCAGAATAAAGAAAGAAGTGGCGAGACAGCAGAATGCAAAGAAAACCGATTGAAACTTTCGAGTCAGATATTGAATGAACAACAGAGAAATTGAGCAAGATTGCTTTGTGGGCCTATGTGAAGATTCTCCTCCTGCTTCGTATGATGCCGCAGCCTGTAACACTGAGGCAGGAAAACACAACAAAGCATAATGTCAGTAAGGCACTCTACACACAAAATTGCCTGTAAATCAATATTTCATTCAAGCTGGTGTTAATGGAAATATTCTTTTAGTATCTTCGCCGACATCCTTAATCTGCCAGTGGTTCGCTGTTGCTCGACGTCTTCTGTAATTTTCACCCATTTCTTGCCGTCAAGAACGGCCGGACGATCGTTCTTTCTCGTTCAGATTAGAACTTTCGCCCACTCAAATGGTTTTTCATTTGCTTCTACTTGATTCCGCTCACTTTCTTTCTCATCCTCGCTAGGTACTCTGTCTGCCACACCGCTCTCAAACTCATTCTCGTACTTGCCAATGACTTCTCCCGCCTCCTCACTACCTTCCAATTGACATCTGCAACCCATCTGCCCCAGACCTTCCCATAAAAAGTATCTTCTCTCTCCCTCTGGTCTGCAGATTTCATTCTTTGACATCAATCTCATTTCTCTTCTTCCAGAATTCATACTTCTACTCACCCACTCCTCCTCCGTCGCCCTTCGGCATACTATAACTTTCACACTCTTGCATATTTACTTGCAAGTTTTCGCCTCTCATCAGAGATCATTCACTCTTCATAAAACTCTCATCAATACTCACTCATCATGTCTTCCGCCGGCTCTTCCTCCGAGGCTGCTACTGCCCCCAAGCCCGCCCTCACCGAACGCGAGCTTGAGATCCTCAAGAACGCTTGGAGCTCCTTGAAGAGCGCTCCCGAGGTAAGATCTACTCTCACTTCAACACCTTCGCCATCTGCCTCCCGCATCGGACACCGCTAACAATATGTTTGTCTTCTAGGTTGACTACGCCAAGCTCGCCGCGGCCTGCGGCATGGGCAACCCGCGCTCCGCCTCCAACGCCTGGAGCGGCATCAAGAAGAAACTCTTCTCCGATCTCCCCGCCCAGTCCAGCGACAGCACCGCCAAGCGCAAGACCGCCACTCCGTCCAAGAGAAAGGCCGCCGCC
>JFBX01000521.1:466134-503055 GCA_001563135.1 Colletotrichum simmondsii | reverse complement strand
AAAAAAAAAAAAAAAAAAAAAAAAAAGACAATGCGCCAATGCAAAAGGGTCTGCGATGACTGCTTCCCGGTACATTGGGCTGGTCCACTCATGGAAGCATGAGAAAGAGTACTCCGTACAGGGCTCCTCATGTAACAGGGCACTTGCACCGCATCGCCGGTACGGATACACTGTGTCTACTCCGTATGTACGCAAAGTATCAGCCTATGAGGTATCTTGACCACAAGAGAATCCGCAATGGAAGTGAATCACATCCATCCGCTTGGGGCAGCCAGACCACTGACCAGACAGTACGGAGTAAGGCAGCTTCTGTCCTACAAGGAGGACCGCCGAAATCGAAGATGGGGAAAGGGAGAGAGTACGGAGTACGCACTACGTACATAGTAAGAGAAAGAGACTTACCTTAAGCCTGGTGCCCCGTACTGGACGGCAGTGAGGTCAGGTATCCACCGCTGGGTGCATGGAACGCCAACGCCGAGGTTCCTTTTGCCGGTACGTATCGCTCCGTCCGTCCTCACCTTAGGCTCACCGGAACACTTGGATTTCGTCCCCGTCTCCATCTTTGCTAGCAGCTTGCGGCTTGCCCTTCTGCTTGTCTCCTGCTGCTCATCTGCACCGACGGTTGTCGCCCCTACCAGGGTCTTCCTGAGATACCACGGAGAGCAGGGGTCATTGGCCTCCAGGGGTGCACTCTATCCGACCATTTCATCCATCCGTCCACCCATCCACGCACACATGAATGGTGACGGACGACTGGAGGACGAGCCTCGACGTTGCTTCCAATCCACGTTGCCATGCTGCTGATTGTTGTGTGTGTGAGCCTGTGTATGTACCGATATTCGTATGTGTCCCTTCCATGCATGCTTGCATGCCTCCCTCCCTCCATGCCTCCCTCCCGCACTTCACCTCTCCCAGGCTTCCACTTCCACCTGCAGAGCCTTTCCTCAGACGTAGCGCCTGGAGAAAACCCTTGTTCTACTTGCTGCCGACCTGTCATTCTGCCGCGATCCTTAGCGCATGTTTTCGCTGCAACCCGATTCAAAACGCTGTTGTCGCATGCTTTGCCAAAGACTTGCTATTTAGTCAGTCGCATCCTTTAATTAGCTCCGCCCTCACGGCTCACTTCAGCTCAGCTCAGCTTGGCTGTGTGTGTATGTGTGTGTGTGCACAGCATTCATCGGAGTCGGTGCTGCTGTAAACAAAAATAGCTACTGGCCATGCGTCATGTCGTGTTAGTTGGAAAGGGAAATCGCATTCAAGAGGAAAAGGGAAAAGAATAGAGAGTCTCGATGCTTTTGCAAGCTTGGTTCCCGATATCCCTTCACACGCGAAGAGAGAGGGGGAAAAAAAAACTTGCTCGCTTGCCAAACTTGCTACACACCCTCTCTTTCGCTTTCTCGTCTCTTCTTCCGCCCATTCTTGCTTATTGTTGCAAGGCTCTCCCATCTTTGCGTTCTGATGAGGGCTGCACGTCCCGTCTGACTCTCACGACTCGGGCGGGTGTGGGCTCTAGCTGCGGGCCAAACCGAAGCAGCAATGTGAACGAAGGGTCGCATTATACGGAGGCATCCATGCCGATGGTTCTCGGTGATTACAACTTTGTGTGTCGCGTTCCCTGTGATGCCTTCGTCGGACAGCCATGGCCGGGCCCAGCCTGACAGCACCGATATGCTGCTATTGTCCATGTGTGACTCTCCGACTCAAGATGCTGAGCGTCAATCCTACTGCCTCGTACATTCCATCCCTTGGTTCCTCGAGCAGCTTGGGCGGGCGGCCGGCGACGACGACCCGGGCGTGTCACTCTTCTCCCTGCCGTGCTCCTCATTTCGGAGGGGGAATGGTAACAGCGATCCGTTGCCCATCGTCACGCCTCCTCGCGTCGCTGAGCCCGTGCCCTCTCGGTGAGCACCGTCGCATCCAGGCACTCCAGGTTGAGCATCCTGGCTGTTCCATTTGCTTCTTCCGCTTGCTAATTACTTCCCCATTGCTTCGCTTCAAAAATTTCTTCCCAGCTGTCATTCAGGGACAGCTTGTCGGGCAAGGGAAAATATAAAAAAAAGGCGTGAACAAAATTTCGTCCGTATGTTCGCTTCGATCTGCGCCTCTTCCGTCGGCTGATTCATCATACTTGTTGTCGTCTGCAAAATCTTCATTTGCTTCTTATATGCGGAATTGCTGCTATTACGCCGAACACGAGGACGGGCCGCGGAACTGGCCTCTGTTGTCTGAGCCTTGGAATTGTCCCGTTGGACAAAACACCTTGGGAGGTGGCTAGATCCATCATGTTCCGTCAATAACCAATCCATGGCATGCAACCAGCCAATTCCCAGTTCATTTTCGAGGCTAGTGTGCGACCTATCCGTCGTGCCTCGCGATGAGCCACAGCATCTGATAATTCGTTCCCGTCCTGGGTCGGTGCTTACAACACCATCCTGTGTGTTAGACCCATGTTTTTGCATTTTGCACCCTCCCAGAGCCGACCTTTCGCGTCCCCTTTGGCCAGTGTTTGCTGGCGGGAAACAGATCAATGGCTCTGTCAAATTCACACAACCTGGACACCGCGTTCTACCACAGAATAGGGAGGTTCTGCACGCCGTGGCACACTCAGGAACGGGTACAAGACAACCGCTGACAGTGAACCGACTGTCGACCACGCTGCAGTGTAATGTTGAACCTGCAGGTTCCAGAAAAGTTTAACCATGTGTCGTCATCATCGCGAAACACGAACTCAATATCTCGCGATCCAAAAGGAATTATTGACGGCCGCTCGGAACCCTCCTCCAAAGTTTTGCCAGCGGCCGCGGAAGGACGGCTGAACGGGCGACCCTCGGTCAGAAGTACACGGGCAATATGGGACTTTGCCAATGTTTCTTGGACGGTACGCAGCTGTGCACCAACATATCAACGGATGGCAACTGGCATGCGGTCCAAGATCCGCTTAGCCAAGACATTGATCAACTTGCTGAATCGTCAGAAACCTGACGGTCCGCCCGTCCTAACGTGTGCCTTCTTGTCGCTTCTGACTAGATAGGCGACGGGTTTTCCGTTCCGGTGCCGGCCGGTTTAGAGATGTAAGAATGAGCTTCTGCCACAAAGCGATGCGAGGATTTGCGTCAGTTCTCATATCCGCAAATCTCTAGTATCCGGAGAACCGGCAGCTCCTGTGCGATTGACACTGAGAAAGAGAGCATTAGGTACTGCGTAAGGTAATCGGCTTCCCTGCCAGCCGATGCGCAAAGTAGGCACAAAGGCGTCAGTTGATTGGGCACATCGTCTGAACTCTTCGGGCTCGGCTTGTCTAGTCTGTGAAACTCAGTCGATGATTCCGATTGTCAGTATCTCTTCTCTTTGGGAATGAGGCAATTCTGATTTCTCAGGGACATAGGGTGCAAGACCGGATGAGCAGGGGGACTTGGTGGCGATCTTTTAACGGTGCATCCTTGATCATGCTTCCGAGGCAAAAACAAGAATTCCCAATGTCCTTTCTTAATGGAGGCGATCGCTCGTTGATACGGTGGTTAGGTGGATAAAAGGCCTTTAGGCTAGCGACCTTCCGTGTCTGTCACCTCCGAGTAGTAGGTGAGCATCGCGTCAGGAAGATCCGCGGCGGATTCCTCACTAGCCTCTCCCACCGTGAAGCCCCTCAGACGAAGATCAGTCCGCGGTAAGACTGTTTCATCTAACAACGATCGCCACGGCCTCTGTTCTCAATACGGCATGTAACAGACTTGCTGGCAAGCGACCAAACACTGACCGCTCGCCCAAAGGAGACAAGCAGGCGACGGGCTTCAGTGGTTGCATGAAGCGAGCGGATCGCTCCCGTCCGCTCGCGCAGCCAATGTTATCGAGGTGACACACCAGTCTGGTGATTTGCAGAGACGCCGTTTTTGTGAGTACTTGGCAACTTCACTATTGCAAAGCACAGATACGTTTCCTATCGCTGATTACTTTTCGACTGCCCCTCCCTTGGAAAGAGATCGCTTGGGCGCCGTGATCATACATTGCCTTTAGTATAATCGAAACTGATGCGGTGATGAATCCGTGGCCGTGACATGGATTGGCTGCAGTGATGGAAAGCTTTGTCGCTGGAAACACGTTTCTCATCTCATGTTGAATTCGCGGCGATTGTGCATGCAAACCAACGATCTCCCTGTCATAAATGATGATTTAGGGAGAGGGCGAGGTAAGGTAGCGGCAGCGGCAGGGTCCCCAGTTACCGTGCAGAGTATTATGTACGTATACGGTAACTGCAGTCTCATATGCCAAGTGAATCGTTTGGTCGATGATGGCCTACACGATCAATCATCACCTCTATCATTGCCAACATCCCAAAAATGACAGGTGAGCAAACCTCTCGTTCAAGACGGGCTTGGCTTGCTGGGTAACGAACAGCAGCCGCAAACAACCATGTTTCCACAGAAGGCAAGGTACGACAACGTCCGTCGCCTTTGTTGTCTCTCGTCTCGGTAGCCATCTCGCGTAGCGTTGTGTCCCCATTGCTCCAAATAGGCGGACGAGACAACTCTTACATCAATCAATCCGGAACCCTGCAGACGTCGCCTTCCTCTATCGTAATGTATTCGTAGCTGTCATTGCGCTGCGGTCGTTTGTTCGCATACCCCTGAGCCCCGTCCATGTCGCGCGGCCATGGCTTCCCTGTCTGACGACCTATTCAGGGACCTTTGTTCGCCCCTAGGGCTCGGTGACAGGGACCTGAGCACTGTCCTTACAGTGAACTTCTGCTGCATCGAAGCCTTCCAGAAGCTGTGGAAGCATGGAAGCATAAGGTAAAGTAGGCTTGGAAGCCCTGCAGCAGCCCTCGCCCCTTCGGGAACTGGCTCAGTACAGGAAACCCGCCGTTGGGGTTGAGAACACCCTGGTAAAAGGGTGGGTAAGAAGTGCCTCCTCCACCTAGCAAGTCCACTCGGTCATATGTACTATGGTACTTCGCACCGTGTCGTCTTTTCCCCGGGAATGTCGATTGCACTGTGTGTTTCAAGGATCCTCGCGGGATCCTGGCCCGGTCTGTTGGAGTTCTCAATACCGGGCCCTGGAGAATAGATATCCGGGCAACTGGTTCTCGGGGGAAGATACCTTGCGGCCGAGAGAAAAAGGTTGATGGCCCGCCGGGTGTGGTCTGAGATAAATCAGCGTTTGCTGAGAAACAGGCCTGGTAAAGCAAGTTGCGACTCGACGGGTTCCTACAGAACCCATATCCATATGACGGTTTGCCATAGGTGGAGGAACCTCCCGCGGCAGGGCGATGTCATGGCACACGTGTCCAGACAAAGGCGGTACGTACTGCCCTGTTGCTCCCGTACCGCTCAAAGCAAGGTAATCAAAACTTTTGGCACCGCCGTTCCTGCATTAGCCCATTCGCCGGCTTGGGTCTGCTGGGGGAAATATGCGATGAAACAGGGGTAAAATTGTGACCCTCCTCGGTTGGATACCGAGGAACCGGTCATCCATCATCAAGAAGCTCATGCTTCCGCCCCTTTTTCGGCAGACCAGTTGCTGTTAAACGTGAGCCGGTGACTGCTAAGCGCTCTCGTCTTGATGACCGCCTCGATGTCCTCTAGACAAGTGGTCGCAATAGGTGTTGCTTTCCCATTCATCGCTCGCGAGCAGATGACGCCCAACGATGCTCGCGTACTCATGCGTGCAAATCCCGGGTTGCATTCGAGGTCAATCATGTGACATTTGTGGCAAAGAGGGTGCCCTTGCTGGCCGGTCAAACGGTACCCCGAGGTCTGATGAGGTTACACCCTGTCAAAGCCCAACCCAACCCAACGGTGAGGACCTGCCACCACTTCGGCTAGCTCCACCAAGCCATGTGTAACGCACCTCCGTCCATAATTCCGCATGCTGGGCTGGCGGATGAAGCCGTGATCCTTTGTGTCCACCTTTCGTGGCTTGCGATCCCACGACCAGCGGCAGACGCCGACTCAAGGTGACCAAATTGGAGCGAAATTCAACGTCCAGGAACCTTGCAGACAAGGCTTTCGTTGCCGGGCACTTGGGACCAACGGAAAATTTGAAGGAAAACGGCCCTTTTGGCGACCCCAGCCATGCTGGTATGGCGACAGGGTGTGTAGCGAGCTTGAACTTCATCGCTGGTCGGGTTTTGGTTGGTGCCACGTTTGGTGAAGGACTCTACGGAGTACGAAGCCTGCCCCGGAGCCAGTTCCGACCAATTGCCCACAGCGTGGATCTCTCTTCAACGGGGCCAGCGCCACGTACGTACTCTAGCCGCCGAGACTGAGTTGTCGGTGAAGGTTACCCCTAATCTCTGTAAAAACTATGCTGTGTTCAAGCTTCATAATGACCCGAAGGTCAAGGTGTTGAGTTGGTGCAGGGCCCCTAGTCTGGTTGAGGGGGTACGGAGATCCCGTCTCGATCATCCGGTGAAGAGCTCGTATACTAAGGGACACCGAGACCACAGTGGATATCGATAGCGGATCGAGTTGGGTATCGAAAATTTGATCTCCAAACTCTTCTGAGAGCTGTCTCGGTGAGCAAGACCGCGACGTAGCTGTAGTCAAGCGAGGAGACTTGGTAGGCGCTGCCTAGAAAGCCCTAATGCGGCCCGGGGGCTTCCTACGGCAGCAGCGCAAGTTTGTCACAAAAGACAGACATCAGAGATGGTCATTCTGTCGCTCACCGCAGATGCTCGTAGCCTGACTGGCTTGTTCGCGAATTGCTGAGAGGCGCAAAGGAATTATAGGAGTGTCGTATATTCGCACTATCCGTACTGCGTACATACTCTCGAGAGTCACCGGGAACCGTGCATCCACTTTTGCGATGCTAAAAGATGGGCCTAGCGAGGCTATGGAAGGGTTCCAGAAGCTTTCTCCTTGGGCGAACGCAGAGAGTTTGAAGCGACAGGTCATGACTCAGCCCTGTCGTTTGAGCCTGTAGCGAAGGTAGTTATCCGTGTCTGCCTACAGATAGGGATAGTGTTGCTGAGTAGCATTGGCTGCACAGACCACACGGCATTTTGGAAGTCTCGAACCGGCTGATTGCGACTGGTCCAAGTTGATGAGGATGTTCGGAGACGAACTCTATGGCGAGTCAGAGCGGGCACCTACATGCTGCGGCCGGAAGCGAGTGAACGTTTCTTCGCGTGGCCAGTTCGGTCAACTGCATCGGCAACGTTGGGTATCCGTAGTGGCATCCTCAAAGACATGCGGTGACAGGCTTGCATCCTTGACGATTCGGAAAGATCCATCATCCATTATCCATGATGGGCTTGCTCGTCTGGAGTCTGTGAGTGTCGAAAGCCAGACGGTGGGAAGGGCTTAGGGCACAGCAATCAAAGTTCAACAACAAGCCACTTGCTTGCTGAAGTTGATTGCCAAGTGGGTGGTTGATGCTAGCTGTATTCGTACAGGCTGTGGGCTGTCACAAAGGTGCCGTTAAAACCTAGTCGGGGATGAGATGGGACGGAGGGATGGGGATTGACCTCGTGGCACCGGGGAAGGTGTTCCGCCTGGTGAGCGCGGGAGTCTGCCGGTGAGGGATCCATGATGCATCTGGGAAGCGGTGCGTTGCGATGCGGTTTGGTGTGGAAAGGGTGGAACCCGAAGCAGCAGCTCAAGCTGTGACCATGACCATGTGGTGACAGCGTTGCAATGGTGATTGTCGTGTTGGTCCTTTGGGACCCTGGGCGGAAGCGTATGCAATTTTAAAAATTTTCTCGTCTTTTTTGATGACAATAACCCGGGGATCCTCAAGCTCAGACGGCAGACCGAACTTTGGCAGCTGGGTCGCAGTTATGGTGGTGGTGGTGGAGCCCTGTAACCGGCTCTCGTTTGCGTCACCCCCCGTCCCAGAATTGTTCGCTTGTTCTTCTGGAAAATAGGATCTGCGGTGTCACCCTGCCCAAAGGCATATGGATCATGTTTGCGGGGCCGAGAAAATGCGTCTTTTGTTTGGGACAGATTGTCGCGTCGGCGTCCTCTGGGGGAGGGTTTTGAGATGATGGATTTTTGCGGATTTCCCTCTCATGGACATGCGAATGGAAGTGAGGACATGAGGAGAGAAAAAAGGGGGCAAGCAGCGAGCAACAAATGTGAGCAAACGGCATGTGAAGATTGCACTAGAGTATCTGATGGATAAGGAAAGGAAGGAGTACACCATACCTTCCTTACCTTACGGATACGGATATTCAATCAATCAAAGAAAGGCGCAAAGGTGTGAAGGTGTGACGGATGCCCGCCCACACCTTCCTCTAAGGTACCACTTCACCGAGGGCAACAGCCGCACACTTCCCTACCTTAAGGTACCTCTCCAAGGTAAGGTAGGTAGGTTCCTTCCACTTCTCTGCCTTTCATTTGGCTTGCGTCACCTCTACGGAAGCGAATAAGAAGGTGCTACGTAACCGTCTTTTGCCGGGCCGTGCCTACCTGCAGCCGGTTGTTGTTGCTGTTCCTGCTGTTGTTGTTGACCTCAAGGTTGCCTGCCATTGCCGGTTTTGTTGACTTCCATTTACCCAACAGAGGACGGGAAGGACACCTCGCGGCTCGACGTCGGAAGGAACCCACAATCGAAACTGGGAGGCTGGAACTGCGCACTTTCTTTTTGGGACCAAGGTTAAACATCTCGCTCTCGTTACCTCACCGAATTGAGGCAAGGCAAGGTAGGAAGAGATTGCTCGGCATTCCCTGCAATCTGTAAACCCATCGTCACCGAGGTGAGCCCGCATACGGAGTACCGTGTACCAAGTATCGAACACACACGCGAGGTAAAATCGGTGGATGGGAATTCGATCCTGTTCTCCACCACCAACATCTGCTGAGAGTGTACCGAGGATCAAAGACAAGTCTGACAGGTGCTTTCTTCTTCCATCGCTGAGCATGCCCGATTCCCAAGCACTCGCTTCGATGGATGGAGAAAAGAAACAACCGAGCTTGTCGTCATATCCCTCGGCTGTGAGTCCACATACGAGCTCGTCGCCGGCCGGCTCAATCTGACCTTCCCCCCGTTACTGGTGACCACGGTACCCACCTCGGTGAGAGCCGTCAACCCAGTAGACAAATCGTGGTGTGACTCCTTGTGTATTTCGACGTCTCCTGCCTAGAATAGGAACTTCAAAAAAGCAATTGAAAGATACCGTTGATGTGTGAGGCAATCTATCTCTGAATTGCCTCACATGGACAAAAGTCAGCCTTGAGTTGATTCACAATATGACCGGTTGAATATCTTGTTTCTCTCGTGCCTTGGACACCGAATCCTCGAAACATGGTATCTAGCTTTCGCAAATCAAGACCCTAAAACCTGTATCTATCCAGTAGTTTAGCCCAACCAATAGTCAAACAAATTTCCTTCACCCTACCCCAGCCAGTGTGCTACTTGCCATGTTTTTGAAATACGTCGTAAGGAGCAGCCCTATGCTTAAGAAGCCGGGTTAAGCCTCCAGGCACAGGGTGAATATAGACGAATGTCTACGACGAAGAAGAACCAGAATGCTTATGCGTATGTCATGGTGAGTACGAGTATGCGTGTGCCATGTGCCATGTGCGTGTAGCCACACGTTGGACGGGAGAATCTGCCGCATCTGGGATGACTTATGAGATTTCATGAATTAGACTCGTCTACGATTACTAATCACACTGTTGACGACGATGTTGCGGATGATAATGACGACGACTAATACTTCGTCATCAGTTTCAGTCCATAGACATAAAGGCTGCCCACATTGCCATCATGTGAATGGACGCCGGTAAAGGTCGGAATGATACGGGCGGCTGGTGGACTGAGGGGGGGGGTTGGATTTCCTGTGCTTCAACTTACATGAGATGAATTAGGCTCTGTGAAAGCCCGCCCAGGAACTAAATTCATGTAGCCGCTTTGATATGACCGCTGGCGCCATCGTATGATGAGCAAGCTATGGATAGGTGAAAGTGACTGTTAGTGAGAACCTGGTTCCGTTGGCTCCAATATATATACCTATATCAATGTCTTATTATAGAGTCGAGTCTAGATGTCTGAATGAGGTATGTCAGTGAAGAGAAGGAGAGTCCACTCATCCTTTCACGTTTCATCTTGCATACCTAATCATCAGGTTGTTATAGCAAAGGTAGATGGGAGTATTGAGTGTACATCTTCAAATATCTTATATAGATTCCTGGTTTTGATGAGATGAGCCACTCAAGTGATTGATTGATCAACTGAACTTCAAAGAACCCATTATGTTTCACCGGCTGTTATGTTTCACCGGCTGTCTGTAACAAAGTCCCTAGGCATGGAAATGATCGCATGTGATCTTCCACAAATGCTTCTGGATGATGAAGTTCAGTCAGTCCATACAAAACGCGAGGCCGTAGTTCCATAGTCTGGTAAAAATAGCTTACGTCTTGCTTTGCTTTCAGCCGAAGAAGCATGTCAATCTCTTTCTGTGATTTAGGGAAGAGGACATGAAGTCATCTTCGATAGGAGACGGGGTAGGTCAATTCGTATTTGATTTTCGATCAATTCCACAGGGTAAATGGTATTTATATGTTACTTCGATAGGAGAGCGACGAGACGCTGTAGATTTGTCAAAGAAATCCGCCATAGAATGATGCCATATCGAAGTAGGCCGGCCAATTGCGATGCGCAGGAACTTGTTCAATGATGAATGCTCATCTCAAATCCACATTCGGCGCCCTCGCAACAGGAGGCAATTTGTTATTACGATGTCTTAATTCGGCTGACGGCTGGTCAACCTCTAGATAAAGCGGAAAGAAAGCTATTGACGATTCTGAGCACCAGTGAAAGCTTTTCTGCAGAGACAACCGACATGGCCGAATGGTGCCTTGGCTGGCTCCTTGATCGTAATCTGATTTGGGCAGGTTTGTTTTACTAGATAGCTGAGAGCGAGCAAGGTTTTTACATCTCTTAACCCTATCATTCATACTGCTTTGGGCATGTTCCCCTCTGTATATCTCTGCCACTGGCCATGAGACGGTGGATGAAGCACTCTCTTAAGGGAGCCAAGACGTGATATGGTGTCTATCTATTGCATTTTCCCGTCTGTAACTTCACTCTACAATCTACTTACTAATGATTAGCTTGGAATGCGCACCGTAATGACATGTCATTTCATTTGCGAGCTTTCAATGCTAGGTACTCTGTGACTCATCTGTTTACACTCCGCCAATGTACTCTCCGATTCTGGTTCTCTGCTCTCTTGATCATCCATGTCTCAACCTCAACGAAAGACCATCCCCTAGTGTTGGAGACTGAGGGCAGAAAAGGGGCCATTGGAAGGCATTAAGGGCCATGACAACGGACCTTCCACTTACATATGAGTCTTACACCCTGCGAGGTAATGGCGGGCTACTCCCAAAACTTCCCCCGTCCACATACATAAAGTACACAGTTCAATACCAGATTCTTTAGCTTCGTATCGGCCGAAAGGCTTCCCACGCTGACGTGTATATCAGCATCTAGAGACTCAAGAAAGACATGAAGGATGTTTACTAGTAAAGAACAGACGGCTCGCGGAGATTTCTCCCTTCTCTGAAGGGCATAAGCCTCAAAGTCTGAGAATGTACGAACTCCAATTGTGAGGATGACAGCAGAGGTGGTCTCATGGATCGCCCGTTGAACAGTACCGTTACAATGCGAATGTGTCTTTCAGACTCGTCTTCGGTGATAGTAAGATCGGCTGACCTGCTTACTCGGAAGAGGGGAACGTTTGCGTGCGACAGAGGCCAACTTGAGCTGTGCTCTAAGGGAAGGAGCAGCTACTGGCCCAAGAGATCTGTAGTGTGGCTCCGTAGGGTACCAGCAGTCAATACAAATGTAATAGGCCCTTTCTTCCCCGGCCTGGGTCCGAGCAATTAACGTTGAACTTCATCTCCTCCTTACGGTCTCTGCTAGAAGACGTATTCTAGCCTGGAAAGCCTACTCTGCTACCATAGCGGGCCAAGAAAGACATGAGAGGAAGAGACGTATTTACCGTCAAGTCAACGTATCAACGTAAGCTACTGCAGTGTGTACGCGAGGGAGAGCTTTTTGGGAAAGTACTACCCAATTCATCGGTAGTCAACCAACGTGGTGAAAGCATCGCCTTGTGCCGCTCCAATGTTGACACTGAAGAGAGACTTAGATCTAGGATGAGAAGACACTTATACCTAGCAGCAAGTCCAGCGAGCGTCAATGCCATTCTCAGCAGTACTGCTTTATCCATCTAGTCTTGGGTTGGCCACAAAAAGCCAGATCATTTCACTTCATACACTGCTCGAATCATGGTCAGCTGATCAGGTGCACCGCACAAGTTCGTTGCAGACAACGGCATCGAGCTCATGTCCGGCGCATATTTTGTGGAGACCACGGCCTAAAAAGACGGCCGACAGATCCTGCTTCGCCATGAGCTCCAATAGCTGTCCGACTTTTCGAGATACCGTGTGATCCGGTCGTCGAATGGGGTTACCGAATGAATGGTTCGCAAGTGACATGGCAGCATTGATAGTTGCCACAAGAGGTGGCCACCCATTCGAGCGATAGATAGACAAACTGGAGCCGCGCTGAACCACTCGCCACGTGGCTTGGGAGGAGTCTGCTAGAATGAAACCCTGCTTGCATCTCACTTGGAGTGTTCAAGATTCAGCGACCCGAAATTCTGGTTCGGAGGATGGTGGTACCGAGGGGGAGGCTATTTGAATGTGACAGACAGCTTTGGCGCCGACACATGGTAGCCTTCGATGAGACGTACATCGCTTCTGAGCTGAGATGGCTTGATTACACCTTGATCCGTTCAAATTACAACAGAGAACGAGTGTACGGGATAGAATTTGAGATACAGACTGACGTGGTGGATACGAGAGAGAACAGAGAACTAAGTACGCCAAGGTAGACCGTATAAGCGACGCAAGAAGTTACTAGCCTCAAGCTGCAGTAATAGGTTCACGGAGAACACATAGTCTAGTTTATGGATGGGTCTGGCCAAGTTCCTGTGAAGTCGCGTGCCGGAGATGTCGATTGTGGCTTGCATGTCTTCAGAGATTGGGTGTACGAAATATCTTCCTTTGAGATATCCGCATCAGCAGTAGTTGTGACAGCTTCAGCTCCACGTGCCACACAGCTGAGTTTTGGTTCTGCAGTCCGGGGGTGTCCCAGGAGGTTGGCAGATGTGTGTGTGTGTGTGTGTGTGTGTGTGTGTGGCTTGCTTTAGGCCAAAATTGCTTCCCGGGGTGGTGTGGATGATGCGTGCCAATCAGAGACGGTTGCGCAAATGGCATTGTTTAGTTTCATTTGATCTTTTTTACGGCAAAATTGCGAACTGTTTGTTTAGACTTTTTATATTGATATGACCATGGGGTCTCTCTATTATCTCTGGAATAAAGATACATGAGGATGGGAAGAATCTGTAGCCATATGTTTTTGGTCACAGGCAGTTAACCACAAACTGAGGAGTAAGAGGAACTACAATTGATCACAATAACAGCAAGGATGGGTTTGAACTTGTGGATAGTTCAGAGGTGACGGAAGGGAGAGGGTGCGTCGGAAGTGCCGTCACAGAGGCAGCCTTTGACCTGCGTGCCTTGATGGAAATACGCTACAGGATACCCCGACATTGCCAGGCAACTCGTGACGGATTGTTGGTGCAGCTGCAGCATCGGCCAGAAAAAGCTTGACTTTGATCAGAGAGGAGAAGTTGAATATCCAGTGGCGCAGAGCGGGGAAGCAGGGAGAAACATCTGGGGAAGTGGCACTAAAACCCCGCACCTCAATTTCCCCGGCAAACTTGAACCGTTCGCAGCCTACTGTGATGAAGACCAAGAAGCCATCCACATCCGTAGAAACTGCAGAATACCTTGTACCGTACTCGGGTCATCGGGATAATGCGCACGCGCGCCAATGAAACACGCATAAACGCCTTTCCCGACACCGAGCCGTCCCCTGTTTCTCCATTCTCTCTCCCCAACTCCCCACCCCCCCGGCATCCATCGACCATGGGGGATCTCTCCTCTTCCCCCAAGTTTTTCCCAAGTTCCCAACGTCGTCATCGCGTCCGGTCCGGCAACCATACCCCGGACTTTGTGTCTTTTCTTCCTCATTGCTGTTGGAACGTCAATCCAACCCACCAATCCCAGGAGGAACTTTTGGCCCATTGTCCTAGCCGGCCCTGTTCCTGAAAGCTACCCAAGCACCAAAGGCAGCCAACCACGCGCCAATTGTACCCCGCTCGTCCCATTGGAGAGGGTATCATCGCCGCCATTCTCGACCTCACCATCGGCCCAGCCTCGCCCTGCCCTGCTGCTTGTCCGGAGCTGGCTCCCCTGCACCTCACCTCACTTCATGAGCAATTGGATTACCTAGCACACCTAGCTAGCTACCTTACACGGATACGCCTACCTTGGGACTTGCTCCGCACGCTCATACCCCGGCTTTCTGCATCTCGGCTCGCCCAACGTTACTTGCCATTGACCGCGAAAGAAAAAGCTTTCTCACGCTACGACTAGCTAGCTAGTCAGTCATTAGCTCGGTCCAGCTTGTTTTGTTTGTCTTCTTCTTGCCGGGGCCAACCACCAAGCACCAAGCACCAGACAAGCGAAAGGATTCCACCACCACATGTTCGTCTAGACGCTCCAGTAACATCATGCCGTCGCATCCAATCCGTTGATCGGCCCTTGCTACTGCTTCTTTCTGACCTCGTCCTTCTCTTCTTCCCACGCGTCCGGGATACGGTGTACCTCTCCCCGACCCGTCATCCCCCTCACCCCAGAGTAGTGTGGAGCTGGTTCTCTGCACTCTGCGGCCCTGCTCTGCCATCCTCGAGCTGCATAACGTAGCTTCGTTGGTCCGATGATCAGAATCGTCCCATTCTTACTGCCATGTGCAAGTCTCTCCGCTCCTCCCGCATGAGGGGAGGAGCACCGTTGCCATTGGGATATAAGCTCCCGCTTCATCCCACCTTCCCCTCTCACAGGCTCTGCTGTCCGTCCTCCCGTCATCATTCTCTGTTCTGGTCCGCCGTCCTCTGTGCTTCAATCCTCTGTTACCTTGCCTGGCACACCTACACGATGCGCTCGACATTCCTCCCCGTCGCCGTCGGAGCTCTGCTCGCCCCGGCCACCTCCCTCGCCCAGTTCGTTGGCGGATCCGGTGGTAACACCACGGCTCCCTCCTCGCTGGGTCCTGACAAGGACGGCAAGTACTGGATCTCCAGCGAACACATCAAGGCCGCCTTCATTCCCTACGGTGCCTCCGTCTCCGACTTCATCATCAACGACAAGTACGGCATCCCCCGCGACATTGTCGCTGGCTGGGACAACGCCACCTACTACGAGACGGATCGCCAGCACCCCCATTTCGGCGGTGTCCCTGGTCGCTACGCGAACCGTATCAAGAACGGCACCTTTGAGATTGACGGTGAGAAATACCAGATCGATCTCAACGACAACAATGGCCTCGACACCCTCCACGGAGGCTCAGACGGATGGGACTGGCGCAACTTCACCATTGTCTCCCACACCAACAACAGCATCACCTTCTCCTTCACCGACCCTGACGGAAAGGAGGGTTTCCCCGGCGAAGTCGTGTCGCTCATCACCTACACCCTCAACGGCTGGAACTGGGACTTCAAGATGATCGCCGTCCCCACCACCAAGAAGACGCCCATCATGCTCAGCTCTCACACCTACTGGAACCTCGACGGCTTCTCCAACAACGAGACCAGCTTGGCTCTCAACCACACCCTTCACATGCCCTACAATGGCCAGAGAGTGGGCGTTGACAACATTCTCATCCCCACCGGTGAGATCCTCGCCAACGAGAAGGGCTCCGTCAACGACTTCTGGAGCGCGCCCAAGCAGATTGGTGCCGACTTCTCCAAGCCCGAGCTCAAGAACAACTGCGGTTTCAACTGCACCGGCTATGGTAAGCATTGACCAACTCTTGTAGAGTGCACACATGAAAGCTAACCACACAAATACAGACAACTGCTGGATCGTCAACCGCAACGACCTGGGCCCCTACAACTGGCGCACCGAGGGCTACGTCGCCCGCATGCAGTCCGAGTGGTCCGGTATCCAGCTCGAGGTCTACACCGACCAGGACGCCTTCCAGATGTACAGCTGCAGTCAGCAGAACGGCTCCGTGGCCCTCAAGAAGAGCCAGGGTCTCTTTGACGACGCCAAGTTCCCCCGCATCATCCCCAAGTACGGCTGCGTCGTGCTCGAGGTCCAGGACTGGATCGACGGCATCAACAACCCCGCCTGGGGCCGCACCAAGAAGCAGATCTACGAGCCCGGCGGTGACCCGTACGTCCTCCAGGCCAGCTACCGCTTCAGTATCAACTCCACTTCCAGTTCGTAGGAGGACTGCGATTGAGTGATGTTTTGGGAGTATAGTGCTGGGAGGGGAGGATGGGTGAAGAAAGCAGGATATTCTATTCACCTTCACATATTTAATGATACCATGAAGAGGGGATTTAGCATGAATGGCGGAATATCCGTCTGGATTAATGAACTTTTATCGTAATCTACCTGATCGACCCGATGATTGTGTCTTATGTATGAACTGTTGCTGTAGAGAGGCCTCACCTCGCTAACACCATGCTACTACCCCCACTTCAAGCCCCCTTCATGCTGCCACCAAGCTGCCGCATCAACAACACCACGCCCTTTAATACCACTCATCACCCCCATACCCACCATCCAACTTCCCCTCCACCTCCAACAGCCCCAACTTCTCCCTAACCCTCGCGACCATGGCCTTTCCGTACTCTGGCCCGGGAGGCGGCGCAGCTTTACTCCCGTCGTGCCTCAGCCACGGAACCTTTCTCGACGCAGCAGCAGCCCCTTGCTCGACGACGGCGTTCTGAAGAGACTTCACGGCCTCCTCGTCGAACGCGCCGCCCAGGACGATGGCGCGGGGCGGGGAGGCGTAGTTTCCGCTGCCGATTGTGCTGGTGTCTGGGTGTTGCGGCGGTGGAGAAGACGTCAGGAGGGCTGGGATGATGAGGGCTCCTGAGGCGGGGGTGGTGACGAAGTGGATTACTATTTGGGGGTTTGTGAGCTGAATTCTTCAGGAGTCTCATCGATTCGGTCTCATAACTCGATCTCTCACTCCTTTTCTGTCTTTTTCTTTTTGTCCAATTCCGGGGGGTTGGAATGCGGTGTCTTGGGAACTCACCTTCGTATTCCGGCTTCAGGCCCTCGATGACGCCGCGACCAATCGCCTCCGTCTTACCGCATAGAATGATCGGTATCGGACCGGATGAGTCCTCGTGATCACCCCCAGTTGCTTTGGGCTTGTTGTTATCGAGCATCTCGCGCAACGAGGGCTGCTGACGCCGCTCTTCGTCTGATTGGTTTAGGGCGTCTTGTTTCGCCTTGTGAGACCAGAGCTGCATAGTTGGGGGGAAACAGAAGAAAGTGCACTTTATACAATTGGGCCAAAACAAGACAAAGGGTGCGGATGTGTCTGGGACTTGGAGATTTGGTCTCAGGTTTTAAAGAGAGAGGAGGTTTCTTCAATATGTGAGGTTTTGCTTTCTCGTGGTGGTGTGGTTTCTGTTGTCTCACGTCAGACTATGGGGTAACTTCGGTAGTTTGATCCTACCGCGTTGAACCGTTCGGATCCGGATCCGGGGGCTAGTGAAAGCCGACGTCATTTTGCGAGTGGTGCCTTGAAGGACGGATATATGGACGGGGGAAAAGGTAAGCCAAGCGGGCACTTTCGGGTATGATCAAAATCCGTCACTTTGCAGGTAATGTGTAGCGTATGTGATGACTTGGTTACGGCAGTTTTTACCTCTCAGTAATCTCTCCTTCATTGTAATTTAATGGCTATCCAGCAGTGATGAATGCATAGTACAAATGAAGTATGTCAAATATGTATATTATGTGTCTTGATATCATGAAAAAGAGGGTGCAATAATTCGCTGGATGACTTTTACTTCAAAAGAAAGACCAGATCTACGCCATGAAAATGACGCAGGCCAAATCAATTATCAATTCATCACCCATGATTTCGAACTCAATCTTTAGTTGGCCAACCCGTTCTGCGCGAGGAAGTCTTGAATCTTGCTGGTAACCTCGACGTGAGAATAGCTCTGTGACAGCTTTCGTTAGACATTTTCTCAAAATCATTTCAACTTGACAGATGAAGACTTACAAATGCCAGACCATGACCAGCGTCGGGAACAATGTAGGCCTCAAAAGCGCTCGCGTTCTTGATCAGCGGCGCAACGCCAGCCGGAATCGAGGGTAGCTTAGGGTTGCCTGTTGCGAGGCAATCACCACCGCAGAAGGGAACGTCGCGTTCTAAAAAGGTCCATATCGTTAGCTTACAATGAGCTCTCCTTCCTGTATCAACCGGATAGGCTTCCGCATATGCTCTCAAGACTTACCACCCGTGATGACAAGAACAGGCTTCTTGAACCCGCTCGTCGTGCTAGCCTCGCCGCCAATCGTGAGCAGCTCGCCCACAGTCACCGGCTTGCCCGTCTTATACGCCGCCGTCAAAATGGCAGGGTCAAAGTTATCCGGCGCAAAGAAGTTGATGTGCGCGCCGCCCTCGTACGCAGGCGCAAAGTACCCATCAACATAGTCGCTCAGCGCGGGGATCTGGTTCGCCTGGATGAAAGCACCGCCCAGCAAGAAATCCGCGAGAAAGGTGGCGTTGGCGGAGAACCCCGTCAATACCAGACCGTCCGAGGTGTCCGGGTACATGGCGGACAGCGCGTACGAGTGGACGGAGCCGAAGGAGTGGCCGACGTGAACGTACTTGTCAAACGTGCAGGGGACGCCCGGGACGGCGCCCGCGCGGAGCTTGTCCGTCAAGGCTTTGAGGGCGGCGAGCTCGAGGAAGCCCTGGATCTCGTTGACGGGTTCGCCGCGGGAGGACTGGGCGATGCCGAGGCGGTCCCAGGCGAAGGTGGAGTAGCCGTAGTCGTCGACGGCGGGGCCGACGTAGCTGTAGTTGTAGTTGTTGGCGGGGAAGTCCCAGTAGCTCCTGTCGAAGCCGATGCCGTGGGTGAGGATCTGGAGGACGGAGCCCGGGCCGGAGTCTGGTTGGCAGTAGGTTGAGGCGAGGTGGTATGTACCTCCGACTGTTGCGTACTAGACGATGGACATATCATGTTAACATCGTGTAATGTCTTTGGGTGTGTACTATGGTCTATGGATGGTGGGGGAGTCCTACATCTGTGAGATGGGTTGCGGAGAAGTTGTTGCCCTGCTGTGCCAGGCCTAGCATGATATTTGTGACATCAATGTTTGTCTTTGGTGTTGAGACATTGAAGACGCCGTTCCGTGATGAGATTGTAACTTCGACTGTGAGATTTTGACACGACTTGGCCGCGGCAAGGGTCGCAAAAGCAACCGGGAGGGTTGCTGAAAGTAGCTTGACCATTTCGACGTTTGAAGATGAACGTTGTGAGACTGTATAGACGGAGTGTAAGGGGGCGTCTTAGATTGAGTTGTCTTGGATCATGTCTAATAGCAAAGAGGATGTGGACCAAGCCAGGCTGTTATACTTATACACTGGCAAACTGAAATGTCCTAACACCAACATCTTTCCGGGCATAACTCCATCCGCAACGGGGGGGTTGCGAATTGTACGAGTGGAAAATCCTCATTTGCTCTCGCCCGCATGCCCATCCACCCAGCAAGGTAGGTAGCTTCAACCATGACCAGCACCATTTCCATCCACCTGGCACCTGCGTCCCATGATGTCAGCAAAGTAATTGTAATTCACGCCGTCTTAGAACTTCACTAGCGGGCCGCAACTCGCATAAAAAAATGGTGGCGTTCAGAGCACGCATAGCCGCCCAAGCAAAAGCCAAGTTTGGCCAAGTAAGCCTACCTAGCGAAGCGAGTTCGCGCGAGATCCCCTCGATCTTTCCCAGTCCTTCTTTGGAGCTTCCGGGGCTTAGCTCGGTGTGCCGAGCTAAGGCAAGAAAGCAATAGATAGCGTGGCACGCGTGGGTTGTGATGTGTAAGGTACCGTACCCTCTTGGGGGTGCTTCTTCCTTTTCGATCCACCAAAAACGTTTGCTCATCCACGACCGGAGTCACGGAGTTGATACATCCCATGGGCCGGAGCCCAGTCCGGCTCACCGCTAGGCCCCATGCACCGTTTCCGAAAGGGGCATTAGAGGCAAGTTGGCAAGGTCCAAAAAGAGACCTGCATTCAAAAAGTCTTTGATTGCCCCCCAATCATGTTTGCCGCCGATCTCAATTGAGTTGTTGGAGCGGAGTTATTACACGCAGACACACGGCAGAGAAGATTCGATGTGTGTGGAGGAGAGAGAGGAGAAAAGAGCCCCCAGTCCCAACTCGTTCTACGTTCGTCTTAGCGGCAGCCCCAACCGAACGCCATCGATGTCAAGACATTGCGATCCCCGCCCCATGTTTGCCGGTCCTGTCTCCACATGAGCTTACGGATAGGCCCAAAACATGCAAACAATGGGCAAGGGTGTGGATGGGAGAAGGTCCAAGGAGAAGAAGCTTATGCAGAAGCTTCAGTCATCCGTTTTTTCCTCCTCACCGGGGGTCATTCTTCTTTCTCTCAAGCTTGGAGTATTTGTCAGTCATGTTGGAATCAAATAGTGTTATGTATGTCTGATGCCAACCATCCACGTTGTCCACCGCCTTTGCCTCCCAGCCTCCCCCCTCGCCATATCCATCTTCGGTCAGAGGAAAACGATGATAAGCGCCCGTAGATGGTGCTATGCAAGTGTAGGTATTTGGAAAACACATTGTGCCGAATTTTCCGCCACGACGCCACCACCGAGTCGATGTAGCTTCTTGAAGCGGAAACGGCTACTAAGCATGGCACATCCGGGGTTAGCAAGCAAGCCAGATTCAAGAATCCCATCGAAATGGAATACCTATCTCACCTTCGGTACGATGTGATAGCCCATCACCGTGAAGTGACGACATCGAAGAAGGTGATGAGTCCAAGATACACTGCCTCTCACACACACAATCACAATCTCTTGCACACCTTCCACCGGTTCTAAACGATTCGCTGGGACTTGGCTGATTCAGCGGACGGCTCGGTTACAATCTCACGAGTGAGGTCGCCGCTTGCGTACACCTCGACGAATGAGAGTCCCATGTGCCATCCGAGAGAGCCCCGAGACATGCATTGCTCGCGTACCGTGATGGGCTTGCTGCCAGCGGTCGCTTACTCACATTGTTCTTTCACCAACCACTTCTCAGGGAAGGCTTAGGTAGTCCGTGGAAAACCCTGGTGTGTACTGGCAAACGATTTGTATTTGACGATTTTCAGTAAATCCCCCTGTTTGAGGACGAGACTCTGAGCGGATCTTTCTTACTGCCCGTCTCCCAAGGGACTGAGGAAAAGAGTCCTTTGATCCTTTCTCTTGGATCTGTAGGCTCGGTCGTCTGGCATCTTCGTGGCCTAACTGGTGTGGCCGCCCATTTTTTAACCCCCTTTAAAGATACTACTATGCAGACCGACCGCGATCCCATATCCATGCTGTCTGCGTAACGCCATGCTAATCATAAAAGTACAAAACTGATCTCGACTTCGACTTTTCGATTGGTTTTTCATCGCCCTTCCTCTATTTAGGCTCTGACGTATCCAGCTTATCGTACGCCGCCTGCATGGCTCTCAGTTCGATTTCGTCACCCTCCAGGGCTGCCACCCAGTCTCGTACTTGGATGCCTTTGCCCTTTTCCTTATCCTCTCGCCAATTGCCAAGTCGTGCTCGGCCCTCGACGGTAAGCGCGTGGTTCGCCGGAGCAGGGGGACCAGAAGCGGCTGCGGCACCCGCCTTTCCGGGCGTGCCAAGTCTCGGCGTGCTGGCCCCGCTGCCGCCTGTCATCCAAGAGTATGACTTGCCGCCTTTCTTCTTTCCGAAAAGCGATCCTGTCTTGGGCATGCCGACGAACATGCTACTCGTGATGTTTTGATTTGCATGGCTGCTAGCCTCTGCCTTCTTCACAGCATCAAGTTTCTTCTGTTCCTTCTTTGAGATGGCCTTCTCTGAGTCAGGTGCCGAGCCGCCAGGAGTTCCAGGCGCAACAGATCCGGCACGTGATGGCGTCGATGCGACCTCTGCGGTTCCATCCTTTCGGGCGTTGCGCTTCCGTAGTCGTCTTTCCTCCCAGTCTCTCTCAGCCTTGCCTACTTCGCGGACTGTGTGACTCATGGTATTTGTAGCAGAGATCTTCTGCACCTTGCTCGCCTGGCTGGAAGTAGCATCTTCAAGAGGGCCTGAATAAGAGTCAGCATGTTATATTGGCACGGAATACGTGTACACGAACGTTTCTGAGCGCTCGGGCGAGGACTGGCGCCATTCTCAGTCGCACTCTGCTGAGTTCCATCCTCTGTTTGCGTCTCCGGCGCGCTTTTCAGTGGTGCCGCGGCCACTTGCCATTCCTCCGGGACTTCACCATGCGATGAAGTCTGCCGGTTTTTCGCAATTCGGTTGGAATCTTCCATGAGCGTTCTGAGCCGCTGCTTCGTAGCCAGCGACAGCAGTGCTAGCTGATCGACCAAGAAAGCCTCCTGAGGTATCCAGGTTCCTGTTGTTGTCACCATGGTTGAGTCCGATCCTTTCTTAGTGGTTACCGTCACAGTAGGCGCGGGAAACTCTTCAGGAAGACGCATCCGCCCCATAGGCTGGTTGCTGTTCTTGGTCTCCAAGTTGAGTATCAGGCCTTGATCTCTGGCAAACTTCTCCGCTTTTCGATAGACAACAGGGACTTGCAAGAAAGCGTTGTTCAACTCCATGGTCCTGGTCTGAGCCAGGCGCTTTGCGGATTCCTGCCATGCCTTCTCCGCCGCCTGTGCTACCAACTGGTTCTGGGTATCGGTGCCGGCTGGCTGAGCAGGCTGGTTCGCAGGACCCGCGCCGTAGAAGCTTCCCTTGTTGCCTTGGGGGTAGGGAGCGAAGCCGGTTCTTGATTCAGGGACATACAGTTCGGACAGGAACTGCTCTTCAGCTCGTAGATCGATGCCCGTGCCTGCCAGCGAATCCGTGACGTCGTATTCGTACTCTTTTTGTGGTCGATCGGGAGGTCTCGAAGGCGGACCCATCGCGCCGGGAGTCGAAGGCTGCTGCATGGTGGGTGTACTAGGTGAATTATTGTTGCCGAGAGCCAGAGTGGCTGAGGTGTACTGCGGCAGAGTGGGCGGCGCCGGTGGCTGCGGGGTTGACACTTGCGGTGGAGGAGTCGGAGCTGATGGAAGGGCAAGAGCCGGGGTGGTATTGCCGTTTGTATGTTGGTAAGGTCCCGTGTAGGTCGGCGTCGCGGCTTGCTGCTGCTGAGCGTTTGGAAAGACGGGAGATGCAGCAGAGGTCGCGGCGGTGGAAGGAGTGACCGGTGCGCCTGGGCTCGGTGCGTAGGGTGAAGTAGAATACGGCGATTCGGGTTGGGGAGTTGCGCCAGGGGAAAGTCGCGGTCTTTTATTAGGCGGAGGCGCAAAACCGGCTTGCGTCGCAGCAGGAGATGATGTAGGTTGAGGAGGCGAGAATGCCCTTTGAGGCATCTGAGGCTGGGGTTGCGCCATCTTGACAGCTGTTATTACAAGTAGTAGAGATAGGTTGCGATCGGATCGAGAGATTGGTCAGAGGCAGCTCGCTCTGGTGAAGCTCAGCAAGCCGGACAGCCTTAGCAATCCTCACGCGACTCTGCCCATCTGACGTGCCGGTCTAGTCGGCCAAAAGGACAAAACTTCCAGATCGCGTCGAAATCGCAGGACTTTATTTCGGTGACAGCGTGACGTTTGCGCGTGCGTATTGCTCTGTCGTGTTGGTCGTCTGGTGATGATCGGAGCGACGGGTTACTGAGTAGATGGAAGCAGGAGCTGTCGCCAGAAAGAATTGAGGACCGCGTTCATTTAAAGTCACGTGACAACGCAGCCTTGTCCCCGCTGGAGCGCAACATGGTCCAAGCGTTTAGGCTGGAGCTTGGTAGCGGACCAGACAGCTGCCGCCAACTTTTACGCGACCCTCCTGGCCCTGCGCGTTGCCGGCTGACCTCCTGTCACTTGCAATTCAACTTCTCTGCTTCAGCCTGCGGCAGTATTGTCACCGCCTCACCGACGACCCATCTCGCGCCGACTCGTTTGCTACAGATGATCTAATCGGGAACTGACCGCCACCAATCGGTGCGATATTTACAAATACAGATTGATCGACTGTTTGCGACTTGCGACACTTGCGACACTTGCAGCTATGGCGTCAAAGAGAAAGGCTTCGGCCATGGCCGCCACTGTTTCTGAGGAACCGGTCGACCCTGCCGACGAGCTGATGTTTCTCTGCCTTGGAGGCGGCAACGAAGTCGGCAGGTCATGTCACATTATCCAATACAAGGGCAAGACAGTAATGGTACGAGCACAACCTCCCTTCGTTGATTGAACAGGCAGGTACTAACTGCCGTTCCCATAGCTTGATGCTGGCCAACACCCAGCATACGATGGCCTTGCGGCGCTGCCTTTCTTCGACGACTTCGATCTCAGTACGGTCGATGTACTTCTAATCAGCCAGTAAGCTCCCCTTCCCCCTCCCATACGCTGTTGGATCACAGGGCAAGGCGGTGAACGAACTTGGAAACCAATATCTGGGATCATACCTCTGGCTCAGGAACCGCGAGTGCCTTTCGGCGACCCTCGCACCTGATGGAGCCCATTGCTACGCCTTTTATGCTATTTCATTCTTGTACACAGAAACAATACAAAGACTTCATTCTTCCCACCTGCCTTGCCTTGTCGTCCTCGCCGTTGTGATAGCTCTTAGCGTTGTCGCCCTAGAGTATTTGGTGTTGTATGCCACTTTGGTGTTGAACATGCTAATAAGCGGCAGTTTCCACGTCGATCATGCGGCTTCATTGCCATACGTCTTATCAAAGACTAACTTCAGAGGCCGGGTCTTCATGACCCATCCCACAAAGGCCATCTACAAGTGGCTCATTCAAGACAGTGTCCGTGTTGGAAATACCTCGTCCAACCCAACGTCACAGCCAGTCTACACGGAAGCAGACCATCTTAACACTTTCCCTCAAATCGAGGCCATCGATTACCACACCACACATACCATTTCGTCCATCCGCATCACGCCCTATCCTGCTGGCCATGTCCTCGGAGCTGCCATGTTCCTCATCGAGATTGCGGGCCTCAAGATCTTCTTTACCGGAGACTACTCACGAGAGCAAGATAGACATTTGGTCTCAGCAGAAGTCCCCAAGGGCGTCAAGATCGATGTCCTGATCACGGAGTCGACCTATGGCATTGCCTCTCACGTACCCCGCCTGGAGCGCGAGCAGGCCTTGATGAAGTCCATTACCAGCATCCTTAACCGCGGAGGCAGGGTCTTGATGCCAGTGTTCGCCCTCGGCAGAGCCCAGGAGCTTCTGCTCATCCTGGACGAGTACTGGGGCAAGCATGCAGACTTCCAACGATTCCCAATCTACTACGCCAGCAACCTCGCCAGAAAGTGTATGGTCGTCTACCAGACCTACGTCGGCGCCATGAACGACAACATCAAGCGTCTCTTCCGCGAGCGCATGGCTGAGGCCGAGGCATCCGGCGACGGTTCCGGCAAAGGCGGGCCCTGGGACTTCAAGTACATCCGATCCCTCAAAAACCTCGACCGCTTCGACGACGTCGGAGGCTGTGTCATGCTTGCCAGTCCCGGTATGCTACAGAATGGCGTGAGTAGAGAACTCCTCGAGAGGTGGGCTCCCAACGACAAGAACGGAGTTATCATCACCGGTTACAGCGTCGAGGGCACCATGGCCAAGCAAATCATGCAGGAGCCCGACCAGATCCAGGCCGTCATGAGCCGGACGACGGCTGGTGCCCGACGCGGACCCGGTGGAGAGAGCGAAAAGGTCTTCATCCCCCGTCGGTGCAGCGTTGCCGAGTACTCCTTTGCAGCCCACGTGGATGGCACGGAGAACCGTGAATTCATCGAGGAAGTTGCAGCTCCAGTGGTAGTAAGTGAACCCCTTTCCCCCCTTTCCTCCAAACCAAAACTCCAAGAAAGGAACAATGAGACTGACACCTGCCAAAGATTCTCGTCCACGGCGAGCAGCATAACATGATGCGTCTCAAATCCAAGCTCCTCTCCCTCAACGCAAGCAAGACGGCAAAAGTTAAGGTCTTTAGCCCCAAGAACTGCGAAGAGCTCCGCATCCCCTTCAAGCAGGACAAGACGGCCAAAGTCGTCGGCAAGCTCGCCACCATCCCGCCCCCGACATCCCTCTCCGACCCCACTTCCCTGCCGCAGCAGCTCGTCACCGGCGTCCTCGTCCAAAACGACTTCAAGCTCTCCCTCATGGCGCCCGAGGACCTGCGCGAGTACGCCGGCCTCAACACCACCACAATCACCTGCAAGCAGCGCCTCCGCCTCACGGCCGCCGGCGTCGACCTCGTGCGCTGGGGTCTCGAGGGCGTCTTTGGCAGCGTCGAGGAGCTCCCCGAGATGCGCAAGGGTCACCCGGCTCACGACAAGGCCGTTGACGGTGCTGCAGTCGCCAACGGCAATAGCAACGGCGCCGAGAAGATCGAAGGCGATGATGGTGACCAAGAGATGGGCGAGGAGGCGGCCGACGAGGAAGTCGCCCGCCTCGTGGCCGCGTACCTGGTCATGGGCTGCGTCGCCGTGCGGTACCTCAGCGATGGAGAGGTCGAGCTCGAGTGGGAGGGCAACATGCTCAACGACGGTATTGCCGACGCTGTCATGGCGTGTCTGTTCTCCATCGAGAGCAGTCCCGCAGCAGTAAAACGTAAGCCTCCCCCCTTTCTACTTAATAATTATGGATTTCCACGTCTGCAGAAGTTTCTCTTGCAGTTCGCTGACCACTTACACGTACGCAGGCTCCGCGGCTTCCCACAGCCACGACCACGACCACGCCCCTAAACCCCTCCCCAAGAACCCCCACGCAAACGTCCCAGCCACAGAACGCCTCGAGCGCTTCCTCATGTTCCTCGAAGCCCAGTTCGGCGCCGACAACGTCAACCCCGTCGCCGAGCCCCGCCTCCCGCCGCAGCCCGAGGACGACGCCGCCGCAGCAGCCACAACAAAGGCAATCAAGTCCGACGACGCCAGCGACGCGTCCATGGACGTGTCTGACGACGACGCGGAGGCGGAGCAGGAGAAGAAGCTGGAGGCGCGGCGCCGCGCAGAGATTGAGCGCCTCATAAAGCTCGGCATCCCCGTACCGGGCATTCGTATCAAGGTCGACAAGATGGAGGCTGTGGTCTGGTTGGAGGATTTGGAGGTGGAGTGCAGTCATAAGGCTTTTGCTGACCGTGTGAGACGTGTTTGCGAGCACGCCGCCGAGGTCACGGCACCGCTTTGGGGATAAGGGGTCTACGAGGTTTTTTCTCCATATTGGATGCAGGGTGTTCATTTCACGGCGTTTTACACGCCATCATGTAGTATAACCACCACACTCACGACAATCACACGGGCAGCCTAGCACGTTTAAATACTTAATGCTCTAGTGCATTGAGCTATGGTACAGAGGGACTAAGGTTACAATGAAAAACAAAATGCAGTAAATCACATTCTCGAGAAACTTCCAGCTGAAGGATCTTAACCGAGGTACTCCTTCAGCTCTTCAGACTCTTCTAACGTCGTAGTGAAAGAGAATGGCTGGAAAGCCCAACCGGCAAACTCTGCGAACTTGGAGAAGGACTCGACCCAAGCCAAACGAAGGGAGTGCAACATGGCACTGGTACCTTCCATCATGACCAAAATGGCAATAGCTAAGTGTGCTGTTAGTAGGTGTTGAGAAGAGAGGGAAGTTTCGCGACTCACTAAGGAAGAACCACATGTAGAAGACCACAACGATAGCGATAGAACCAAAGATGCCAGAGAAACCAAGGGCAGGTCCAAGGGTCATGGACCAAAGGACGGAACTGAGTTGTTGATGGGCAAGTGACAGGGCCCAGAGACGAAGGTACGAGGCTGTGTGGGAAACGCAGTTCAAGCAGAATTCTGTAGTCAACGTTAGTTTCATTTTCATCTTCAGTGTTGGCTTTCGTATTCCTTACCGATAGTGTGAATAATCTGGTGAATCATCACCTCGCTGAACTCGAATTCCTCGTGCTCGCCATCACCGTGCAGGTCCTGCGTGATCATAGCAACGCCTTCGCCATCAGACTCGAAGCTGGGCCGGCCGTTGAGTCCGTGGTCCTCGTCATCGTCGCCGTCGAGGGCACTAACGCGAGAGCTCTCTCCAATGCCCCTATAACCCTTGGCGCGAGCGTGGTTGTGCTCCCAGCGGAGCCAGAAAGGCTTCAGGAACAACAGAATCGGGACTTGGATGACGGCCAATAGCAGGAGGAAGACCTGGACAGTGGCCTGTCCGGGGTAGAGCTGCGCGCCTTCCTCAAGCTTGCCGGGTTGTAGGAACATGTAGATCAACATGTTCAACAGTCCAGGAGGGTTGCGGGGGTTCTGAGGGTCGCTCCAGTTGACGGACCACTTGTAGAGAATACACATGACGAGGTAGCCAAAGATGGACTGGAAGAAGATCATGCCAGGGACGAAGTTACCCCAGATATCCACCGGCTTCTTGAAGTGCTTGGCGTTGACGTAGGCGAAGATGAGGGAGTAAGTCATGTGGGCCCAACCCAGAACGATACTCATCTTCATCTTGTAACTGTTGCTAAAGAGAAGGTCGTTGTCGGTCTCGTGCCATCTCCAGTCCAGACCGAAGGGGTAGCGGTAACCGTGGTCATTGAGCTTGCCAGTCAGAGTCTGAGGAGGCTTGTAGTCGTCGGGGACATCCCACTTCCAGGCACTGTCGAACAGCGTCAAAGACTTGGAGAAGACATCATTGTAGATGAGACCGGTGAAGAGGGAGAAAAGACCCATGACCAAGGCGATGTATCTTCCGTAGTAGAGCATAGCGAACAACTCGAAAGTGACCTTCTTGAGAGGCTTTTCCCAGTAGATCATGGCGAGGGCGGCAGAAACCATGATGACGGCGTGACCAAAATCACCGAACATGACGGCGAAGAGGAAGGGGAAGGTAACAATAACAGGGAGAGCCGGGTTGACCTCCTGGTAAGTGGGAGTACCGTAAGCGTTGACAATAGTTTGGAACGCCTCAGTAAACTTGTTCGTCTTGATATACGTAGGCGGAGTCTTGTTGGTGCGAATTTCGTTGATGATGGAAGGCACCGAGAGTCCAGCTTGGTTCGTAACGTTTTGCAACGTAGAACGAATCAGCGGCAGGTCGTTCGTCGGGCACCAACCCTCGGCAATGAGAGTCCTGCGAGCACGATCGTACGAGAAGTTGTTAAGCGTGTTGTAAACAGCCTTCTCCTTGGTGACCAAGACCATCCAAGCTGACAATGCCTGAGAGATCTGGGTGAGCTCAGCGTTCAGGGTCTGCTGGGTGTTGCGGAGAACGTTCTGAACGTCGTTAAGGCGAGCGTTGACCTCGTGGATCTGGTCACGACGAAGGTCGCTGTTCTCGTCCACGTTGTACACCTCAGCACCCATGGACTCGGAGATCTTGCGAATCTTGGCCAGGATCTCCTTGCCGTGGGCGAAGATGACGAACACGTTCTTGTTGATCTCCTCGTTGTTGGTGGGGTCGACGAGCGGCTCGGGGATCTCAGACTGGTTCATGTACAAGTTTCCGCGCAGCGTTCTCCAGAGAATGCGTTCGAAGGAGGCAACACGGTCCCTATTGATAACACCAGCCACGAAGCCAATGTTCATGCCAGAGAAGGAGCGCTCAACCTCGGGAGCCGAGTTGTGCTGCTCGACATCCTGGAGGAGAGGAGCGTCATCGTTATCGGTGGAAGCGCGAATTTCCTCGACGCTGCCGTGGGCTCTGTCAAAGAAGCCGCCGGCCTCGCGGAGGACCCAGCGCCACTCGGTGAGCTCGACTTCGCGCTTCTTCAAGGTCTCGTAGCTGTCGTTAAGTTGGAAGACGCGTTGTTCGAGGCTCTGGCTTCGCTCGGCGAGCTCGTCAATCTCGGAGGTCGACGGGTTGGCGAGTCTTTCGGCATCGACATCGAACTTTCTAAGAGGGATTCCTGCCTTCTCCATCTGAGCGTAGAAGTAGCCTGCCTCGATGTTAGTCTATCCCGACCCAAGGATTCGTGATGCGCGGTTGGGGGAATGATGACGTACGCAGCTGGCGTTCGACATTGTCGAGTCTTCGAATCTCCTGAGTAAAGGTACGCTGAAAAGCACTAACATCGCCATTGAGCTAGATGGATTGCGGTCGGTCAGCTTCGATATTCATGTCGACCTCGATAGTATCCAAGAAGGGGGTTGGCGACGTACATCACGGAACTGGAGAAGACCAAGCTCTCCAAGGGCTGTGACAACTTCGCGACCGATTTCGTTCGAAATGTACAGCTGCACCATACTCATGTTCGCCGAGCGAAACATGGTATCCTGTGCCGGCGCCATCTTGATGTATGGCGGGAGCTCCGAACCGTTCGATGGGGGTTGTTGATCAAGCTTGTCGATGCAGGTACTAAACACAGAGCTGCCAAGTTGATGTCGTTGCCTCCCGGACGAATGCACGATGGGGCTGAGCACGGTCCTCGGCTGGTGGTTAATCCGGAAAATGGGTCTGTCTGTCAACCTCGTAGTGTGGCGCGACCTGGAAGTGGGCTGTGGCGGTGCACTTTCCCAGCAGATATTTTTTTGCGAAATATCCACAGCAGACGCTTCAACCTTCTTTCCTCTTCATTCACATCAAGCTCAAAGTACGAGATACAGCAAGCGATACCTGCAATTAGAGGTTGTTTCCCCCTCGGAAATCGTTCATCTGCCACTCGAATGCTTCAGATGGCAACAGCTTATGGGATTCAGAGCTGCTGTTGCCAGTAGCCCTGTTTCATGAGCTTCAATTTGCTACTACCAGACTAACCATCAGCTATGTCTTTTGCAAGACAGGGAGATCAATCCGACGTAACGATGGCGCTTTCGAAGCTTTGTTGGCCGTCCGCAAGGACTCAAATGGTCACCAAAGTCAATATGACGCCTAGAGCAAACCCCAAATACCCTGCCAAGGGTTATTCTTGATCGTGTTACAAAGTCTTAGCCTTGCAATTAAGAACTTTGCGTCAAATTTAGACGAGATACATTCTTTGAAGATTTTCTTCTTTACAATATGCCCAAGCACGTGGCCATGGCCTTTGAACTGGCTGTGATGTCTGTATGACTTGCCAAGAGTGCCGCAATTCTCTTCTGCCTGCTTGATTGCGTCGTCTCTAGAATTTGTGTCCCCCTGTACTCCGTAAACTTTCAAGATGATGCCGATGACAAAAGCAAAGGCTTCCAGCGTCACAATATTGGAACAACTCCATATGAGCCAAAGACATTTACTTGATTCAATATGAGCTTGCCTAAGGTCCTCGCCACGGCGGCACAGTCGCCTAGCCGCACTACAACTCCTTCTTCTCCGTCTCAGACGAACCAGCCGCGGTCTTGGGCGTCGCCGTCTTACCTGACGCCGCAGGAACCTTGACCGGCTGTCCCTTGCTCTGTTTCGTCGCAAACACGAGTCCCACGACCGAGACAATGAGCTCGGTGAGGAGCGTGACCATGCCCGAACACGCCAGCTGCCACGAAGCGATGCTAACGCTGCCAATCGGGGCCTTGGGGAACGAGAGGATCCATTCGGCGTAGTAGGGGAACCAGCCGTACGGCAGCCAGAACATGGGCTCCTTGGAGAACCAAAAGGGGAGGCCGTATTGAGGGACCTTGGTGAGGGCCCATCGGAAGCCAGTGAGGTAGGTGTCGAACTTTGATCTCGATGCTTCCTGGGTTTGCTCTGCGTGTTGGCAAAGTGTACATGTCAGCCATCACGATCTCTATAGCCCGGCATGAAAGCCACATCGTAGCCTTGTGTAACATACTGCTCTTCTCTAGCTGCTCCAGCTGCTTGTCGTGCGTCCGACGGAGCTTGGCCCACTTGGCGAACTCATCCTGACTGCTGGTCGCATTCAGCTCCTTCCGCGTCTTGAGGAAGTCGGCTTGCAGCTTTCGATGCTGCGCGGCTGCCTTGGCGGTCGAAATGGGGAGGTAGTTGAGGGTTGTCCAGAGCTGCTAGGCTGTTAGCAAACGCGACGATCTTTCCGTGACCGGCTGGGCGCGAAGTCAAAGGGAGGTGAAAGGCAGACTGACCAGATTGTTGATGGCTGCAGCTCCGACGGTGTTGACGAGGTGGGAGAACACCTCCAGCACGAGGATGATGACGAGTAGGGAGGGCATGGTAGACACCCTTTGGTAGATCACAGACTCGCAAGCGGTGGTTCCGGTATCTATCGGCACATGTCTGTGATGTGCGAGGCTGAAAGGTTGTCGATAGGTAGGTAGGTGTGTGACAGGGCTCGATGGTGCCCTTGGGTGGGCGGGAAAACGTGGTCCTATGTCATTGCCCCGCGAATTGCATCTTTAGCGGGGACCTTAGCCACTGTAAGCCACTGGTCGCCTCGTCGAATAGCAAGAACCAATCACCTTCAACTCCCGCGTTTACATTCCATCGGAGCAAGACTTGAACGGCCTCAACGTCTTGACCTACCTACCTAGGTGATTCTGGGTCCATTCCTGTGGTTCGGCTTGCTACTCAAGAGCTGCCGTTACGCGCTAGTCACTGTTGTCGAGCGTTCGGTCGTGAGGCTCACAGACATGCTCAAGGCCAAGACGGTCCCGTTCAACAACCCTTCAATACAGCAATGTCGAGAGCTCTGAACAAGCACATCATAGCTGCCCTGAAACAAGGCGACCACGAGAAAATCTTTAACGACATCTCTGGGCTTTTTGCGCAGCCGCAAGATGATAGTCTCCTCGAGATTGAGATTCTAGGGCAGGGCCATCCAATGGGTCCGGACGAGAACTTCTTACGAGACGAGAACGCAGTTGCAATTCCCAAACTCCGTATCGTCCAGGCCTTTCTCTTCGCCAGACAAATCCTTCAAAAATACAAAGCCAATGATTCTTCTACGGTGGGACGAGAGCAGCTGATGGCTGCAACGAGCGTTCTGCTTCTGATGGACCCTGAGCACCTCACAGCCGCCAACACCAGGAAGCGTCTTCTTTCCGATGTGATCTCCGCGGGTGACACCGTGAAGGTGCAGCTAGCACGGGAGAAGTGGTTCATGGATAGTCTACTCACCAGCCGACTGCATCGACACACAAAGTCACCAACGTTGTGGAACCATCGACGCTGGCTGTCGGAGCGGTACCGTGATGCCGGGCTTCCCGTCGTGGTGCAACAGGATGTCGAGACGGTTGTCATGATGGCTGGAGAACGACATCCTCGTAATTATTATGCATGGACTCATGCCCGGTGGTTGACAAAGACGTTTCTGGCCGTTGCCGAGCTCGACGTGCTTGTGTCACTGACTCAGAGTGTCAAGAAGTGGTCTTTCCGACACCATTCAGATATTTCTGGCTGGTCTTTCCTCGCGCATCTGATTGATAGGCTAGGGACGGACGACAGAGGGACGGTTTCTTTGGTCTTTAATGAGACTTTGGGTTTGGCAGAATCTCTCCGGTGGTGTAATGAGTCAGTCTGGTGGTTTCTACGCACCATAGCATCTCGGCCAGTATTGGGACAAATCGATAGAGATAGATTTGTGAGTGTTCAAGAGCGGCTGGCAGCAACCAGCTCCGAGGACTCTCTCGAAGCCGCAGTACTGAAAACGGCGCGGACATGGTGGGATATGTACGGTCAAATGGCCAGACAGTCTGTATAGAAGACAAGCGAGGATGATGTTGGTGAAATACAGGAGGGAAGAACCGACGAAACCCTAGTACTAGTGCTGATTACACAAGTACAATCTTAGACTTTCGGAAGAAGCATACATCATGCTCATTTCTCGGATTCAATGAGCTTCCAGGGTGAGCCTTGAACATTTCTCTCAAAGTGGTTCTTGACATCTATTGCTTAGTTTTATGGATAAGAACAAACGGCGGCATTGCGCTTAGCGTAGAGCATGGAGCACCGCAGATGAACTACACACTGAGAAGAATTATGCCTGGTTTTTTCATACTCGGAAATAATTGCACTCATTAACGTTACCTTAGTTGGCAATCCTCCAAGGGATCAACAAGATCAAAAAGCTCCGGCCTTCCAAGTTACAAATCATATTAGTGCAACGCATCTTGTAATTGGGAGCATTCTTGGAGCAACGAATCGTCCAACAGCCGAAAGCCACGCTGATTTGATTGAGACTTGGTGATTCGCGGCTGAAACCCTTCGCGGCCGCGACCCCTGTCCATCACATCCACATTCGGAAGCCCCTGTCCGCCTGCCACATCCGCATTAGCAGCTCATTGAAGAAGATCAGGACGTATGGCTGAGATGGCGACAACTAATTCGCTATGAAATGTTGACAGAGAACGCCTCTTACATATGCAACATCATCGGATACAGAACGTGGACTTCACCATCGATCGTGATGATGCACATCGTCTTAAACAACGATTAAACAATCACTTGCAAACAGTATTAGCAAACGTCTGTATGATTTGGTGCCCGCGCATCACGTTGGCTTTTTATTACCTGTCGCCAACCGGCTGTGCTGATGCTCGTGCAGCGCTGCAATCGGGTCAAGAAGCCGCCAGCCGAAGGCCTCACTACGGGAGAAGACTGAGTAGGTACTGACGCGACTGTTGATTGAAATCCATGCTGGTGTGGATGGGGTTCTAGGCGCTGTAGGCGGTAGAGTCTGTAATTGTCTTCTTTTGTTCTCGAGGACTGTCAGTCGACTGAAAGGGAAGAAGCTCTGGCCTGCAACGACAGGGCCGGGTAATTAGTTTGAGTGTAAAGCTCAGGTGGCTCGAGGCAAATTGGACCCTGGAGTAGCCCGGGGTCCTTGACGGCGATGATTTCCACCGTGAATTGAGCATCTGCCGCATGCATCTATTCTTTGATCTCATCCAGTCCAGTTGGTTGATCATTTACTGGACCACAGTTGGATGTTGGTCCAGACTCTAGGAGCTCTCAAAAGCTGCTGGGGGCCCTAGAGGTAATGGCCAAAACGGCTAAAGAGGCCCCAGGTTGAAGATGAGTGTTGAGAGACGCCCGTAGAATGGCCGAGGTAGCCAGTCGTGCCGTTCTACACAGGAGGCGAACACAGAGCAGCGAGCCAGCAGCACCGGAGATACGTAAGATTGCGGTGCACTGCAACTTGGGAGCTCCATCCAACATGGACTTTGAGCGTGGACCATCTCAGTTCGAGTACGGACCATGGAATATGTCCACGGTCCTGGGCATGGAAGATCGAATATCGAAATGACACGAGGAGCACGAGCCAGTCCCAGCGCCCGTCAGTCCGTTTGATGGTTTGATTGACGTGGATGCGCGGTCGAGCAAGTACCGTGCTTGAGTCCGGCGACAGACGCACGTTCCCGGCCGAAGAAATGGTCTCGACACAGCGCTGGTAGTCGCATGCAGTCGTCATGGAGCTTTTGACAAAAGAAACGGGAGCTGTGGCTTGGTTGGTTGATCAACTTCCAAGTCCATGGACAAGAAGTCAGCGAGAAGCGGGCGAGATTCGGGAGAGCGTCGACAGTGAGATGCCGTGTTGGATGGTGGTGGTGATTGGTAGACAGGCGGATGGGTGACGGGCCAATGTCCATCACATTTGGACTCATTGACTTGGTCCCAAAAGGGCCGGTAGCCACCTTTGGTGCAAGGGAACAGCCTGGAGAGAAGCTGGAGAAGATAGCCCGAAGCAGCAGCGAGGCGACATTGGAAGTGGATATGGTTGAGGTGCCCCTTGTTTTCGAGGCGCCAATGCCGCTAAGGCAGGTTAAGCGTCTTTCTTCGGTGGCTGCGGCTAGTAATTGCCTATTCGACTTTCGTATCCCACCACACACGGTAACGGTCGACGGCCGAGGCCACCGTGACGAGCGAAAGGGATTTTACCACGAGATGGTGGCTTGCTGAGGTGGAGATGGGACGCGATGCAAAATGCAAACGGCGAAGCGATTGAGTTGGCGGTAGTTTTGTTCCGCCTGGTATTGACTTGAGACCGATCCAGACGGCGAGTCGAGATATACGGCGAAGGAATTTGAGACAGAAGACAATGACGCCGCGAACCCTCGAATAATGGAAGAATCAAGAACGACAGCCGCATGCGTCGGCAGACGCCAGAGAAGTCATGGACGGAGTGGGATTCCGGCAAGATAAGGGACCGACCAAGCCAAGGCACTTGGCATGGGCACATGGGCTGTTGGTCCCTAGGAGCAACAAGCAACAAGCAGCCTGGCAGAGAAGCTCTGATTGACAGCAGCGCCCCTGAGATTGGAGACTGGAGACTGGAGACTGAGAAGCGCGGACCCGAAAGAGAAAAGAATCGACAGCTGGGGTTAAGGACGCGTAAAGCAGGGGGCCAATCAATGTCGCATGTTGATCTGAATGGACGGTCGAATTGGCCAATGGATTGCCCATCGTTCATCCCATGAGCGCACAAGGAAGAGACTTTGTTTCTCGGTTGATGTTAAGACTCAATAGAGAATGGCAATAAGGTGTCATGGTGTGTTTCCCTCGTTTCTCGGCTCTTTCCTTTTCGTTTTGTTAGGTATTTCCTGCCACTTTTCTCTCTGGGAAACAGCGAGCTGCATGACGCCACGGACCATGTGGTCTCCACACAAAGCATGACCCAATCACCCAATGGAAGGTAAGGTATGGAGGAAGAATAGGTACAAGCGTAAGGTACCCAGGTACTTGCAGGTCAGGGGTGGTCTCAACCGTGGCATGGCTTTCCTTGGTAAGACATGAACAGAAAGAAAGAAGAAGGAGCAAGAGAGAAACTGGCAGGCCGCGGCTGACAGGAAAGACGGAACGACGCGGCAGAAAGAATTCAAGTCCCGAAAATGGAAGATGGAGGTGCGCGAGAAACAACGCAGCCCAGAACATACGGAGTAAGGTATGCCAGAAACAACTGACAAGTTTGACCCAATGACAATCCAAAGGCAATGAACAACCGATGGCAACCACAGTCCACAATCAAGCC
>JFBX01000521.1:423789-466124 GCA_001563135.1 Colletotrichum simmondsii | reverse complement strand
CCGGCCCCCCCCCCCCCCTGTGCAATTGCATGCATGTGTGCAGATCTGACTAGCTGCTGTCCATCCCACCTACCTCGAGTCTAGAGCCACCCACTTGGGGTCATTGATGGTTGAGCCACCAGTCCAGCAGAGGAAGCCATCATCCGCCAGCTCCAAGGTATTATCTCGGCCGTTTTACTCTCACAAGGTACTCTACACCCTCATAATCAACACTACGTCTACGTCTGCGCCTACAACGTGAAGCTCCTTTCAATGGCAAGCCATGTCTGACCTTCTTCTGTAGCGTCCTCCAAAACTCCAGTTGCTGTGAGGTACCCGTACTCCGTACCCCTGCCAGCCCGCCTATCCGCCCATCACCATCCATGGCGGTTTACCCTGCACCTGCACTTCCGCACTTCCCAATTGCGACCCTGGACCAGCCCATCGTCGCTAGAAGCCTTAGCTCGCCTGGGCCTGGCAACTCAACCGGGACTCCTCGCTCTCCGATTCGCAAATCTCCATATCTACTCCCCACGATCCCCTCCTCGCCTCCTTCTCTCTCCTCTTCACCTCACATCATCACTTTACGTGACCTCACCGACCTCCACCCTCCTCCTCTTCCTTCTCCCCCGGGGTGCATCTCATCCTTTTTCAAGAGTTGCTTTCCCCTTGCTCGCCTTTTCGTTTTTGTCTTTGGTCACAGATATAGACAGACAGCAGAACTTCTCATCGCCTCTGCTAGTCCCTTGTCCTTGGCTCTTCACCCTTGCACTTGTCTCATTGTCTTGCATCGTGTCTCTGCCGCTCCACGCCGCCGCCGCCCTCGATCATCCGCCCCTCTATTCCATTGTCTCACCCTTGGTTCGACCGGCCCGCGTACAGCATTTCAGAACCACCAGCCAAGCCTACTATCAAAAGATTACGCATTCCTCTCGTAAACGACCTGACTCCTGACGGCTCTCCGTCCAGCTTCTTACCAGCCTTCAATGCGCTCAACTTAATCCCTAATATCATAATCTGTCCGAAATCGCGGAGTCTGGTACCCGCTTGCTTGCTCGAGCTTGCATTTGCCGAAATCGTCTGTATAGCGAATCACTTAGCGTCCAACGTCTTTCGATTGTCAATCACCTGTCATAAGCTGCCTTGAGCTTATTCACCACGTCAAGCACTGTTGAATCACCGCCAGACTTTGACTTGAAAACGCCTACGTTACCCCTCGACAGCTTTACGTTTCGACTCTTTGCACCAGCCATTCGTCGTATCCGTACCGAGCGTCACTTCGACTTGCCAGCCACAGCCAAGGCATAATGCGTTCTACCTTGGTCCTCGCCCAGCTGTCCCTGTTTTTGACGTCTGTTCACGCCTTCTTTCCTTGGGACGTATCTGAGCATTGTCCATTCGAAGGTGGATGCAGTTCCCACAAGAGGGAGTTGAAGGATCAAGATGCCCTTGGACCTGATGCTGTCGATGCCATCAAGGCCATCAACTTCCCCGGCTTCCACCTTGGCCCTCAAATCACAAAGGAATCTTTGGTAAGTCGAACTATCCTGGTGAATACTCAGAAGAGGCTTTTGGGTCTTGGTCAAACCACTCACCAGAGAACAACATGAAACTTTGAGCACAGGGTCGCTAACATAAAACCTAATAGACTGAAGAATCCGAATCCGAACGAGTTGCCCGTGAGGTTCAACGTCTTTCCCGCAAGTATGCGAGATTCCAGTCCGCTGCTATCCGAGAGAGGGCATCCAAGTCTAAGAGACAGAGCCTCTATCGCATTGTCACAGCGGCGGACACTACTCTCAAGACCGCAGCCGCCGTCGCTCAGGATGGTACCGACTTTTCCTACTTTGCCCAGGTCAAATTAGGTTCCAAGGAGAAGCCTCTATGGATGCTCATCGACACCGGAGCTGGAACTAGTTGGGTTATGGGCAGCTCCTGCACATCATCGGCTTGCGAGAAGCACGGTTCGTACGGCCCTACGGACTCGGACACGTACAAACCCAAGGGGGAGACTTTTGCTGTCGCCTACGGATCGGGTTCAGTCAAAGGCGACAAGATCACCGACACTGTTTCCTTCGCGGGCATGAAGTTTGACTTCGAATTCGGCGTGGCCAACGAGACGTCGGATGATTTTAACCACTTCCCTTTCGACGGCATCTTGGGACTTTCCATGGCAGGTGGCGAGACCGAGAACTTCATGCAAGTTGTCAAGAGTTCCGGTCAGCTTCCTGCAAACATTTTCTGTGTATATCTCAACAGAGCGGCGGATGGACCGAACACGAGCGAAATCAGCTTCGGTACCTGTAACACCGAAAAGTACACTGGCAACATCACTTACACCGGAGTTGGAAACGACAACGGAGACTGGGCAATCCCTCTTGATGGCATTCAGTACGACGGCCTCAAGTCTGGCGCAGCTGGCAAGCTCGCTTATGTTGATACCGGTACCTCTTACGTCTTTGGACCCCAGACCGATGTCGCTGCCTTCCACAAGAATATTCCTGGATCTACCTCGGACGATGGCACGACGTACAAGGTGCCGTGCGACAGCAACAAGGATGTAACATACACATTCTCGGGTGTCAGCTATGTCATCTCCCCTAAGGACTGGAGATCCAGCCCTGCAGCAGACGGCACATGCACCAGCAACATTTACGGCCATGAGGTCGTAGCGGGAGCTTGGCTTTTGGGAGACGTCTTCCTCAAAAATGTCTATGCTGTATTTGACAAGGACCAAAAACGTATAGGTAAGTCGCCACTGTCATGGCCATCTCATCACCCTCGATGCTAACCGCCGTCACTGTAGGATTTGCGACTAGAGTCGACCCTCCACCAGTCACCAGCACCGCAACTGCTTCGGCCACACCGGCAGTGGTTAACAACCCTGGCCAAACGACTGTGGTGTCAGCTGTTCCGACGACTGGTCCCGCCCTTGGTCTGGGAGGCCATGAGACTGCCACAGGGAGCGCCGCTGCGCAGACCTCACCCGCAGCCCAGTCGGGGGCTGCATCATATGCCTCTATCACTCACATCAACGTGGCCGCTGCAGCATCTTTCTGCTTGTTCGCCATGTTGGGATTCTTCTGAGGAGTTTAAGTTTTGTTCAAGCGTGGCGATCTTGGGATTGCAGATATGGATGGGAAATTGGATGGTTACGTGCACATGATACCCCCTGGGGACCGACACAGACGGGCCCCTACAATTAGGCCATTGTAGATATAGATACAACTTGTAATGGTAAATAAAAGCGTCTGATTCTTTACGGCTATATTTTGTCTATGTTTCATGCTGCTTATTCAAGTGTTGAGTCTTCTTGTGCTACTATGCAACCCATGCAGATGTCTTATCGGCCAACACTATAAAATGCTTTCTTATTTGGAGAGAGCGATCTTAAGTGTGAAGATCCTCATCTCTACTTGCGGGGAGTTCAACATCCGAAAATGGCTAAACCAGAAAGTAGCGTCAATATCATTTCGTCGATGCTCCGTAGTGCATACGCCACTAGTACGCGACTGCGTGTACCTCGTAAGTCATCACGTTTCAAAAGAGGAAAAGGTGCGAAATCCGTCTTATTGAGAAAAATAAAATGCTGTTTTTCTTTGGCAATTCCTACGCCAGTCCCAATTGCCGCGTCTAACAAAAAAAACGAAAGAAAGTGAACACCATAATGTTTAAATACCCTAAATACCTTACTTGGTCTACCAAAGACCACGGTGTTATACAACGGTTCCGGGGGTTTGTCTATAACCCATTCCCTCCCGTCTCTCTCCACAGCGCGCCTGGAACGCGATGGGGGCCGGCGGCTAGCTGGTTTCCTACTCTTACTCTAGACGATACAAACAACCCGTCTTCTTCATCTTTTTTGTTCTTTAATCATACAGTGGTTTACATGCACTTTGCAGGTCCGCCGTCACCTGGGGTTGTAGTTAGTCGATCTGATTATTTTGAGGGACGGGTGATTTGGTTGAAAGGTGGCGAAGGCGGGGGTTAAAACATACTGCTAATCATTTTGGCGACCGCCTGTATGAGACTAATCACCATGACGACGGTGCCAAACACAATGATAGCGGCGGCGACGTACGTCTTCCACGAGCGGGTGGTGAGCTTGATGTAGCAGAGCGGCGGGAGGATATACGCAATGGCGCAGGCGGACGTGGCGCCCACCAGCTCGAAGACGGCGCCGACGTCGCAGGTGAGCAGGCTCATGACCATGGCGGAGACGACGAGGGCGGAGCTGAATATGAGGTGGAGGTGCATGTTGAAGGGCTCGCCGGGGAAGAAGTAGTTGAACATGACCTCGCGGCAGACGAAAGCCTCGAGCGGCAGGGTGGTGAGCATGTTGAGGCCGAAGCAGAGGCGGGCAATGGTGACCATGACGTTGTCCGAGGGGAAGTTGTTGAGGACGTTGCCGAGCGTCTTGTCGCCAAAGGTGACGAAGCCGGCGAGGGCGACGAGGAGGCAGGCGACCATGGAGATGCCGGTCGAGTAGTGCGTCACGCGGGAGAAGCGGTCTATTGTGGGGGTTTTGAGGGAGCCGTAAATGAGAAGGGAGTTGTGGTGGCACACGAATGCTGATGATCATTTTCATTGCCCCGTTAGCCAAAGAGCAAGAGGTTGTGTGAGACACGCAAAGGTGGACGAACCGAAGGATATCACGCCAATGGCTTCAAATATGCCAGTGTTTACGGTCAGAAGAGCGGGTGTGAAGGAACCACGGTCAGCCTTGGGAGTGAGAGCTCCTTGAATAATGACAGTCGCTACGATGACACCCATGCTTATGAGAGCTAATGTGCTTGCCTTGGCCAGCTATTCACGGGAACGAGTATCGTGTCAGTGTTCTTGTTTCTGGCCCTCAGTTCAGATGCAATAGGCAACTCACCTTTGCAATATCGCGGTACAGAGTCAGCGGGTAGCTGATTCCCAAGATGAAGACTACAATGACCACCTGCCGGTTCGCCAAGAGGTGGAACACGGGCATTTCGCGTATGTCGGGCCAGATGGCCGTGAAGACGTGGGGTATTGAGTCGCCGACAATGACGCCAAAGGCGACCATGCCGCCAAAGGCAAATGCCCACTGCGCGACTGAGATGGCGATGAGCCCCGTCTTGCCGAAGCAGTGCTCAACTGTCCCCTGGAAACTGTTGCTCCCCGACAGCTTGCTGTTGATGACGATGAGGCAGATGGTCCAGTCCACGACGACGGTGAGACCGACGAGGAGGACGAGTCCGGCCAGCAAGCCGGCCTGCTTGAAGGCGTAGGGCTGGCCGATGATGCCGGCGCCAATGATGGAGTTGGCCATGTTCATGAAGGCCATCTTGAGGCCCGACTTGGGCCTCGCGCGCTCCTGCTCGGCCCATTCGTGTACGTCGTCGGCATCCTCGCCCCAGGGACTGTTGGCGAGGGCGACGGAGGGGGCCTCGATGTCTGTGAGGAGGGGCAGGCGGTGGTGGTCGTCGTGGTCGTCGGCGCCGGGGGCGTGGTGGAAGAGGTCGTCGTCGACGTCGAAGCTGTCGCGGCTGGCGCGGGCGGAGGAGCCGCCGTTGCTGTTGGTCATTGAGGCGCGGGGCGGCGGCGGCTCGACGATGGAGGGGATGGGGTTGAAGCGGACGCGGTTCGGGGTCCGGGGGGTGCCGGGAGATCGGAGGGATGTGGCGTACTGCTTTGCTGTGACAAAGTATCCCTCGTCGCCGGTGGTAGTGGTGGTTATGCTGGCGCCGTGAGATTCATGGTGGTGCGGAGAGAGGGGGTCATCGGCGAGGAGGCCTCTGTCCTCTTCGCTCGGGCTGTGGTGGGAATGGGCGGCGACGGCGCCCGGGAGGTGGGAGTCGTCTTGGTGGGCTCCATGATTTGGGGCCTTGGCCATTGTAAGTTATTGCGATGTCATCTTCCGTAGAGACGAGAAAGGGGGTTTGACGAGGAGAAGGCGAACGGGATCGCGAATCGTAATGTGGTTTGGAGGCGGTTGTTGGGAACAGCGGCTGATAGCTGTCGTCGTGACGATGTTCGTGGATTGTGGAGAGCTTGTGAATAAGGTTGTAGATATCGTGTCCCTTTCGTTATTGCCGGTAGTTCAAACTTCCAGGTTGGAGGGAAAATGAGGCAGGCGTCTAGAGTCGGCTCTTGTTCCGTCGACGTTGCAAGCTGGAGCTTACCTGACCTCAGACGGGGGTACGTACCACTAGTGGCAGTATTGCACCGTGTTCTCGAAGTTTAGGGGACCGGGAGCTGTCAGCAGTCCGACCAGTCCGCGTCCGCGCAGCCGGCAACGCCGCTGCAGGGCCCGCAGGGGGCATGGCAATGGGGCTACGGGGAATTGCACTGAGCAGTGTTGTACCGGTATGTAGTCTTTGCCTATCAAGATGTATTGATGCACTCGTAAATACCTCCCGATGTATCCGGCTAGTCTTTCTCTGCCTCCCCACCCCACCTCAGTTTGCAGTTATCCCGCACAGCGTTCGGATATCTTATCTTATCTGTAACTTTGTACCTTCACACCACCGCATGGGAGACTTATCGATGAAAAATATTCCGACCAGGTTTTGCGATAACAGCAGCGAGCAGCACGCAGCCCAGCCGAATCACACGACACACGACCCCGGCGATAAGCCATTCGACTCTGGAGAGCTTGTCTCACTGTCCGAGTGTTCGAGGCCTTTGAGCAGACCATCAGTGTCGACCCCGGATTCGAGCACCTAACCGTGGGGTCCATTGGAGGACAAGGACAGCAATTGCGTGTTTCCATGCAGTATCTCACTCATCCCAGACGCACAGAGACAACCACTCGGCCGGGCCCAGGTACCTCTACCGACTGACAGGTCCATGACACTCGCTTGCAGCTCAGCTCAGTCGTGATTGATCAGCCTCACGGCTACCGTGCCATAACCGCTCACGCAGTCTAGTTACGTTTGACGTATCTGAGAGAGAGGAATCGGCGGCGGGGAAGTCTTGCCTTTTATTCCCATTCTGGCAGCACCTCACGCATCATCGTCTACGACTACCAGTCCCCCCGTCTTTCATGCTGTGTGTCACTGCTTTTACGTGACCACTTCCCCTTCCACCAAACAGCCTTCCTACTCCATACTACGTATCTTACCCAATCTCGAATTTCACTTCTCGCACAACTCGGCACTATCTGTCGCCTGACACAACCCAATTTGATCACAACCTTTTGCGTACCCTTCCACCCCCCTTATCTTTACCTTACACTCGCGCACGCAGCGCACGCACGCCCCCGCGCTCCTCGGCTCGGCTGTCGCCCGGTTCCGCCCGCCCGCCCGTCATGGACATGGACACCACACCGGCGCCCTACGGCGACCCCGCCACCGCCGGCCCGGGTTCAACGACCATGCCGGCCTCTTCGCCCTCAGCCAACATCCCTTCCTTCGAGGCACACCCCTCTGCAGCAGCCGCCGTCGGCCAGACAGCGGCACAAGCAGCACTGGGCGCCTCCCATGCTGCAGGCACCGCCCAGAGTCGACCCTGTGATATATGTCGTCAGCGCAAGACGCGCTGCGTCCGCGAGGAGGGCCGTGATAAGTGCGTCATGTGCTCTTTTCACGGCCAGCCGTGCACATATCTCCGCGGGCCGCTCCCGCGCAAGCGCCGGAAGGCTACCGATCCTCCGGAACATCGCCCATCAACCAATGGCTCCGTCTCTGCAACCTCGGGTCCTCCACCTGCTCCCGTCCCGCTGGATCCCCAGGATGAGATAACGTAAGTGATGTGACATTTCTCTTATCGTACCTTCATCTTCCCGCCGTCTTAAACTACTCTCTACACTGGTCTAGACTCTCTGGGCTACCTTACCCTACTATACCTTACCTTACCTTTCCTATGTCTCGTTGTATCACGGTACCTCGTCCTTCCTGAATAGTCTCATTGCCCCCTTCTCATTGGCTCATGCCATCAACCTTTCCCGGCTGTCCAGTGTCACGGATCCGTCCTCGTACACCTATTCGTCTCTCTCACACTCTCCCTCGCCCAGAAAAGAAGCCCACTTTCTCCCTCTCCGTCTCTCTCAAGTCACCCAGTCTAACGGACCTACAGGCATCCGTCTCCTGAACTGCTTGAGGCCCTGTCACCGTCTCTCGCCGGTTCAGAACATCACGTAACATTCAACCAACCCGTCTCCCTCCTAGATGGCACCCTCGGTCTTCATCTCAAGACACATTCCCAATACGTCGGCAACACAGACTACCGGGAGCCCTCCCTTCTGGACCTCCATCGTCCCCAAGACCCGGCCGTCAGGTTCGTTCGCCGCCTCGACGACTCAACCGTCTTCCTCATACACCGCGACCGTGAAACCTCGTCAGAACCCCAACGAATAGCCGACCTCGACGCCATAGAAAAGGTCGTCCACCCACTCGGCTCGACCCTCGTCAACCTCTACTTCCGCATCGTCCACCCTAGCTTCCCTATCCTCCACAAAAAGGTCTTTCTAGAGAAATACGCCCGCTCCTACCATGAGTTCTCTCCGCCCCTTCTCGCCGCCGTCTACCTCCTGGCCCTGGACTGGTCCCTGTACGACCGCACCCTCGCCACCTCCTCATGGCAGCCAGACCAGGCCGCCCTCGAGGCCCTCGCCCTCCGCACAATGAGCGACGACATGAAGCGCCCCAAGATCTCCACACTTCAAGCCGGCCTCCTCATCCAGCAGCGCTTCCGCAATAACACCTGGACCTTCACCGCCCAGCTCATCGCCCTCGGTCAGGGGCTCGGCCTCCACGTCGACTGCAGCGACTGGGCCATCCCAGATTGGGAAAAGGGCCTGCGCCGCCGCCTCGCCTGGGCTCTGTTTATGCAGGACAAATGGGGCGCCCTCGTCCACGGCCGGCCCTCACACATCCGTCTCGACGAGGACTGGGACGTCCGGCCGTGCTGTATCGAGGATTTCCCCGAGAACGCCGCCGACGAGGAACACGATCCCGAGGGCAGTGCCGAGGTCGTTGTCGGGCGTGAGCTGTTCCTGCGGCAGATCGAGCTGTCTCTCATCCTTAATGACGTGCTCGGCACGTTTTACACGGCCAAGGCGACCCGCCGCGGCGGCACCCTCGACCAGATCGGCACAGTGGGCGTCGCCGAGCTCGCGAAGCCCATCGTCATGATGCTACGGGAGTGGTACGCAAAACTCCCCGAAGCCCTCCAGCTTCAAGAGACGCGACTCAAGAAGCTCTCTGCGAATGGTAAGTTCCTCACTCCTCTCCTCCTCTCCATTCAAAGCATTCGCTAAAACATCACAAAGGCTCCCTCCACCTCTCCTACATCTCAATAGACCTCGCCCTCCACCGCTCCCTCGTCCGCAACGTCTCCTCCAACGCGCCCGACTCCCTCCGCCACGCCATCCGCACCGGCGCCCGCGCCCGCCTCGCAAACGCCTCCAACATCATCTCCAACCTGCAAATGGAGCACATCCAGTCCTTCTGGGGCTTCGCCGCCTCGGCCCAGCTCGCCGCCATCGGCTCCTTTGCGGGGCTGTTGTGGGCCACCTCGGACGACGACGCCGAAGCTATGTACTACGCCGACCGCGTCGAGGAGTATCTCTGGAGCCTGCGCGTCCGGGCCCAGGCGGCACCGTTCGCGAGGGAGGCGCTGAGGATGTTGGAGGCTGATGTGGGCGGGTTAGGGGCTGTTAGGGCTTCTGCGGAGATTAAGATCTAAGAGGAGCTGAAGGTGAGAGTTCTGACCTGGTCCGGGAAAATACTTCCTCCCTTCTTATGGTCATGAGTTTTATGTAGAAAGTGGAAATATGTACAATGATTCTGGTTATGGCTGGCGAAATTTGGATTTGGTATATCAAAAAAAGGGGGGGAAGGGGGCGAGGTGGGGAGAACACTTGCTTTTGGGTGTTTATGTTACTCACATAGTCCGCGTGTCTCTTGGATACCCGTAAATCATTTCGATAGAAAAGACGAGAGCTACTTAGGTGTTTGTGTGCATGTGTTTTTTCTGTAACATTATTGCGTGATGATCTAATAAATGCTACTCAAGCCACAAGTATCTAAATTCTATACAACATCAACATCGTAGGCTTGTAAATCGGATCAAAATCATCAAAATGGAGTTAGACATCGCTCAAATATGGGACCGCACTCTACCCCTATCCAACGGTGCCTCTTTTTCTCTCACTCACTCAGTCGCAACGACAAGTAAATCATCAAACGGCCCAACTACATCCCCCTCCGCAACCAACATCTTGACAACCCTCCCCTTCACGGGACTCCCAATCTTGATCTCCATCTTATTCGACTCAATCCACACCAGCGCATCCCCAACCTCGACCTCGTCGCCCGCCTTCACCTCACACTTCCAGCACCGGCCCGGCATCTGCGCCTTGATCCTCTCCCCCACCACTCCACCGTCACTACTGCCGTCGCCATCCTCCCCAAAGATACCGTGCCGCTCACGCTCATTCTCTGGCGGGTTATACGGCTGCAGCAGCTCCTCCATGAACGGCACATTGCGAATCGCTTCGGCGCGGAGCTTACGCGTGGCTTCAATGTCGGCTTCGTTGGCCGCCAGCCACGATTCGTATTCTGCGAGGTCGAGGCTGCCTTCCTCGATGCGGACGAGGTCGGAGATGCGGCCTTGGGTGATGGCGGCGTCGAGGTCGGATTCGGGGATGGGGTAGTAGGATATCCGGTCAAAGAGGCGGAACATCCACGGCTGATGCTGCTCCTCTGCGGCACCGGCCTTGCTGCCATTGCCGCGCGAACGCGATACTACAGCGGAAGCGGCAACGTCATCCCAGATCGGGACCGTCCGCCCGACGAGTTGGTACCCGCCCGGCGAATCCATGCCGTAGATGCACATGTACTGCCCACCGATCCCCACGGCGCCGCGCGGCGTAAAGGAGCGGGAGGGGTTATATTTCGTCCCAAAGAGGCGGTGGCGCGGGTCGAGAGGCACGGCGCAGGGAGACCCGAGAAACACGTCGCCGAGGCCGAGGACGAGGAAAGTAGCATCGAGGAAGATGCGCTCGACGTCGGCGGGGGAGGGTAAAGCGTTGAGGTGGCGGAGGAAGTCGACGTTGCTGGGCAGCCAGGGGGCCGTGGCGCGGATGGTGGCGGCGTAGCGGGCGACGGCGGCGCGGGAGACGCTGTCGTCGAAGGCGAGGGGTAGGTGGAATGTGCGGGAGGGGATGGAGGGGGGGATGGCGACGTCGCCTAGGGAGGCCTCGTGGGCGCGGAGGGCGGAGAGGATCGTCGCGGGGGCTTGTTTGGGGGTGTATTGGACGTGGAGGGTGCGGACGCCGGGGGAGAGCTCGAGGACGTGTGGGATCGGGTGCGTCTTGTGGCGGGCGATGAAGGAGAAGATTTGGAAGCTTTGGCGGAGGGAGAAGACGTCTTCTGTGCCGAATTCTAGGAGCATCGCGTTGTCGCCGGCTTGGCGGACCGCGATGCGGCGGCCGGCGCTGCCAATGTCGCCGAGTAACGGGTTTGAGTCAGGCGTCGTAGGGCTGTTGACGAGCGGAGTGACGTCCACCACTAAGGGCGTCAGTTCGGCGATGGAGCGTTCGAGGGCGGATTCGAGAAAGAGTGCGTCGTCTACGCCAATGGGCTGGAGTTTAACTTTGTCGCCGGGGCGGAGCTGGCCAAGCTTCCACATCTCGGCCGAGGCGACGACGCAGAAGACGACGAAGCCGCCGAGGCTGGGCCCGTCGCAGGTGAGGATGACGGCCTCGTCACCGGTGAAGCTGACGCTGCCGACCGAGTAAGGGCTGTCGTGGATGTTGGACGGGTGCAGGCCGGCTTCGCCACCGGTTTGGCGGGCCCACTGCGGTTTGGGGCCGTCGAGGCGGATGCCGACGCGGTTGCTGTTGTAGTGGACGATCCACTCACCGGCGAAGAGGGTGTTGAAGCCTTGCTCTGTGAAGTGCTCGGGTGCCGAGTGCTGTCCGGGGACGACGCCGATGGACCACTTTGCGTTGCCTGGGTCGGACGGGATGGGGGTCGCGGGGCCGGAAGCGGTGGACGGCGACGTGGTAGTTAGGTTACCCACGGGAAGCAGGTCGCCGGAGCGTAGGTTCCGTCCGTTGTGGCCTCCAACCTGGCCCAATGCGAAGGTGGAGCGGGAGTTGAAGATTTCGGGAACGGCGACGCCCCCGCGGATGGCAAGGTAACTGCGGTACCCGGACGTTGCGCCGCCGATGAACAATGTCTGGCCCCTTTTGATAGAAAAGGCGGCGTTCTGTGAGACCGACTCCTTGTCGACCTTGACTTCGGCGGTGGCGCCAGTTACGGCTACAACGGCGTCGCAGTGGAATAAAAGGCTGGGGCCGTAAATGGTACACTCGAGCCCGGCGGCGCGGGAGTCATTCCCAACCAACCTGTTTGCGAGTCTGAAGGAATAGTCGTCAAAGGGCCCGGACGGCGGGACGCCCACGTGCCATAACCCCTTGCGGCCTGGGAAATCTTGGACAACGGTAAGAGTGCCAGGATCAACGACCTCGAAAACGGAAGATTCGAATGTGAAGGTGTTCAGAGATGATGTTGTGAAATTACCAGACTTGAACATTTCTGACGCGACAATGTGGCGAACGTAGTTCAGGTTTGTCTCAACGCCAGTAATGACCGTCTTCTCCAGAGCGACAGCGAGCTTGGCGATCGCTGCTGTTCGGTCTTCGCCCGTGGCAATAATCTTGGCTACGAGCGGGTCGTAGGACGATGACATCTCCATCCCTGGCTCCACCCATGTATCGACGCGTACATTGTCAGGAAAAGAGATATCCAGGAGACGGCCTGGCGAGGGGCGGAAGTTCTGAAGCGGACTCTCAGCATAAACGCGCACCTCGATCGCGGCGCCGTTCACCTCGAACCCTTCTGGCTTGTCAAAGATGTTCTTGCTGTCGCCAGACGCCACGCGGATCATACACTCAACCAGGTCAAGACCAGTCACAGACTCCGTGACGGGGTGCTCAACTTGCAAGCGGGTGTTGACCTCGAGGAAGTAAAATTCCGAGGTGTCCACATCGTAGATGAACTCAACGGTGCCGACATTGCGGTATTTGACAGCAGAAGCAAGATTGACAGCGGCTTTGCGCATCTTTTTGCGCACATCGAGTGGTACAAACGTGGCAGGACTCTCCTCGATCACCTTTTGGTTCCGCCGCTGTAGGGAACAATCTCGCTCGCCGGCTGACGTGACGTTGCCCTCTCCGTCGCCAATGACTTGTACCTCGATGTGCCGAGCACGCTCGATAAAGTGCTCCACAAAGACTCCAGCGTCACCAAAGTTGGCTTGCGCCAATCTCTGGACGCTTTCAAAGGCCTCTACCAGTGACGCAGCGTCGTCGCAGCGCTTGAGGCCGATACCACCGCCGCCCGCAGTACTCTTCAGCATCACGGGGTAACTAATGCGGTCCGCCTCGGTGAGCGCCTCGTCGGCGCTTTTGAGCAGGTGTTTGCTGCCCGGCACGACAGGTACGCCTGCCCCGATGGCAACTTCGCGAGCGAGATGCTTCAGGCCGAGCTGCCGCATCTGTTCAGCAGTCGGTCCGACCCAGACCATACCCTCGGCCTCGACGGCTGAGGCGAAGTCGGCATTCTCTGCCAAGAAGCCGTAGCCCGGGATAACAGCATCAACGCCGGCCTCTTTCGCAAGAGAGATAATTTTAGAGCCGTTGAGATATGTTTCAGATACGGAAGTGCCCTCCAATGGAAGTGATACATCAGCGTTGCGTACGTGGGGAGAGCGAGCGTCGGTAGAGGAGTGAATTGAAACAGCCTTGATGCCCATGGAATACAAGGTCCGGATGATTCGAACGGCGATCTCTCCACGGTTGGCGATAAGAACGGTCTTGATGTCGCGAGTCTTGGGATTACTGTCAAGATGGGAAACCTCAGGGGACATAGACTTGATGAAAGCACGCCAGCCTCCAAACTGTGTGATGTCTGTGGCACCTTCTAACCCATAAGGTTCACAAATGAACCCAGGAGCCCAGCTTCCATCGACCAGCTCGACAGAACCAATGCCCAAAGGCGAAGGCACAGTACTTAGAAAACTGCCGACCTCCGTCGTGGGCATACTCCAAACTTCGACCTGAATGGCGCTGCCGCCGGTTTGAACGCGCTGCAGACCGGGCTTCTTTACCGTGCCGCCGGTATCAAGGGAATAGAACTTGTAGCTTGGGGATGTCGTCGTGGCCGTCTCTAGTGTTCCTCCACGAGACGTCAGGTCTTTGTTCAAGGGAAAGCCCGTAAGGTGAGCACCTACCACCACAAGACGAGTCGTCTTTGGCTCGCCCGCGGCGACGGCGTCAGATTTCCGTGCCTCGAGTCTCGCAATCTTGGTAGCTCCAAGAGGTCGAGGGGCCGTGCAAAGCCATTCCCGTGCCAGCGAGAGCAGTTTCGGCTCGTCCCACGTGGATGAGATCAATGTGATGCCAAAGGGAAGTCCGTCGGATCTGAAGCCAGCAGGGATTGCCAGGGCAGTCCAGTCCATGAAATTGACAAAGTTGGTATATGTGCCAAGATAGGCGTTCTCCTTGATCGGCTCCCTGGCGAGATCTTCAATGGTAGGGAAGGTGGGAGACGTGGGAACCAAAATGGCGTCGAAACTGCCGAACCGGTCCTCAATCTCGCAGGTCAGCTCCTGTCGCAGGTACTCTGACGCGAAGAGGTCCGCGGCGTTGAAGTCCTTGGCCTTAAGGATGATCTCCCGGACGGTAGGGTCCATCTTGTCTTCATTTTCCTCGATGAAGTCCCTGATGGCGGCGTAGCGTTCCGCGACCCAGGGGCCCTCATAAAGCAAGCTGGCAAGTCTGAATAGCGGAGAGAAGTCCTTGGGCTCCAGCGTCCAACCAAGAGCTTCGGCCTTCTCCAGGGCCTTGGCGTAGGCTACAGACTGTTCAGTCTTTCCGAACCATGGAGGATCATCACAGATGGCCATACGATGTCCCTCAACCATACTTGGAGCGTCTGGCCGAGCCCTTGAGAACGAGTCCTTGGGATCGAAGCCTTCGGCCAGAGCCAAGACCGTCTCGGCATCATCGACTGTGAGTGCAAAAATGGACACGCAGTCGAGACTGCGACATGCGGGCAGAACTCCAGTTGTGCTGAGGGCGCCTCTGGTAGGCTTCACTCCCACAAGGTTATTCAGACCGGCAGGCACACGACCGCTGCCAGCCGTATCTGTACCAAGAGAAAAGGGAACGACGCCTCTCGCAACGACCACGGAGCTGCCAGAACTCGAACCGCCACTGACCCTGGCGGGATCAAAAGAGTTGCTCACTGGGCCGTAGGGTGATCTGGTACCGACAAGACCTGTGGCAAACTGATCGAGATTCGTCTTGCCGAGGACGATGGCACCGGCATCTTTGAGACGGGCGATGATTGCGGCATCTTGTTCGACAGGGCCATTGGCAAAGCTGGGGCACGCTGCGGTCGTGGGGAAGCTGGCGACGTCAATGTTATCCTTGGCCGCGAAGGGGACGCCGAAGAGTGGAAGGGGAGCACCGGATAAGCGTAAGGATTCGGTGTAAGCCCACTGCTGCTCGATTTGAGATGGGGTGGCCAGGGCTATCCAGGCGTTGGAGTTTAAAGTGGCCTCAGACTCTCGAAGCGACAAGAGTCGGCTAAGGCCGTCCCCGGCTTCTTGAGCATCTCTCCATTCCGGAATAGTGAGCGGAAAGGTATCTTGGGATGTGGAGCCTATAAGAGAGTGTAAGCCCATGTCCATACGTACAAGGTAGCCATGTACCCCTTAAGCGATCGGTTTGACCCGAAGCAGAAGCACAGGGCAGGAGGATGACATCAACGCACCCATAGTATTATTTACCAAAAATGTCAAAATAGATTAAAACGATATCGTATGGAAAAGACTGCTCAATGCTGCTTGTATCTGAAGCAAGAAAGCACCGGTAGGACTGGATCTTCGTCTCGTTTTATGATGAAGTTTTCCTCATCCACGGTGTAAGTTCATGAGTGAGGCCGTCGTCCTACTCAGATGTACTCATCGGCGAAGCCTGCGGGCAGTCTTGAGGGTTGCCGGCGGGGCCTGGTGTAGTCGTCGTTGATCCATCCAGATCTATCAAGACGGGTGTTTGACGAAGATGGCCGAACCAATGATGAGAGCGGTATCGGCTTATCGAAGTGATTATGATAGTGTGAGACAGGCGTGTACGAATGACAAGAGAGAAGGACGATGGGAGGCGTTTCGGCCGAGTGGACGGATAACACAGGCTTTGGAAAGGTGGCGATGCGTCGTGGGGGTATCATTCGCGATCTTGGCTATGGTGTGTATCTGTATCTGGAGATATTCTATTTTCTGGGGATATTTGTGACAGAGCTCGGCCAGCCCGGCGGCTGTGGGGTTGAGAGAGGGCCGGCGGCCGGTGAAGTTGAATTTGGATGTCGTTGTTTGGAAGTGACAGACTGTCACAGCTGCTACCATCTGTCAGATGAGGTTTGTGTCAATTTGGGAGGTCCTGCAGGATTACCTAATTTTGGACGCTGATTAATTTGCGGGGCGGGTCTCGAGGCGGGGGGTCCGCGTTTGGAGATTGCCGTGGTGCTGTGGCTTGGCATCGTGGCGTCTAAGAGAGGGAATGATCCTCCCAACTTCCCACCTCAAGACTCGAGTCCCATCCATTCCCAACACGATGGCCCCACCCAGTGTTGCCACAGAGTGGCACAGTTCTGTTTCTGACTTCTGCGCCTGTCAAAACCCCCGCGTCCACGGCGCCCTCGGCTGCCGCGTCTCTTCGCTTAAAAGTTCACACGGATCAAAGTGGAGGCCGAGACGGATTTCTTGCTTTCGCTGGCATGACTCCTCCAAAGAGGCTCCAACAAGATCCATCATCCATGGGCTGTGGACGGGAAGCGGAGACGAGACGAGAGTTCGCTTCCTTCCGATACACTCAGCCCTTTTTTTGGTCCTGGTCAGTGTTCCTTTGCCCCTCTCACTCAAACAAAAGCTTACGTCGTCTCATCTCACTCATCTCAACATTTCCACGCCAACGGTGCTAGGCCCTCACGACCCTCACGGCAGTGTAGGCTTTTTTGGCTTTCAACACCTGCTTACAAAGGCTGCCAAGACCGACTTGAGGATTCACAAGTGTGAGTTCCCACTTCCCAGGCATTCTGTGACGAACTCTCGCGTGGCTTGGGCAACTATCGAAAGCGAGAACGGGGACTGGACGACCGCGTCTGAATAGCCGCCTGTTGACCAGGTCTTGGATGTTTCTTAGACCAACAAGCGCACTCAAACTATGGTACCGGTGTATCACCACCTACCACCGACCTACCATCAACTGTCTCGTGACTACCAAAGTCCTCTCTTTTCTCCGTCTATCCGCCAGTCTGTCTATCAAACTCTGTATGCTCACCGTCTTTCTTCTCGGAAATGGCGAGGGATTCATTACTCCAAAACGTCCCCGGTCGTACAACCAAATAGACGCCGCTTCGGGCAGACAACCGACGCCCCCCGCTATCGTCATTGGCCAATCTGCAGGGATGCGACTCGAGTCGACAAGGATCCCATCTGAGCCCGGCGCTTGCGCCTCTTCCCCATCACATATGGATGCCCAAAATAGCCAACCAGAACTGGAGCTGCCTGCGACGAGGGGGTGTCCTCCTGCGTGCGACGCATTCCTTCCTTCAATCGCGTCTATTGTCTGTTCCTCCAGTCACACTGCATTGCATATATGTCTGTCTAGCGGCGCCTCTTCAGACGGCCACCCAGAGACTCCAGCTTGGATAAACCCCCTCACAAAAAACCCAGCAACTCTAACCGTTGCACCACTTGCAACCTAATCTATATAGCCGCCATCCCTCTCTTTCCCACATCTCGTCGATTGCTGGTTTCCCCCCCTCTCTCTGAACTGATTTGTCTCATCCCGGCGATTCCAACAGTTCGGGAGGCTAAGGTCGTCACTTGACCCCTGTACGACCCAATCTGCTGGCTATCTAGGCTGAGCCGCAGACTCATCAACTTATACCACTCTTCCGGGTCCAACATTGGCACATCACGTGGTCACGATGGCTACTCAGACTGGAACCGCCTCAAGAAGGCCAAAGCTGTCTCTGAGCATCAAGACATCACCGGCACCTCACACAAGAATCAACAAGTCCTTTTCCGTCATCGATCCCAAGGACCCAACCACCTTCAACACTCTCTCCAATGTCTACGTTACCGCCATTGAGAGGTCGACACCCACAGCGTCAGAACCGCTCACGGCCATCAACACCTCCCAACCACAGCCCTCGCGCTTGCAGAATGGCTCAAAGACACCTCAACTACGCATCCAGACGCCCTACGCAGTCTCCTATCCCGAGACACCGTTGACCGCACACCCTCTCTCGCCCGGCGTCGCAATGGAGATCACCTTTCCGAGCACCATGACAGCCACTCCGCCTCTCTCTGCCGGCCCCGTAGAGCCCAACCAAGGTCCCCAAATGTTTGGCTTCTCGCCAATCGACACCAAGACGCCCCTTACAGCAATTGGCTTCATCAACAAACAACCGGAGCCGCGCTCGCAGAGGAAACGCAACAACAACAACCTGACCCTCGTTGGCTCAAAGCTGCCTTACACGCATCCTCGCTCCCTCCACAGCATCCTCCGCAACTCGCCTCTCCCTCCACCGAGTGCCAAAACCCCCATCTCACCGCGCCGGCAGTCCTTGCGCTTGCAAGAAAAGGCGGCCCGCCGTGTAGCCTACAACAGCCCCATCGAGCAGACAATAACCACGGAAACGTACACAAAGTCCCACATTGACCTGCTCGTCGATGACGTCGTTTCCCCGGCATCACCGGCGGCAGCGGCAACAACAGCAGCAGCAGCGGAGACCGCACCGGCACCGGGCCAGGAGGAGGCCAACACGGTGCTGGACCTCGCCATGGCGTTCACGAGCGACGAGACCCGCGACGGCGGCATGACGCCGGGGCCGTTTGAGGAGATGCGGCGGCGGATGGCAGGGCTGGCGGCTAATTCGCCGCCGGTCAGCCCGTCTGGCGGTATCAGGAAGCGGACCAAGCGCAAGGAGAAGAAGCGGCGGTGGGTGTGGACGATTGGGAACCAGGAGGAGGACGAGGAGAATTTGGGGGGTGCGGTGGCGGCTTTGCGGGCGGCCGAGGCGGCGGCGGCGGCGGCACAGACGCCGGTGTTGTCGGTTCCTCAAAGGAAGCCCGTGGCTGCTCGTCCCCCTCCCATCGTGGAGGTGCAGACCTGCGGCGATCTCCCGACGCCTAGCGTCGAGACGTTTGAGGAGGCCGCTGGGGAAGGAGAGGACGTTGAAATGTCGGACACGAGTAGCGTCTCGTACTCGTGCTCCGATCGGGGCTTGACGCCCGGGGATATGGAAATGGACCTGACGACGCCGACGGTGCCGAAGCGTCTCGTGTCACAGTGCGACAGGCTGGGGTCGGCGGACCTAATTAACCCGGATACTGGGAGTCGGCGGGACACGCCTGTACCCCCGGATATGGTCGTTCATTGATGGAGTGTGAGCTACTTAGAGGAAGAGGAGCTGGTGCGGGATCTAATTTGGTTGGGTTGGACTGGACTTGATGAGAGCAAATTGCATCTGCGTGGTGTTTGGGGAGCGTCATTTGAAAAATGGTGGTTTTTATGTAGGATTATGTACATGTACTGGTGGAGGTTATCATGAGAAACACGACGCACTATGAACCATACCCTCGGTACTCTCTGTTCGATGACTGATGTTCCTCCGCGTATTCCAGCCAAGGCTCAGCAAGACTGGGAAGAGCCGATGTTTGAACTTTACGGACACCAGGACATGCTTCCTGGTACCGGTGTACAAATGGGAGCTTGGACGTAAAGTGGCACGACTTTGTGGCGGTCAAAAGACCAGTCTGGCCAGCGACCACGAGTTCACGAACCAACAACCCTCCCTGCCAAACACTAAGATACAAGACCAACAGCCAGCAACGAAGTGATGAACGGGAAATATGAAACGAACAAAACGAAAGATGAGTCTGGCGACGTGGACAACACAGTATTGGTCGTGTAACAGCAAAGGTGATGGAAAGCGGGGAGTCGGGATCAATGATGAAAATGTGGACTGACGGAACGCTGGAGCTTGGCTTGCGTAACATCCGGCAAAGGTGGTTTATTTTTGCTGCTGCTGCTGCTGGTACCAAAAAAGACAGGCCCTGTAAACGCAATCGTCGCTTCCTCTCCTCCCGCCGGCCGGGACAAGCGGCATCCCACGTTCCATGCCCTGTCAGGTCGTGCCTGTCCAGTGAGCCGCCCCGGAAAGTTTGCGATAGACTGACCTCACACATTTTTGACAAACCTAGACGACGATCAGGAGCCGCCTCGGGTAGGATGGTATCTACTGTACGCATATGTTGGCTTATCTGTATTGCTTGGGATGGAAAGACTGATACAGTTGAGAACAGTTTCTCCAAGAAATGGGTAGATACCTCCTCTCTCCAACTGAATACGAAGAAGATGAGCATATGAATCCATATTTCACCTAACCGACAATCAGGAGCCGGACCAAACGTTCCCCCTCATGCCCCAGGACTCCAACTGTCAAGGTCAAGCAAGCAGCACAAGCTCAATGAGGAGTGAGCTAATCGCAAAAGCCAAGGGGCCGGGGTGAAAGGCCAATGAACACGCGGCCCAGGCCATGTTGTTTTCCCTTTGCCAGCCATGTACGCAAGCACATTGTGCGATCCCTACTGCAGATCGGCCACACGCTTGTCGCATCGTTTTTTGTCACGCAGTCCATTGAAACATGCGGGAAAACAGGAAATTGAGCACTCTGATGATTAGTACTGCGTAGTAGTGTAGGGCGGGAATGCTGGCTTTTCGCCTAAAGCCATGCCACCAGCCCAGTCCAGCGTGTCCCATTCAATACTTTTAGGTAGGTAATCCAAAAGGGGGCTGCAGTCTGGCTAGACCTTCGGGGCCATTGAGCGTGGAGCGTTCCAGCCACGGTGGCAGAGGGAGTCCTACCGCGTCTCTAGTCCTGACAACTTGGCCCGGAGGAATGTTTGTGGCTGCTACTTTTGGTTCAACATGTCAATTCATCGGGATCTATACCAGTGATACTAGGTGTCAGTGAAGCGACAGCGCGCGATAGGCACGGAAAAGAAGCGAAAAGCGCAGGGCAGGCCGGGGCAAGAAGGTGAAGGTGACGGCTACGCTTGGACCAGGCCAAAGTACCGGAGACTTCTTCCGTCATAGAGGACCTGTAAGGAGCCGGGGGCTTGCCTTGGGGGTGGGGCCGCGCCTGGGTGTTAGTGGGCTTCTTTCCCGCCATCAAAGTCGCAAGTTCGCAAGACACGCTACGTCATTGATCATCACAGCTTCCCACCCAGCCTGCTCTGTTGCTGCACCCACAATGGAAGCTGCAGCTGAAGGGACAGAGGTGCTAACCCAACCTGAGGTAATGTACACTATGTGTACTAAGGTAGGTAAGGTAGGCATTCATGGTGAAGCGAGCTAGCTGGCTAGAGCTGAAGGGGAGCTATGAGGCAATTGGAGGGGCTCGTTTCCCACCTCATCCATTTCATGGGATTGCCGGTTGGTTACCAGTAGTTTCCCTTTTCCCCCCCTTTGCCCTGCTGGTCTGCTGGATGATCTGCATCCCTATGATTATATCCCTATCCCCCGAGACCTTTAACCTCCGCACATTTCGATCTTGCCTGCTTGATTCTCCCTCTGCTCAATTCTCTTTGCCTTTTTGTTCTTTTCGTGTTTACCCAAACACACTAGGCAACTGATTTGGATCTTTGACAGCGTAGTCTCAGCTACGACTGGTCTATAATCTTCATCCACAATCCCAGACCAAAAAACACACCCCAGAGAATCAGGCATTGTCCATGGTAGCAAGATGAACTACGACGAACACACGGTGCCGACCGGCGGCCAACACTACAGCGGCCGGAACCGCATCCCAAACATCCACGAGTTCGTCGCCCAGCTCGACAAGGAGAAGCGCGAGCGCGACGCTGCCATTGAAGCCGAGGATAAGGAGCACGCGAGGATCGCCAAGGAAGCTGCCCGCCAGAAGCAACAGAACGGCAACGCCACACAGCAGCAACAGCAACAAAATCTCCAAGACACAAAGGACCATGTCCCCGAGAAACCAAAGGGTGCTCGCAAGAAGACCAAGACCGTGCGGGACCCCGTCACTGGCAAGGATGTCGAGATTGAGAACCCAAAGGAAAACTTCAAGGACGTAGTTGAGAACCCCCACGTGAGATCAGTCCATAATCCTTCGTTTCTCGCCGGGCATCAAGTCCCGCTCGCTCTAGAACCATTGCTAACAGGACAATTGGCAGATATCTGTTCCCAATCAGAACCTTGGAAAGGATGCTACAGTCTCCACGTCTCCAAACCAGTCTGGCGAGGAGTACCGATGGGCCCAAGATGTCACGGCGCCGCCCGACCCCGTCGAGCCCGGTAGCACCACCGACGTGCCCATCCACAGCGAGAAGACCAACGTGAACTTTTTCCACACCCCTAGCGTCAGCTACGAGCCCATGTTCGAGCACCTCGAGAGACGCGGCAACATCTTGTGCGCTGGCATCTTCTTCGCCATCGTCATCGTCGGCAAGTTCTTTGGCGGCTCGCTCTATGGCCTGCTTCCTCTCGGAGCGTGCGTCGCCTCTGGTGTCTTTCTGTGGATAAAGGACCTCATTACGCAGGGAAGAAACACCGAATGGTCTAGTGAGCAGGCGCGTGGCGAAACAGCAACCGTCAACCTGGTCCCCGAATCCGTCGAGGTGCGTGGTACCCATTTCTGCACAGTGATGACATGAAGCTAACAAATTCCAGTGGATGAACACCGCCCTCGGCATCATGTGGAATCTCATTAACCCCGAGATGTTTGCTGGCGTTGCCGATACCCTCGAAGACGTCATGGTTGCCTCAGTGCCCGGCGTCATCGAGAACGTGCGCGTTGCCGACATCTCTCAGGGCAGCAACCCGCTCCGTATTCTCAGCTTGCGCGCCCTTCCCGATAGCCACGTCAAGGACATCAAGGACGAGGCCCACAAGCAAAACCAGAAGAACACTGACCCCAACGAACTGGCTGCTATGGAGCAGGCTGGTGACTTCTACAACCTGGAGGCCTCAGTTGCTTACCACGCGAAGCCGTCCGGCTCTGACGTTTCGTCAAAGGCCCGCAACATGGGAATGCAGCTCGTCTTTTACCTCGGTATTCGAGGTCTCTTTGGCGTCCCCCTCCCAATTTGTAAGTCCACCAAAATAACTAATATCCCTGGCATGATCTAACGACTCGTAGGGGTTGAACTTCAGGGACTTGTCGCCACCGCCCGTATCAGATTGCAGCTAACCCCTGAACCGCCTTTCCTCAAGACCCTCACTTTCACTTTGATGGGTATCCCTAAGGTTCAGGCCGGTTGCACGCCAATGATTGAAAAGGGTGTCAACATTCTGAACTTGCCTCTCATCTCCAACTTTGTCAACTGGGCCATTGGCACCGCCGCTTCAATGTACGTCGCTCCCAAGAGCATGACTCTTGACTTGAGCAAGATGCTGCAAGGCGACGACATCAAGAAGGAGACGCTTGCGCTCGGTCTCCTCTTCATCCGTATCCACAAGGCAACGGGCCTCAGCAAGCAAGACCGCCGGGGCAGTGAGGGTGGAGGCTCCGACCCCTACATCACCGTCGCCTGGAGCAAGTTCTCCAAGCCCCAGTTCTGCACCCGTGTCATCCAAGATGATCTCAACCCCGTCTTTGAAGAGAGCTGTGGTCTGTTGGTCACAGCCGATTTGATCAAGGCGGACGAACAACTTTCGGTCGAACTTTGGGACAGCGATCGCTCGTCCGCGGACGACGTCGTTGGCAAGGTCGAGTTGAGCATTCAGAAACTTATTCAGCACCCCGGCAAGATGTTCCCCCAGGTTTCCAAGCTTGCTGGCGTCAAGGCCGAGACCTCTATGCCTGGCGAGCTGCACTGGGAGGTTGGCTTCTTCGGCAAGACCCAGTTCCGCAAGGCCCTTCGTACCGACGGTAAGGACGTCAATCTGCCTCCTGAACTGAGGGATAAGAAGGAGCTTCAGGACGAAAAGGGCACCATTGAAAACGACATGGAGGATGCCGTCGAGCACACTCCTCCCGACCCTCTCTGGCCCTCTGGCATTCTCAGCATCGTCGTCCATCAGATTGTTGGATTGGAGCTCGCCAATGTGAAGGGCTCCAACGGCAAGCGCAAGGGACGCGAGTACGAACCTGCGCGTCTCGATGCTGGCGAGGTCAAGGAGGAACAGGGCAGCAAGTTGCCTAGTTCCTACTGCACGATTCTCGTCAACGATGAACTGATCTACAAGACACGTACAAAGGCCGTCTCCTCGCAACCCATCTTCAACGCCGGTACTGAAAAGTTCATCCGCGATTGGAGGTCTGGCATCGTGACAATCACTGTCCGCGACTCCCGCAACAGGCAACACGATCCCATCATTGGCGTGGTCCCTCTCAAGCTTTCCGATATTTTGCGATCTGGAAGTGAAGCCACAAGATGGTACCCTCTCGATGGCGGAGTTGGATACGGAAGAATCCGTATCTCCCTTCTCTTCAGGTCTGTTGAACTGCGTCTGCCTCCTGCTCAGCTTGGCTGGGATGTGGGTACATTCGAGTTCACGTCTCAGCAAATCACTGCTGCTGGCTACGGTAAACTGAAGACCAAGATTCGCCTTCGTACTGGTGGCAGCTCTTCTAGCATCAAGCGAGACGCTTGTAACAAGTTGGAGGAGCAAGAAGGCTTTTCATGGGACATCAGTGGCGATGAGAAGCATGAGAAGATTCGTCTTCCTGTTCGCTACCGCTACAGATCCCCAGTCTTCTTCGAGTTTTACCCTCCCGGAAAGCGTCATGCCGACGCCTTTGCGTCACTGTGGCTCCAGGACTTCCCGGATTGCGAGGAACGCGACTTTGATATTCCCATCTTCAACTGCGACAAGGGTCTGCGTCTGTCACAGAACTACATCACCCAGGATAACTTCAAGGATATCCCCGACATGAAGATTGAAGAGATTGGTCGACTTAAATTCAAGGGTCGTTTCTCCACTGGTACCGATGGTGATCACGTCAAGTTTGTCACTGACAACGATTCGCGCGAGACAATCGAGACCTGGGAGGCCTGTTTTGCGGAGGGAGTACGAGGCGAGGAGGTCCTAGCCGAAGTGCCCCCTGCTGTCCAGAAGCTGCATGATGAGTCTCTTACTCAAGGCCGCGATGTCCTGGCCCAGACTGACCCGAAGGAGAAAGAAAAGTGGCTCTCCAAGGACGGAACCGATTGGAGCACTGCCTTTGGAAAAGATCCCACACAGATGATGGGTGGCGATAACGAGAATCAGGAAGATCTGAACTCGGAGGGACGCGATGATTTCGATACGGATTATGACGATGATGATAACAGCAGTGAGCCGGATCTCGGACTCACAGACGCCAGCACCAAAGATACCGGAGCCAGCAGCAATGGCACACGGCAGTCAACAGACAGCAACGCTAGTGCGGCCCCCTCAGACGCATCTCAGAAAAGCAACGGCAACGGACCTGTCGCTGCTTACAAGGACTACAAGAGCAGGAGCAGAGACCTGCACCGCCAACATCGAGGTCTGATGCAGTGGCGTCCAATGCGTAATGTGCAGTTCGCCAAGGATGAGGCCAAGTTTGCGATCCGGAAGATTACCAAGATGGGTGCTCTCAACGGTCGCAAGCCTGATGTCGAGACCGAAGTCTAAGTCTGTTCTTTTTGTCGAGAGTAGAGTAACATTGGGACACGAGACAACGGCTGGGGCGTAGGAACAGGGTGCAGTCCGTTTTTTGACGGCCTTGGTAATGTTTATGAAGTATACCTACATGAAACAAATTGCGATGAACGGGAGGAAGGCGTTTGGAGGTGTATTGGTAGTCAAAGCAGGCAAATAATAGTTTTGAACAATTCTCGACCGTGGTTCCGTCTAAGTCACGTTTCTAAATGAACCATTTGGATAAGTCGAGTCATCAGTAGGCTGATCTGCCCGCGTCTATTGTGGTCTATCTAACAGAGTCTAGAGGCTTTCTTCTTTATCATTCACGTTTGTCTTTCCCTTTCCACGTCCACCGAACCCCCATCCAATCTGGTTCGCCATCTTGACATTAACCCCAAGCTCATCAGCGTACGCATACACCAACCCGGGATTCTTCTGGAACCACCGACCGCACATAATCACATCCAACCCCTCCTGAAGGAACCCCTCCGCCATGGTCCCCGTACTAATCCCGCCCACAGCCGACACCAGCATCCTCTCCCCGACAACCTTTTTAATCTCCTTTGCGAAACCGGCCTGGTACCCGGGTCCGCCCTTGATACTCGTCGCCTGCAGCGGGTGAATCCCGCCGGAGCTGACGTCCAGCAGATCGACGCCCCGCTCCGCGAGCAGAGGGGCTAACCTACACGAGTCGGCGAGCGTCCAGCTGTGCGGGACGAGGTCCGTCCTGTCGTCGAACCAATCCGTGGCGCTGATGCGGACGAAGAGCGGCATCCCTTCTGGGATCGCGGCGCGGACGAGGGAGGTGATCTCGAGAACTAGACGGGTGCGGTCTTCGAAGGAGGAGGAGCCGTAGGCGTCGGTGCGGGCGTTGGAGATTGGGCTGAGGAATTGGTGGAGGAGGTAGCCGTGCGCGGCGTGGATTTCGACCACGTCGAAGCCGGCTTGGACTGCGCGGATGGCGGCGGCGACGAAGGCTTGTTTGAGGGATTCGATTTGGGAGAGAGTCATTTCCTTGGGGAGGGGGTATGCTTCGTTGAAACGGAGGGGAGAGGGCGCGTAGACCTCGTCTGGCCAGCCGTGTGCTTCGCGGGGCGAGGTCGCGTTGGCGTGGATGAAGGGGGCGACGGTGGACGCTTTGCGGCCCGCGTGGGAGAGCTGGATGCCGATCTTTTGGGATTGGGCGTGGGCGAAGTCGGTGATGCGGCGGAGGGGCGGGATCTGGGCGTCGGACCAGAGACCTAGGTCTTGCGGGGTGATGCGGCCTTGCGGGAGGACGGCGGTGGATTCCATGAGGGTGAGGCCGGGGCCGCGTTGGAGGATGCCGCCTAGGTGGGTTAGGTGCCAGTCTGTTGCTAGGTTTCCCGCGGTGGGTGAGGCGGAGTATTGGCAGAGGGGGGCGAGGAAGAGGCGGTTTTGGAGGGTGAGGCAGCGGATTTTGAGGGGGGTGAAGAGTTTTGGGAGGGGGGTGGTGGTGGTGGTGGTGGGGAGGATGGCTGTTCCGGAGGGGGGAGATTGGGATGGGGTGTAGTAGGGTGCGTCTTTTGCTGCTGGGTTTTGGATGGATTCGAGGGGGGGAGGGGTTGGTGGTTTGGTGGCGTGAGAGGCCATCTTGAGAACTGGGTGTGGATGTTTGGAGGTGAGGGTGTAAGATGAGGTTGGATGGCGGGATAGGGGACTATTGGAACGGAAAGTGAGAGGTTGCCAATTTTATACTGAGTAGCGATTTCGATTCTATTTCAAATGCTTCATCGTAGACTTGGTAGATCGTGTGTTTTGTCAGCACCGTGTACCTACCCAAGGCCTGTTGCCGACGTCTTCTCGGCGCGTGTCGTTGATGGCCGAGTGGTCCGGCCCGTACTGTGGGTCTTCGGCCGTTTCATCCGTGGTGTCAACGGGCCGGGGACGATTCGGTGCGCACCGGAACATCGTACACCATCAACTGAAGGTCTTTCTTCGGGAACTGCTTCCGCCAGGTAAAGAGTTTTCTATGCGGTAGCACTCGAATCGAGGCCGAGAAACTTGGCTTGGCGGTTGTAGGAGTTTGTTGAGGGTAGTCGGCACCGGACACGCTTCACCGTCGGCCAGATGGCACATCACGCCGAGGGCTGGTCTACAGGACTTTGAAGTCGAGATTTTACGTCAATAGACTCAAACTGCAAATAAGATAATATAAGCACGATATTTTCTTCAGATTTTTTTTAGACCGCAAGAACAAGAGTTTGGTAGTATTCCTACACCTACTTGGCCACAGTCTTGTAAATGGAATTATACCCACAGAGCGACTCCTCCTCCAGCGCCGCAAAGTCCCGCCCAGAAAATCTCTCCGGCTCAAGAGCCCCCAAAGTCTCCTGATCTACCTCCTCCTTATTCAAAAGTCCCGTCAAAAACTTGGCCGTACCAGCAGCGTGCGTAACCCACACCGCAACAGCCATGTGCAACCCAGGCACCGACCTCACGGCACCAGCGAGCGGCATATTATCAGGCGTCATGGAGAAGATCCCGTTGAAACTCCTGCTTTTCGTCTGATTCTCACTCGCATCCTCCTCAAACTCCGCCGCGGTCGCGGGAGGTAGCATCTTTCTAGCAGCCTCGAGCGTCTGCCGGAAGTCAGGGATCCAGACCCCGATCGCCGTCCCGTCTTGCGCGTTCGGCGCGCAGCCTACGGGCGGGTGGTCGTAGCTTCCGATGCCGTAGCGGATGCCGTGGTCTCTGGCGTAGACATGGTGTTCCGGCCAGCGCACGAACGGCAGCGACGCTGATTTTGATTTCGAGTTTGAGTTTTCTCGGGGAGGCAAGGGCGTTCGGGTGCGGGCGTGCATGTAGGGGTGTCCGACGGGTACGACGGGGACGGGGAAGGGGAGGTCGCGGCAGAGGTCGCGGGCCCAGATGCCCGTTGTGAGGATGACTTTATCGGCTTCGAGTTGCTGCGCGGAGCCGAGGTCGAGAACCTGGACGCCCTTGATGCGGCCGTCTGGTGTGAAGAGGAGCTTCTCGACAGAGGTTTGTAGGAACTTGACGCCTGCTTTCTTTGCAGAGTCTTGGTAGAATGAGGTGATTCTGCATGCGTCGGCGGTCCCGTCGGTAGGAAAGAAGACTGCGGCCCCTGACCCCGGCGACTCTTCTTCTCTGACGAGCTCCGGCGCGAGTGTGTGTGCTTCTCCCAGGCTCAGCATTTCAGCGGCTAGGCCGCGCTGTGAGGCGGCTGCGCATCTGGCCTTGAGACGCTCACACCCGGCGGGCTGGAAGGCGATCTCTAGACCGCCGACGGTATCGAAGCCGCCGGGGATTTTGGTGTATTCTGATACGGAGTCGATGGCTAGTTTGGTGAGGACTGGGGACTCGTTGAATTGGCCGACGAAGCCGGGTGCGTGGCCTGTTGAGCCGAGGAGGGGACCGAAGGAGCGGTCGATGAGGGTGATTGTTCGCGGGGTGGTTGGTGAGGATGGTGATGAGGAGGAGAGGAAGTGGGCTAGGGCGGAGCCGACGATGCCTGCTCCGACTATGATGATGGTTTCGTGAGGTTCAGACATTTTGGAGGATTTAGGACTGGGTTGGATGTGTTTGTGAGTGATGTTGTATGATCCTCACTTAGGATAGGGAAGGTGAAGGGATTATATACTTTTGGAATCGAATTGGGTACATCCCATGTTGTCATATGATTTTCGCAGTATTCACTGGGGGAAGTCTTTACATGTCTCCCATTGATTCGGGAACCAAGACACAAGACTTCCGTGTTTGGACAAGGGCGACGGCTTTGACCAATCACACGAAAAGCTCCTCACTCACTTACACCACGAAGCTGAGACCCGCAAGCTTGTCGACACGCCTTTGGATGTGGGATTCAGACAATGCGGTCTAGCGAGGTGGGGCCAACTAATACACGCTACAAACCAACCGTCCAAAGCAAGTCGAGGAAATGTATTCCAAGAACTGATCCATATGTAGGTACTCATGTATCAAGAAGCAGAAACTCCATAGGGGATGCTATCACGACAACTCAGCAGGCCGGTTGCCCTCCACTTCCGCAGCCCTCGTATAAGCCGAAAGCTCAACAGGAGGCGGCGTGGCAGCGTCGACTTCCGTCATCTCTGTTCCGTGGCCGGGCAACTCTTGCTTCGCATCGTACCCAAAACCTTTCTGCCCATATCCTTCATTGCCTGTAGTACTCTCATTCTGCGCGGCGATTGCGGCCGCAGCCCTCTTCTGTTTCCTCTTCCGAAGGCATATAAATAACCCGGCACCGAAGAGCAAAAGAACCAACGCCACCGCTCCAACCGCAATCCCCGCAACAGCACCCGTCGAAAGACCTGCCCCTCCAGCAACACCAGAGGCCTGGGACGAGAGAACGCGGCCGTAGAGCGGAAAGACGGGATGTTTAACCGAGAGAGGGCCCCCGGCGGCACTTGGGAGACCGGTGAGGGAGATTTTTCTCCACGAGCTCCAGAGCGTCGACTCCCGCCCGCCGCTCGTCGCGATATTGTTGATCCAGATCTCCGTGTTCGTACTCAGGAGACTGACGCAGTCGCGGTAGGGCGTCCCGCCCGGCGTGGGCACGAGGCAGGTGTACGAGCTCGGGCAGCACCACGTCTGGGTGTACGTCTGCGCGCTCTCGAGGGTCAGGGTCGTCTCGCACGCCGTCGTCCAGCCGGAGATGCAGGCTGTGCCTGGGTAGGCTACGCTTGCGACGTCGCCTTGATTTATCGTCTTGTCAGCGTTTTTTTTTTTTTTCAGTGCTTTTTTCAGAATTTCATGGTTCTCACTGAATGTGTTCCCGGATGGTCGCCAGATTGCGGCGTAACTCTCGGGGAAACATTGTGTTGGGAGGCTGGCTGTGGTCTCGGCGACGACTTGGTCTCGCAGGCACTCCACGTCCCCTGTGAGATCTTCCGTCTTGCCCACGAGGCAGCGAATGTCGACGGGGGAGCAGAGGTCGCTGGGTGGTGTGAAGGGGGTTGTCTGCGGTGCCATGGAGAGGATCTTAGTCTGCTGGAAGCCGCCCGGCGTGAAGGTAAGTGTTACGAGCAGAGGCTCGTACGTCGTTTCTGAGGCCATCGCGAGGTACCCGCCTAATGTTTGCTCGCTCGATCGTGAAGGAGTATGGCTTTTCCTTTTGCCTTGATCGCACAGAGTGGATAGAAGGAACACAGAGGGTTCCAAAATTTCGGCTTGATTTGTGGGTGCTGGAGAGTATTGGTATCTTTGATGTATGTGACTTTGATTGTGGCTCAGTGTCCTCGTGGCAAAATGTCTCCCATCACACAAGGCTTACTCTGCCCTCTGTTTAGAGAAGGTCGTCCTGATTCTGGCTGCGCGTATTGCTCAGCCTGCTTACGGCCAAGGGCCATAATTATCTAGTTGCATATGTTGTGTTTCCATCACGATGGGCCGGGCCTTTAAGAGTGTGGGACAACCCAGTCGGATAATATCAGTCGCTTTTGTGATCAACGTGACTACAACAGCCTCAGTGGAGGATTCCAGTCATGTAATTCGAAGCGCATTAAGATCGTGCACATGCAAGATTTGCCCTTACGCTATTGAACTAGATATCACAAAGTCTAAATTGACCAGAACTGCTCGACCACATCCGCGAAAAGTCCAAATAAGACAGCATTTGCTATGAGACTGACTCTGAGACTATTACATTCTTACTGTACTCTACCAGAGAACGTCTACGTCTATATTAGAGCACAGAAAATCCTTCAACGGGTCAGGTGGCGCCGGATCATTTGCCAAACTCCTCTGGAACTCAGTTCTCAACTTCGTCATTGGCTGTAACACCCAGGTGTTGAACGACAAGATATCCGATTCCTCCTTTGGGTCCCTGACGGTGTTAAACAGATAGGGCGACTCGAGCCGACCCGACGACTGATTGACTTTAGGTTCCCAGACGAGATGCAGCTTCCAGTCTTTCCATTTGATCGCTCGCAGCTCCTCTTTGATGTAAAATAAGAATCCCAGCCTCTCGGACTTGACGCTGGCCGGGTTCTTGAAGAAGATTGTCTGATCGATACCGTCGATGGGGCGATCGTCTGGAAGCCTAGACTTCGTGACGGACAAGGTTGTTGTAAAAATGTCCGTTACGTGAACGATCTCGTTGGACGTGACGCCTTCCGGAACGTGACCTGGCCACCGGATGATGAAGGGCACGCGCAGGCTGCCTTCCATGGCAGTGTGATATGTCCCCGACCACGGCCCCGCCGTGCCCCTGTACGGCTCCCTGAACTCGGGACCGTTGTCAGAGGCAAATATGACGACTGTGTTTTCCCGAATTCCGAGGGAGTCGATGTGATCAAGAAGTTGACCTACACGGTGATCCATCTCCGCCATGGAGTCGGCAAAGTCGCCTTGCTTGGTAGTTCCCGCAAAGTCCTTGTGTGGAAGCGTTGGGAAGTGAAGGTGAACAAGAGGGTGGTAAAGGAAGAATGGCCGTTCCGCCCCGACTTGACGGGACAGCCAGTCTTTGGATTTCTCCACCAGGATCTCGTCGATGAGTCTCCTGGCCTCCAAGTCGTAGACGCGCACATTCTCCGACTTTTGCCCAGCAACTCCCTTCATGATGTATGGCATCTCCGCCACTTCGGGCGTATACCCAATCGCAGACGTAAACTGCGTCTCATCCGTCGTCCGCGGGATCCCGAACCACTCGTCAAAGCCTCTGTCCGAAGGATACCGACCGGGAACATCTCCCAGATGCCACTTCCCGTGGTGCGCAGTAGCATAGTCGTTCTCCTTGAGACACTCAGCCAGCGTCCGCTCCCACGGCGTCAGACCCTGCGGGAACCCCGTGGGGACGGATTGTCGGCAGCCGGTCCGGATCGGGTGCCGGCCCGTCATCAGCGCGGAGCGGGTTGGCACGCAGTCGCTCTCCACGTTGAAGTTGTGCAGCAGGAGGCCTTGCGTTGCGAGCTTGTCGATCCGGGGCGTTGCGGCGCCGCGGAGGGCGCCACCGCCGTAACAGCCCAATTCGCCCCAGCCGAGGTTGTCGGCTAGGATCAGGACGACGTTTAGACGATTCGGGTCTCGAGACATGATTAATGTGCAAAGGATGAAGGATTCGAGCGGAAAGGGTTTGCCTGCAGGTAAGTTTTGTGAGGGAGGTACAGACAAGTTGAACCCCACGTTCGTCTGATATGTGGGTTGAGTACCATCACGCAATAGACGGAGGTGACCTCCGTCTGCAAACCTCCATCTGCAACCTCATACGACAGCAGCCTTTTAAGACGCCAGCGATGATCCTTGATTGTCTCGACTGTCATGTAATATTTCAACGTGATGTTTCTTCTCGCGATGATTATGTTCAACGATAACTTAGCTCGCTTCATTTAATGAGACTTACTGAGAGGCTCTTACTACAGTTTGATGCGATGGAAAGGAAGAGATCGAACTGGCATTCTCGCGAATCGTTGTCTTAGTTGAAAGTCTTTCCATTTCACTTTCCTACTTTTATTCTATAGACTCAACCGATGAGATAGTCATTCGCTTGGAGGTTATACCGTCCTTCCATGCCCCGTGCTACCGCTACTCATTCTGTAGCCCTTGAATGCTGGTACTGAAAGAGGTATACTTCTACAAAGTCAATATGTAATTCAGAATATTGAGCAAGTATGTAAACCTACTTAAACGCAAACGCAGTCGTATCTAGGGTCAAGCTTGAGACCGCAAACGCAACCGCCAACTCCTCCCAAGATGTTTGTGCACCGATCGCCTGCCTTTGGGCACTGCTGCCAATTCTGGCGCTTGACGGCGGATTGCTCTGATGCAGGCGCGGCCGAGACCAATCCGGCAACGATGGCTACGACTCCGAAGAGAGTTGAGAACTGCATTGTGGTATAAGTTGAGAAGGTTTTATGAGAGGACAGTAGAGATGAGTTCTGTCTGAATTATGGAACTGAGATCTACCACGTAAGTGCAGCACCGACGCTTTATAGAGAAACCATCCTACCGCCGGTGTCCTCGGAATACGATGATACATATGTCCCGGGGACTTAAGGCAAATGGCCCTTGAGGTAAGGGGAAGATCACGACTGCCAGGTAGATAATTGCCGGGCTGGCCCACGGGGGAAGTTGAGCCACGGCCTACGACTCATTCAACCGCGAGATGTGGATAGACATTCGAGAAATATTTAATTAACTTTGGCCTACATTGACAAAAGATGGGTCCGGCTTTCGAATCCCGAACAGTGACATTCATGAACTAGAACTTGTCAAAAGACTTAGTTTGGTTAGTTGCGCTTTCATGTAAACCGAATCAACGTCTAGGCTCTTAAAACTGAGAAGCGAAAGCTTGGCAGGTCGAGCAGTTGTGAATAAGTAGGATCTCAGATAGCCCACTTATTTCGTATGCAACTGGCCATGACAAACCTTCCCTCACGAGTCACGATGTACGACGATGATATCCAATATTGGGAGGAAAAGATCACTTGATTGAGTTTACAAACGGGATTAATGAACGGGCCGGCGGGATTTTGAGTAGCCGTGATGAAGACAATAATCATGCCGGTGGGAGGAGAGCTGGGAACCCGGCACGGGGACGGAGGGCAATTCTTGTCTTGTGAATCCGGCTTCGCCGCTTACATACTCTGTACACCAAGGAAGCCATGCCCGATCATTCTCTCCCATCTATAGCCTTGGAACGAGAAACAAGGAGGAGCCTGCAAGACGATTGCGCTCTGGTTTGTGGGCCCGTAGTAAAGAGTCCGAAAGTACGAGAGTGTCTGAATACCCAAGGTAGCAAATACGGTTATGGTAGCTATAAAGGCCGACGGAATCCCTACCAACTGAGGGACGCCCAGATAACTGGTGAGAACTTCTGCAATAGTCCCATCTTGTTGTGCGCGCGTAAGTATGTGTCAGTTGTGTCGCTTATATCAAGGACTCTCTATTGGAGAGAACCTAGGCACATCCAATTTGTAATACTATTATCGAAAACATGAGGAACGAAGTACTCATGGTTCATGGAGACTGAAATTGCCATTCTTGAGCTCTGCAACTGACGGTGATTGTGGGGGATTTCACCGTTGGAATCCACCACCGTTAGAGGACCGTGCGAGACGTACAAGCTTTTGGCCAAAGCTGTCTTCCGACACAGTACGTACCCTTGTTAAGCGAGTCTTATCGGGGGCGGGGTGGTTCGATAAGGATTTTTTTGCGCCAGGAAAAATTTGGGACACTGAGAGGACCGGATCCTCGACCACACCGGCTTTGACTTGCATCGTCTCTTCCACAGTTGGTCCCCGACGGAATTGGAATACGACAAGCACAATGTCGACTCCAACTCTTGCCGAGAAGCTGGACAAGATCCGCTCCCCGGGTCTTCAAAGTCAAAAGAGGGTAAGCTTTACCGAATGTTTTCAGTTTTGGCTGTTATCCTTACTAACATGGTTCAAGACTGCCGTAGTTCTCGAGGCGGTCGACACAACACTGAAGGAGCAAAACGCTCAGCCCACACCGACTGGCTACTTCGCCGCCCTTCTCGGCCTCCTCACCCAAGCTGTAGAGAGTGGTAACATCAGCTCCGACACGACGACCTCCGTGGTTTACCTCCTCGATATCGTCACCCCGTTTGCGCCTCAACCTATCCTTCGCGCCAAGTTCACTCAGATCCTCACCTCGCTCGCACCCGTTCTCCTGCAACAAGATGCCGAAGCCCTCCTCCTTCGCTCGTCCATCGGATGCCTCGAGTCTCTTCTCCTCGCACAAGATGCCGGTGCTTGGGAGCTGGGCGTGACCCAGATCGGCCCCCGCAGAGCCGTCGCTGGTCTGCTCAACCTCGCTCTCGAGCAGCGCCCGAAAATCCGCAAGAGGGCCCAGGAAGCGCTCCGAAACGTCCTCAAGAATCCACCCCCGAGCCCCTCACTCGACCACCCGGCTGCGGATATGTGCGCACACACCGCTCTTGCTAACCTCGAGGATATTGCCGGAAAGGCCGCGGCGGCAAAGAAGCAGAAGGGAGCCGAGTCTGCCCACGATCCCGCTCTCATCCACGCTCTCCAGCTCATCAAGACCATTGCCTCTGCAAGTGGTGGTTGGCCCAGCAAGAAGATCGAGTCTCTGTGCGACCTCCTCCTCGGAATCTCAAGATCCGGCAACGAGTACATGACGATGGCGACTTTTGAAATTTTCGAAATGATTTTCGAGGGTATGGCCGACGACGTCGCTTCGTCCAAGCTCCCACGACTGATGGAAATCATTTCGGAGCTGCGCCCTGCCGCAAACGACACGCAACTTATCCCGCCATGGCTGGCAATCCTCTCGAGAGGCTACGATGTCTCTGCACAACTCGACCCCGATGAAGTTTTCCAGGAGCTGCCCGAAATTTTCTCTATGGTCGCCCAGTACCTCGAATCCCCCGCACACAACATCCGGATTTCCGCTTCCGAGTGCTTGGTCTCATTCATGGCGAACTGCGTCCCGCAGCCGGTCATTCTGGAGCCATCAGTCTATGACGAGAAGACTTTGGACAAGATTGCCAAGATTGCCGAGTCTCTCCTCAGCCTCAAGTACCAACAAGCCTGGATGGAGAGTTTCAACGTCTTTGGAGCCATGTTCGACTCCTTGAGATGGCGGGCAAACCCCATGATGCTCAACATCACCAAGGCTGTTGGAGAACTCCGTGGCAGTGACTCTTTCCAGGGCAAGAAGGAGGCCGACGAAGTCATTGGCAAGGCCATCCGCGCCATGGGCCCCGAGGCTGTTCTGTCCATCTTGCCCCTGAATATCGCGAAGCCCGCCAAGGGTCAACAAGGCCGCGCCTGGATGTTCCCCATCCTGCGTGACTACCTCAGCAACACCAACCTCGCCCATTTCCGTCAAGAGATGGTCCCTCTCAGTGAGCTCATGTTCCAAAAAGTGCTTGATCACGGCAAGGCCGAGAAGACTTTGGAAGTCAAGATCTTCGAGACCCTTGTGCAGCAAATTTGGGCCACCTTGCCCGGCTACTGCGATCTCCCGCTTGACGTTACCGAGGCTTTCGACCAGTCATTCGCCGAGCTTCTGGCAAACATCCTGTACAAGCAGGTCGAGTTGCGTCTGGAGGTCTGCCGTGCGCTCAAGATTCTCATCGAATCCAACCAGGCTATTGCAACCATCGAGGATGACGACGAGGAAGATCTCGTTCTTCAAAGCCGCATCTCCAGGGCTACGGCGAAGAAGAACCTCGAGCACTTGGGTAGCTTTGCCGGAAACATGCTCGCCGTTCTCTTCAACGTCTACACCCAGACCCTTCCTCAGTCAAGAGGACCTATCCTCCTCACCATCAATGCTTTCCTCAGCGTCACCCCCAAGCAGGAGCTCATCGATACCTTTGACCGGGTCAGCAAGATGCTCGCAGCGGAACTGCAGCAGACTGCCGACCAGGAGAAGCCCAAACAACAACCCAAGCAGAATGCTATGCCTTCAACTAGCAACACCTTGATGGATTTGATCATCTGCATTGCACTCTACCTGCCTCGCGAAAGCTACACGGCTCTGTTCGAAATTGCCAATGTCATCATCTTCAGGGACAACGAGCCTCAGTTGCAGAAGAAGGCTTACAAGCTGGTTCCCCGCCTTACCGAGTCAGAAACCGGCAAGCAGGCCCTCGCAGCACGCAATGACGAGCTGCAGCAGATGTTCCTGTCGAGCGCCGAAAAGGTTTCCGCCCCCGCTCGCAGAGAACGGCTTGCTGCTCTCTCTGCCCTGCTGCCTTTCATCCCCGATACCTCACTCCACTTCATTCCCTCCATCCTTAGCGAAGTCGTCATTTGCTGCAAGGAGAACAACGAGCGCGCCAGAGAGGCTGCGTACGACCTCCTTGTGCAGATCGGTCACCGCATGGAGTCTGCCAACGACGCCCCTATCGATAACAGCAAGATTCCTCATATGCCCGCAGACGCGCCCGCCGGTAAAGCCAACGTTGAGGAGTTCCTCACCATGGTCAGTGCCGGTCTCGTCGGCAGCACTCCTCACATGATCTCAGCATCCATCACCGCCCTCAGCCGCGTGCTGTACGAGTTCAGAAGATCCGTCAGCACTCAGACCCTGGCCGACCTCGTGCAGACCATGGACCTCTTCCTGACCTCCAACAACCGCGAGATCGTCAAGAGCGTCCTGGGCTTCGTCAAAATCTGCGTCGTCAGTCTTCCCTCGGAGCTCGTCATCCCCCGCCTGTCCTCCATGGTCCCCAACCTCATCATCTGGAGCCACGAGCACAAGGGCCACTTCAAGAGCAAGGTCAGGCACATTCTGGAGCGCATGATCCGCAAGTTCGGCTTCGACCTCGTCAACCAGAACTGCCCAGAGAGCGACAGAAAGCTCATTGTCAACATCCGCAAGACCAAGGACCGCGCCAAGAAGAAGAAGGACGCGGCCAAGGCCGCCGGCGAGGAGAGCGACGAAGAGGAAGGCCGCCAGGGACGCAAGTTCGACAACGAGCTCGACCAGGCCCTCTACAGCAGCGACTCGGATGATTCCGACGACGGGTCCGACGACGACGAGGGCCCCGCCGCGGCGCCTGGCGCCAAGGGCAAGCGCGGCAACAGAAAGGCTGGCAACACGTACATTGTCGAAGATGAGGACGAGCCGCTCGATCTCCTCGACCGCAACGCCCTGGCCAATATCTCGTCCACCAAGCCCGTCAAGATGCGCAAGCCGGGCCGGACCAAGGCCAAGACTGACCTGGACGGCAAGCTCATCCTCGGCAAGGACGACGACGAGGCGATGGAAGTCGACGGCGTCGAGAACGACGGCTCCGGCGTCAACGCCTACGTCGCCGCGCTCAAGGGCAAGGACGCCGGCAAGAGAGGTCTCCGCGGTAAGCTCAAGTTCAGCAACAAACGCGGCCAGGACGACGAGGAGATGGAGGACATGGACGAGGGTGACGCCGCTGCCGTCAAGGCCCAGGTCGACAAGAGCCGCGGCGGCGGTAGACCGCCCTTCCGTGGCGGTCGGGGTGGCCAGGACCGCGGTGGACGTGGTGGACGTGGTGGACGCGGCGGTGGTGGTGATCGTGGCGGTCGCGGTGGCAAGGGTGGTATTGCTGCCGGCCGCAAGGGACTCGGCGAGGATAGGAGACGGTCAGGTGGTCCGTCGGGCGGAGGTGTCAACAAGGGCAGAGGCGGCCGCGGACGGAGATGAGATCATTTTTTGCGAAGGAGGAGGGGGTTTTCTTTGAAGATTTTAAAAGTGTGATTATACCCATTCAATGAGGTTAAAAGCGACCCCGAGTTGAAAAGGGAAAAAGAGGGTCTCTCAAACATTGTCATGTCGGCGTCTTGTCGGGTAGGGTAAATAGAGAAAAAAGAAATTGACACTTACAAAAGAGCGATTAGAAAATACATATTCTCATGCATAATGGAATCGGCCAAACTGTCATTTGTCCAAGGCACCTTTGGTCGTGTCATGATGATTTTCTTGTCTTTTGCTACGTCTGTCTCTGTTTGGACTTGGCCTCTTGCTTTCAAACCCAGACCAGGGGCTTTTCCCCAATCGTTATATGACATTGCACTCTAAGCCCTTTCTCTCTCTCTCTCAATCACTTTGCTCGCAAAAGAAGCACACATAAGAAAACAAAACGTGATGAGGTTCCCGATGGGAGTGATCAAAGTACAGTCGTGCTAGAATCCTTATACAACCCAAAACTCCGGGCCCCGCTCTCCTGACGGGGACTATTGTTACTGCTGCTGTTGCTGCGTTCCTTTCATCTGAACTTGCTGTAAATGACGGCGATAATGAGAAGAACCAGGATGGTGATGATGGAAATCGTAATCACCCGGTTGGTAGCCATCCTTTGAGCATGTCAGTCTAGCTTCTTCACCTCGTAGATTTGAAACAACCAAGGGTATTAAGGGACGAATATTTACCTACGTGCCATCCCCCGCAACGTCTTGACGCTACGGTCCACATATCCCTCGCTCTCGAGAAGGCGCGATTGGGTGTGCAGGATGGTTTCGCGCTGGGTATGCAAGTCGCCCAGGATACCGGCTCCGATGCCCTCCGTCTCGTTGGCGAGGGCCTGGCTGGCCTTGAGCCGCTGCGTAGAGCGGTCGAGGCGGTCCGTACCGGAGAGCAGCTGCTGGCGCTGCTCGAGCTGGACGTCCTGGCCGCTGCCCGAGGGGTTGTCGGTGTAGCGCGCGCCGAACAGGGCGGCGCGGTCGTCGGCGAGGGAGCGCAGCTTGCGCTTGTGGGCGTCGATGTCGGACTCGTGGTTGCGGAAGCGGGCGTTGATCTTGGAGCGGAGGGTGGTGGGGATGTTTGCCTTTTCGAGGCGCATCTGGGCGAGGAGCTCGTCGGCCTCCTCGAGGGCGCGCTCGGCGGAGGAGAGGGCGGCTTTGCGGGGCTCGCCTGAGAGTTCGGGGATCTGGTCGAGTTTCTGGACGAGGTCGGCTTGGACGAGCTTCAGCTCTGCTTCGTAGTCGCCGAAGCGCTCGGAGCCGGGCTCGGTTTCGAGTGGGTTGGACATGATGGCGGCGGTATTGGGGAGGTGGAAAGGTTCGTTGGTCGGGTGGTTTTAGAAGTAGGAGGGAGATGTCGTGGTGAACTTTCGCCTTCAGGAGGGCGATAAAGGAGATGGAGGTAGAGGATGGAGGGCGGCACTCCTTGTTGCGAAGGCTGTAGGCGAGCTGTGATCGTTTGGCTTCGTTGGGTATCACAAGATTGATGGTCGTCACTGCGGGTTCGTCGGGGTGGTAGTTGGATCAATGCCGAAAACGGTCAAGGGCGAGTGGATTGTTGGTCTTGATGAATGTACTTGGTCGCATGGAGTACGGAGGTGTATGCGTAAGTTAGGACCGGGCTTGGCGACATCATTCCTCCCGGGTGGCTGGTGCACCAATCGGATGCGACGAGACGCTAGGCTCCAGCCACTGGGCTTTGAGTGGACACTCGCTCATTAAGGTGCTGTGCCTTACCTCAGCAAAGGCACTCCGTACTGCAGCAGAATAGCCACTCCAATGAAGAGACACGTGATGATCATGGCCCAAGCGCCGGCGTTCCGCGTCCCCCACCCGCAGGCTGGTTCTTTTTATGAGAAATCGGTCGGCGTAAAACTTCGTTTCCCTCTTCTTCTTTTTCTTCTTCAAAGTTGAAACCCCCGGCTCTAGAAGAAACCGGCTCCGCGTCGCCAGTCTGGAAATGCATTTATGTGTCTCTCGTACTTGGACGTGGAGTTGAACTTAAGCCGGGTAGACTGATGGCAGTTGAAAAACTGTCACGGCGCTTTTAAGAATTGGGGACTCGTACTACCGTTTTCCGATCCCGTTGAGTGCTCGACATACTTTCGTCGTCTACCCTTGGCCTTGTGATATCTTGACACTACCTTAAACGGCCGACTAGGCTTAACCTGCACGCTTTTGGCCTGCTCTAAAATTCTTGCGCGCTGCCCATCTAAGTACAATCCGAGGTACTGTACCTTCGTACTGTTCTGTATCGAGAGTCGTACCAAAGACCTCGTCTGCTAGATGTCATGCGGCTCAAGCACATCCATAATCCACATGAAGGATGCCTGGAAGACGTGATTACTCGGTACGCCTCTGTCTGCCTTGCTCAGAAATTTTCGCAAGCAACGCGTTAGCAGATGATAGCCTGAAGACGGTTCACGAGGCAGCTCGCCATATCTTAAACTGAGGTGCTGAATGGCAACAAATTTCAGGCTTCGGCTGCTGCACTTGTGAAGACTCGGTGCCTGCCCGTTTTTGCAGTCCAACGCGTCTCAAGTCCAGGTACCTTACATTAGCAACCTGACCAAATATTGCCCGAATCACGAAGACGTACTTGACCGCGCGTCACAGCCTTCCAGGTGATTTTGAATGCGTGTTCACGTGAGCAAGGTATCTCAAAGCAGCTCTGCGAAGAGATCGGGATATCTGCCTGGCACAAGGTACATCTGCCATGCCCGCGCAGAACAATAATTATGGACATCCAGAAGGAACTGGAGCTGTGTAAAATCATCTCTCTCTAATGACTAAATCTCTAAATAAAAAGCTCTGCGCGCAAGCCCTTATTGCGCAGCACCCGCGAGATGTGGAAGGAAGGTTCTTCACGCAGAATACTCCTTCATCGAAAAGCGGCAAAATCACAAAAAGTTTGGGCGGTGACCAGCCATTTGTCGAAAATTTCAGCAGTCGTCGCCGACCGCAGGCAGCAAAATCCACCAAAAACCCACTCCAGCCGCCCCTGGCCCGTGCGCCAAACCGGTCACTGGAGAAATCTATATAACGGCGACCTTCTACCGCGAATCTTAGACTTTTCTTCTTCTTTTTTCTTCATGTCGACAATACTTCAGAGAATCATTTCTATAGTATTCGACCTACTCTTGGTTCCCTAAAGGAGCTACAGATCCCACCCTGGTTGATGATTGATATCCTCGACACCCTAGAGTGAAGAACTCTGGTTGCTCTCGCACCCTCCGCAAGGAGGGCGGCTTCCCGCAAAGGTTGCTGTATAGAGAGCGGTGATGATCTCGTCCCTGATTGTGGTCTTGCCCTTGGGCGCACGGTCAGGGTGGGTGTCGATGGACGTCTGACAGGCCTTTTTTCTCTTTTTCATTGCTTGCTGGAGCTGGTCTCCGACAGTGAGGAAGAAGTTTCTCACCCATGACCTTTTCCGTGAAAAGGGAATCGTGAAGTAGCGCCATTGCGAAGTTGATATCTGCTGAACGCCCTCGCCCGTATCGGATTCAACAGTGACGCGG
>JFBX01000521.1:406639-423779 GCA_001563135.1 Colletotrichum simmondsii | reverse complement strand
AAAAAAAAAAAAGCGTCTGAATGATTGCTGTAGCTGGCCAAACTGCCAGAGAAATCTTCAAGTCAATTCTGGATAGCAAGAATGATGGAACGTATCGTGACCCATACGGTGTTCTTTCCGCAAAACGATTGGATTGGTGAACGGCAAGTTGGAAATTTCAGGAAGGGCCTTCTCGTCTGTTGTCGCCAAACCTCACTTTCCACGAGCACGCGTTCATCCAAATGAAGCGTCTAAAACATCAAATTCCGAGCGTTGAATCTGCAGATGTCGTCTCGAATATTCAGCCTCTTTTCGGAAAAATAAAATAAAATGTCTAGCCACCTGTGGCGTTTCGGATCGTGAACCATTGAGCGATAGTTGAAGTCCGGCAAGACAAGGGGGGCTGGGGAAAGAGCTGGGGACGCAGCGGACGCAGAAGGATCAGGTGCAGGGGTGTTCCAATGCAAGCGTCATTGCGCGTGGGAACTCCGGCAAGAGCTGAGTTTCGTTTCATCGCATCGTGATCAGCCGGCCGAACACACCTGCCGACATCTTTCCGTGCCCGTCTCACCTTTCCTTTCCCTTCCTTCTTGTCACCGAATTCCGCACCAGAAACTTATCCGAAGGTTCAGAAAGGGTCCTATTTACTCAAGCTCAAGCTCAAGCTCCAGCTCCAGCTCTATCTAATACCTTGTCTCCTGCGCCTCGCATTATCTCTTTGCGGCCCTTGCTACAGCCAGCCACGTGTCGATCATTGCTTGCTCCAGAGCTGAGCTCCCTCTCTCAAGAGACTCCACCAGACTCTCATCACATCCTCAGAAACAGAGACCAGAGGTCAAGATGCCTCCAGGTCAGCCGCTGTACGTTTTGTTTCTCCGCTTGTCTCACTGAGCTCTGGTTTCCTTCGCTCTCGGCCTACACACCGCATTCATCCCTACACCCACATACCTCGTATGTTACGCACACACAGCTGCTGCCACTACCACCGCCCCAAAAAACGCTACCTGTTTGAATCCGTTCCATCCCTTCAGCTGCATGAGTTGCAGCACTAGTAAGCGCACTGGTCCGGAGCCCAGCCCAGCCAAGTGGTGGTGGTGGTGGTGCTACAGACGCAGATGTACCCTACTTGCGTACCAATGTTGCCTCCGCCAACTTGAGACTTTTTGTGCTCCCCTTCCTGAACCTGGGGCGGGGTGCCAGTCACAGAGACAAGGTGTGAGTTTGGCTTGCTGGAAGCATGTGCGTACCATTGTTCTCTTTCCCCAAATCGTCGTCCGTGGCTTGCGTCTGAAAATCCCCCTCTTCTTGCCTGCCGTCATTCCATCCTGGATAGAGAGCTGTTACCGGCCTCCCCGATTCTTCTTGCCGTATCTTTATATGCCACTGTAGCATTGCAAACCTGCGCCCTCGCGCGACAGACGTCCAGTGGCTTTGTTCAGGAACATCCACAAACCTCACATTTCCCAACGTTCATCCTCGTATCTCTTGCATAATGTCCCGACGACCACCGTCGCTGGAATCAATAGGCTCTCGTGGCTCCGTGGGCTCTCCTATTGACCCAAGGTTTAGGAAGAAGGTTGCCGTCGTCGGCAGTGGAGCCGCAGGTATCGCGGCTCTCTGGGCTCTCAACCGAAGCTACCATGACGTTTATATGTACGAGGCCTCATCAAGGCTAGGAGGACACACAAATACGGTGACTTGGAAAAACGGCAAATATGAGACTCGCGTCGACACCGGCTTTATCGTCCTCAACACCGCCACATATCGTAGGTTCTCAGCATCAGCCATCATGAGCCTCTGACTTACATGAAGTTCAGCAAACTTTATCAACTTCTTGAAGAGGGTCAAGGTGGACACCGTACCGACTGAGATGACATTTGGCGTCACTCGTGACCATGGCTTATTCGAATGGGCTGGTAAAAGTCTAGACTCCATCTTTGCTCAGAGGAAAAACATCTTCTCGCCGCGGATGTGGAGGATGATCTTCGATATCATTCGTTTCAACCAATTTGCACTAGACCTGTTAATGGCGGAGGATGAGAACGATGCCGCTGCGATGAACGGTTATAGCAAAGGAGGCAAGAGAGAGGAAACGATCGGCGAGTACCTCGATAGAGAAGGTTACTCAGATGCCTTCAGAGACGACTACCTAATTCCTATGACCGCCGCCGTATGGAGCACAAGCCCGGATAAGTGCACGCTGAACTTCCCAGCTGTCACTCTGGTTCGCTTCATGTAAGTGTCATTGTCCGCGATCGGGGCGTAATACTAATAGAGGCTAGGTGGAACCATCATCTCCTGTCAACGGTTGCGACAAGACCGGAGTGGCTCACATTGAAAAAGTGCGGCAAATCCTACATCGATGCTGTCATGAGCGGATTCCCGTCAAATCACCTTTTCCTCAATACGCAGGTCACTCAGGTCACCAGCGAGGAGGACGGCAGAGTTCGTGTTCACACTCACAACGGCAAGTCCGACGTTTACGACCATGTTATCTTGGCGACGCATGGAGATCAGGCCTTGAGAATCATCGAGGGATCAGCCACGCCTGAGGAGAAGGAGATTCTTTCCGCTTTCCAAACGTCTGAGAACTCGGTTATCCTCCATTCCGATATTTCACACATGCCAGCGTCTGAGAAGGCATGGTCTAGTTGGAATTACCTGACCTTGTCATCGCCCTCCACCGGCAAGCAGAACATTGACCAGGTTTCGTTGACCTACAACATGAACATCATTCAGCATATCCCCAGGGAGACTTTCGGTGACGTCCTCGTCACGATGAACCCCTTGCACCAGCCGAACCCAGACACGATCCAGGCGTCATTCACATACCGTCATCCTCTCTACACACCTGCCGCCGTCCGAGCACAGAAGCTTCTTCCACGCATCCAGAACAAGAGGGGTATCAGTTACGCGGGGGCCTGGACAAAGTACGGTTTCCATGAGGATGCCTTCAGCAGTGGACTCCATGCCGCACAGGACCACCTCTATGCCAAACTCCCATTCCAATTTGTCGACTCTACGTATAGCCGAGGCAGGAAACCGTCTTTGGGACTTGCCGACTTGCTGGTACGACTCGTCATCCTTTTGATTCAGGTGTTTGTCATTAGAGTACTGGAGAGAGCGGCAGGCGCAGCTGAGACTGCAATTTACGGGCGTCGAAATGGGTGGAGGAGGTCTTTGAAGAGTGGCAAAGCTGCCTGAACCAGCGTGATGGCACTTGGCGTTGAATTGCTTCGTATGGCTTGACGAGATCAAAAGCATCAAGCCGATGGAAATAATAGTAAATAATCAACAAAACATTTAATACTAAGGCAACCCCATGGACTGCATCATTCGTCCATTGTCGTTGACGTTGAAATTCCTCACGGCATCCAACTGCATGAAGGTAGGTTGTTATTGCTCGCTAAACAGGGGCTCTTCAGCGGGAATAGAGTGCAGAGACCCCTATAACTCAGCCAACCAAGGCCCGGGGGCGGAACAACCACCCCGCCCGTCCCGGCCTCTCGGGGACCGCCCGCTGCCAGCAAGCTAGAGCTAGGTCGATTCCCCAAATCCCGATGAAATGCGAAATGGCATGACATCGTCGAACGATTCGGCGCAACGTCCCCGGCAACAACCTCACGGTCTCAACCCTCAACTTTCGCCCCCGCGTTCGCGACCATGAACGCCCTCCCGCGCCTCCCGTGGCGCATACCCTCGCAGTCGACACAGAAATGGAGCTGCTTCTTCTGCCAGCACGCCGTCCGTCCCGCGCCGCGCAACCTACGGATGCCCCCGGCCGGCCGCCGAGCGGCATCGACGACGCCTTCACCGAAGCAACAGCAAAACGGGTCCAGCTTCGGTGGTGCGCCTTCAATGGAACAGATCCATGCGCACTACAAACGCAAGAATGCTACGACAGCGTAAGAGAGCAATTGGTATTGAGACTCAAGAGTAACGTTGGGCTAAAGCGGTTTTTGCGATCCAGGTACTACACACTTAGCGTCATTCTCGGGACAGTCGCCCTGTCATACGGCTCCGTGCCTCTCTACAAGATGGTGCGCTTCTTTCCCTCCATCCCGACCCTTAGGAACCCCTTCGATACGAGGCAATACGAGGAGAAACATTGCAGACGGCTAACGCATACTCTTCACCCCCTCCACAGATCTGCCAAACGACAGGCTGGGGCGGCCAACCCGTCCGCGCCCACGGCCCGGACGTGGACTACAGCGAAGACGGCCTCGCCGCGCGCCTCGTCCCCGTGACGACGGCCCCGCGCATCCGCGTCACCTTCAACTCGTCCGTCTCGGACATCCTCCCCTGGAAGTTCACCCCGCAGCAGCGCGAGGTGCGCGTGCTCCCCGGCGAGACGGCGCTGGCCTTTTACACGGCGACGAACAACTCGGACCAGGACATCATCGGGGTCGCGACCTACAGCGTCACGCCGGGCCAGGTGGCGCCGTATTTCAGCAAGATTCAGTGCTTCTGCTTCGAGGAGCAGCGGTTGAATGCGGGCGAGACGGTGGATATGCCGGTTTTCTTCTATTTGGACCCGGATATTGTCAATGATGTCAATATGCGCGGTATTGAGACTGTGACGTTGAATTACACGTTCTTCAGTAAGTCTTATTCTCTTCTTCTTCTGTTGTCGTTCTTTTGCGGGAGATTGGGGATGAGGATAGTAGGTGATTGGGTTGCTGACCGTGTAATTACAGAGGCCAAATACGACGATAACGGCAAGTTCAAGGCGCCTACGCCGTTTGCGAGCAACTAAAAAGGAGAAGTCAATGTTCACGAAATACGGACGAGATGCTTCTCATCTACACACCATACACACCATGTTCCCCACTCTGACGACGTGTTCTACCTCAAATCCTACTTGTATAAAAAGGCCCCTCTAGACCTCGTTGGTCAAGCTTGTACAACTATTACTGTATACCCCTTTGGGGGAGAGCATACCACCAGGCGTTGAAAAAGAGCTATTGTATTCTCATGACTGTGGTAAAGGCGGCATATAGATCTATTGTACAATGTTCATTCTTCAGTGGCTTGCTACTGTCACTGGTGATGAAGATGTATCCGTACGGAAGAAAGTTTAGTGAGTGAGGTACCTATGCAGAGAAACCTCGCCCACTATCTCACATGAGGTGAAAGGGGGGAAGACGATGCCTCAATTCCGCACTAGAACGGCCTGATATCAGTCTAGCACAAGAGACAATGGTTCTTGATGCCTGGGCTGGGAGTATAGGTAGTCTCAAGTTTGTTCACTATGGTCATCGTTGAAGGGAAAGAAGCAGGAAGCTTGAGTACTAAGTTTAACAGCCCTCACTTCTGGCCATGCGTGACATCGCTAAAATATGTCTTTCCGGGCCTGATTCTGTCTTTCGCTTTCGTTGCAAACTTTCTATGCAATTTCCTCCTACCTTACCTTGAGCATCACAGAGAATGTCTCTCATGGCTCTTCAGAGATGCGCCTTATCTTATCAGCAATACCGCGGAATCCCGGTCTCGGCCGATCGAGCTCCAAGTCCGTCCGGCCTTTGACCTTTTTCCTCTCCTGCAGCTCGACAGGAGCTAGGACCACCTCACCAATGTGATTTTTTCAAGCAAGACCTAAGTCACGTGTTTTTCTTCAATTTGCAGCCCACAACGGCCGAACCATCCCCATCCTGCCAAAACTTTTTTTTTCGCTGGACGTGCTTCTACTTGCTCGACTTTTCTCTGCGACGCCCAACCTCACCGAATTCCCTTTCCAACCAAACGACGTTTGTACTAACGCAGCCAAGATGACCAAGGTTAACCAGAGTGAGTATTCTTCTTAACGTCTGTAATGATGGCAATTGAGATGGGTTTACTGACTTTGCTGCGAAATAGACATCTCCTCCTCCCGCCGCAAGTCGCGCGCGGCTCACTTCGGTGCCCCCTCCAGCACCCGTCGTGTCATCATGAGCGCCCCTCTCTCCAAGGAGCTCCGCGAGAAGTACAACGTATGTCTTGACTCTACGATTTTCAATCCCAGCAGAGACATTTTTTTTCTGACACCTCACAAAGGTCCGCTCCATCCCCGTCCGCAAGGACGACGAGGTCACCATCGTCCGTGGCGCCAACAAGGGCCGCGAGGGCAAGGTCACCTCCGTCTACCGCCTCAAGTACGTCATCCACGTCGAGCGCGTCACCCGCGAGAAGACCTCCGGCCAGTCCGTCCCCCTCGGCATCCACCCCTCCAACGTCGTCATCAACAAGCTCAAGCTCGACAAGGACCGCGAGTCCATCCTTGAGCGCACCAAGATCGGCCGCGAGCTCCGCGTCAAGTCCAAGGCCACCGCCTAAATTTCTTCGCTCCAACTCTTCTTACGGTCTCAATCGTCATGAATCAATGACTTTCCTTCTCCTTCTCAAGTGACGGGGGCTCGGTTACAACAATTGAGTCTTCACTCATGACGAGTTGGAGGAGCAAAACGACCAAACATCCACAAGCGGCAGTTCAAGGGAACCGGTCCAATCTTCAACAAAACGGCGGCGGCGGGACATGACAACGATATCCACATCTTCGACGGCGTTTTTCACGACAGGGCCTATTGACGCGTTTTGGCAATGGCAAATAACCAATATTTTGCCTGGAAAGGGAAAAGAAAAGCACGAGGGAAACAAGGCTAAAAAAGGCAACAAAAAGTTCTAGAAAATGAAATCGAGAAATTTCGTTTTCTCAATGGCCACCTCACGTCTTCAAACCCGTGAGATGCTCCATGGGAGGTCCTCCCGAAGCCACCACCGTCCCCTTCCGCGCTGCGGAGGCGGTGATGTCTCTTGCTACATCTTCCCGTGACCGTGCTAACCTATCTGTTGCTGTTGACTGGCAAGAACACGAGTTCCCCTACATGAATTTGGAACGTTCTTCAACGGTAGGTCGCACATGTGACTGTATAAATCCCGCTAGGATATCTCCGCGTTAACCATAAATCCATGGTTTTCGAGGTATACGACTGGCGAAGAGCAACCCCCGGAAGAGGTGGAATCACCACCTCTTCCACTCGCCCGAAGATTTTCACTGAGCTTTGTCCATGAGGCTGGGAATTTGATGGTGAGATACATGATGTCTCATGTTCAGCTTTTTACGCTCAGTTAGCAGTTCCTCAATATATCAAGAATGTTTCAGCATCACACATGACCAAAGCACAGCGAAATGCCACCTTACTAATGTGAATGACAGTGTATGAGCTGGGATCATTAATGCTAACATAGCCTGACTAATTCGGTCTTCATGAACCATGCGATCAATCCTCCACCTTCCTTTTAGAGAGTACTGTACCAAGGCCGAGTTGCACAAGCTGTGTATTGAGAATCACTTTCTCAAAACATGACGCCGACGGCTCCTGAATACTCGAAATCGATGCCTTGATATTGGAAGCCGCCATAGCACTGGGTGTCTCAAAATAATCCGTACAAGTGTTTAGAACGCGTTCTCGTAACCATAGTAGAGTAAGAAGATGCAAATGGCGTTGCGGCCGAGATGCTTCACTTGATTCGCTAGAGTTCTTCAGTCAGCTTTACCACCATTGCGAGCCAAGCCAGTAGACATTACTGACAATGGAAAGGCCGGGAGGTTGATTCTCAACGCGACCATCAGCTGATGCGACAAGCAAGCTCTGACCAGCATCCAGTTTGCCGGTGTCATTCAGCTTGGAAGGCGACAGGCGGGTAGACTGGTTTGCAGTGTTGGCGATGGCGGGCGACAAGGAGGCTGCGGCATGGCCGATGGCATACTGAGGAAGATAGCCTTGGGCATTCTCCGAAGTGACAGCTCCTGGAAGAGCAGTCGCAGACGCAGTGACTTTCTCCGACCAAGTACGAACGCTGCTGTCAAGTTAGTAAGTATGATGCATGAAGCTTGGTGAAGGTTGCTACTGACCACGAGTTGAAGTAAGCTCTCTCGGAGTCGGACTCGATGACGTTGTCTGACGAGATCGTGCTGTCCTTCGATTTGTCAAGGCCTTGGCTGTTGAAGTGGGCAACAGGGCGAGACTTGTTGCGGCGCTTCATGGGCGAGGTGATGTTGTCTGACTTGGTGTCTCTCTTCAGCTCCATCACTGCTTGCTCCATGTTTGGGCCGGTCAATCTCTCCAAGGCGGCGAAAGGATTCTTGTCCCCCTTGATCGCGCGGCGATACTTTTCCTCGAGCCGTGCAGCTGAGTGTCCATCGCTGACTTCGCGACTAGGTGCCTTCTCGGGCGACGGCAAATAGAAGCTCCTACCGTCGAAGAAGGGGAAGTTGACTCGAAGGTGCGCAGGTGCATTGCTCCAGAAGAGATGCTTGGCCATCTCCTCCTCCTGGTTGAGAGGGCGGTGGTAGACGTAATCTTTGATATCAGGGCTGGGATCCATGCCGAAAGGTACCTGACCAACCAGGTACGCCTTTGTCAACTCAGGATTCTCACGAATAATCCTCTCGAATTTCTCGTCAAGACCAGGCGTAGGAGGGGCGCCTGAGAAAAGACGACCAGACTCTTCCTTGTTCTTTGGCAGGATACCATGGAAGACTTTGTCGCCAGCCTCCTTGTCTGCCTTGGGCACAGCCGAGACAGGAGGAGTGTTCTCGTTAGAGCGGCGAATGTCAGAACGGGGCTGGAAAACCGGCGCCAAAGCAGCAGAGACAGGAAGACCGGTAGATTGTTTACGGAAGTGGAGTGAGTCGAATTCCCTGGTCTGATGATGTCCCTTAGGGTCGAAGGGAACAGGTGAGATGGTCGCGAATACGGTGGAGTTGATGTATGGAGCAGACGCCGCCGAAGTATCCACGGCAAGCTTGAGCTTGTCCCTCTTGCGATGACGAGGGTTCTTGGGCTCCTCGGTCACATTCGAACGAGTGATGTGAGCTGGGTCGTTCTTGGTATCTGCATTGCCTGACGAGTCAGACATGAGCGTCTTCCGAGACTCGGTAGCGGCCGGCTTTGACTCCTTCGATGTCTTAACCTCGCTGGCGTCCTTTGCCTCGCTGCGCTGAGAAAGAGTGCTGTCTTCGAGTGCGAGTTCACCCTTGAGCTTGATCTCGAAGTGCTCGATATCGGAACGAAGCTGACGGGCGTACTCTTCCATATGCTTCTCATCGATCTGATGGCGATTGTAAGCCAACTGAGCCTCTGCTTTCTTGAGGCTGGAGCGCAGGCCTGCAAGCTGATTCTTGGTGATGATGCTAGGTCGAATGGATGAAACTGGGCAACTCTCGACCGGCGCATTGGGGGTGAAGGACCTGGCGCCTACCGTAGGCATAGGCTGAGGAGGTTGCTGATACATCATGGGCTGGCCCATCGGCTGGCCCATTGGACCAAACGCCATGGGCACCATTGGAGCTCCAGAGTACGTTGGACCACTAGCGTATTGCATACCCATCGGCATCATTGGATGAGGTGGGAGAAACCACTGTCCACCAAACGGAGGCATAGGCATAGCTCCAGTGTTGGGGACGACGCCACTGTTCTGATCCTTCTTCTCGCTCGCATTGCCGACAGGATTCATGCCGCCATTCAGAGGGGCAAACTGTGCTTGCGCCGGAGCCTGGGCAACGCTGAAAGGGGGCATCGCAAATCCGCTGAAAGAGACCATGGGATTCGGGCTTGGTGCCATCATTGGGAAGGTAGTCTGCATGGCCGGATGAACAGGGCCCATCAGGGGAGGTCCTGGCATGAACTGGTTGTTGAAGGCTTGTCCCAAGGAAGGCTGTACACCGTTGATGTCCATGTTGATTCTCTCTCTGCTGCTCTTTCCGGTAGGAGAAGAGTGGGAGGCATCCAGGGTATTGGGGACAATTCTGCCTCCGGCAGTGACGCGGACGTGAGTGGGAGATCGGACGGCTTCGTAGAACTGCTCAAAACCCTTGCGCTTCTGGTCAGGGAGGACAGGTCGCTGAGAAGGCACTTCAGGCTGGAGTTCGGGCTCGGCATCTTGTCCATCGAGCTGTCGACCGGCGGGTCCATCAAGCTGACTGACGTCTGCAGTGACATGACGAAGTGTACGAACAGGTGTGTCATGGAGCGGAGCAGAGACTTGAGGTGCCTGATTCTTGGCCGGTGCTTGATACTCCGAGTCACCGGAAGAGGACTGTCTGACCTCCATGTTGGCACGAGAGACTAGAGGAGCTCTCTGGTTGGGAAGGGGTCGCTTATGACGAAGGATGCCTGCTGTGGAAGAGGTTAGTAGTGCCATGACCGGAAAGGGGAGGACAGCGTACTCAAGATAGGATTCTCTTTGGCATTTTCAAGCAGCCTCTGCTCAAGCAAGCATTGCAGCTTGGTGCCACGGATGGCCAAGAGCTGGCTGATGCTGTAACGAGTCGATTCCATTGGATTGGTCTCGACAAGCATGTCAAGGAGACTGGGAGCTTGGAGCAAGTGGCGTCGTTCACTATCGACGTACGGTTAGCCAGGTGCCGATTGGATGCGGGAAACAATGTGGCCAAGTGTGAGGAAATTGCTTGACACTGCTCAGCTCCCCGTGAGCGCTGGTTCCAAACTCCAGGTGTTTTGTGTGAATCGCTTTCCAAGGTGGCGGTAAACAGCATTTGGAAAGTGGTTGGTCGACAGGGATAAGGCAGTTCGTGATTGCGTCAATCTCGCTCATCTGGGCAATGGAAAGTTTGACAAGAGAAATTGTACAAAACCAAGAAACAGGAATCGTGACGTGAACCAAAACACTTACCAGAGTCAACGGGGCGAGATCGCCGGTCGGCAAGCTTTTTGAGGGCTGATATGCAATATAAGAATCTGCTGGGTGATTTCAGCACGACCAACCCAACAGAAACGAGTGCTGCACAAAGGGTTGGAGTTGGAGATGAATCGGTAGACTTCCAAAAGTTGGACACCAAAGCAAAGTGAAGCTGGGTTGGCGATGGTGAGCTTGGATTGTGTGGTTTGATGGAGGGAGGATCGAGGATCGACCGAGTGATGTTGTGGGGAGAGAAGAGAAGCAAAGTGAAGCGTTGGGGAGAAGGAAAGGTCCTGGAACAATAACTTGGAAGGCGAAGAGAAATTTTCGGCAGGCAAGTTCTAGGCAAGATGGTGGTCTAGAAGTGATGAGTTGGAGGGAAGGCGGTCACTCAAGTGCGTGGTGATGTGCAGGAAGGTGCGGAAAGGTTTTGCCTCTCCATAAATTATATACCATACCTGAGGAAGGAATTCCCTTCAGAGGTGATATTTCTAGTGAAAGATGAAAGAAATACAGATTGTAAGCCAGCGATTTCACCCATCTTCTAGTCCGTAAGACTGAACAACGCTCTTTCAGGGAAATTCAATACATGTCAAACCTTCGTATGGGCAGCTTGGGTCTATGAAGATCACATAATACAGACCGCAAGAATCTGTCGACAATCATTCATGTAAGGATTGAGTGAGGATGTGAAATCTCTTGTGTCCCATCGTATAAGGTATGAAAACCAGACGTTATATCTCTTAGGCGATGCCCTTGTCTCACCCTGAAGACTGCACTCATACACTATTCATACCTTTCACCACTCTTTCATTACTATGGCCTTACCAAATGACTTCCTGTCTGGTCAGTAGTATATTCTTTGTTGTTCTGTAGCGTACTAAGTAAGGTATGTTGACGGCAAGTCCAAGTCAAAGGCAGTTCCTGCGCAGTATGGATCACGGGAACTGAGTGCCTATGAAGTAGGTTCCGTGCAGTGCACAAAAGTGTGGATGTGAGGAAGCTACAAGTGTCATTGTATTACAACGTTGCTTTCGGACACAGCACTGTCCTTCTCGATTCCTGTCGTATGTGCGAGCCTAAGGCAAGGTACCTTCGTGTTTTCTCTCCTACCACCTTCCCAATTCTCACAAGCCATTTGATCCATTAAAACTGACTATCGCTCCTTCAATCCCCAGGACAAAAGAGACTGCTATCCAGATCCGGTGACATTTTACAACGTTGGCTGGCATTCTCGACGTGGAAAGAGAAGCCAAGCTTAAACACTCCCAGAGGCCCAAGAACCTGCCAAATCTCCATTCCAAGGAAACGGTCGCAACTCCAATGAGCCTCCTCCGCTGCTATCCCACATATCCATCGATGGCTCTCTCAATCTGAAGCATCTGGAATAGTTTTGCGATACTAGAGAGAGCTCGATGCCCACCACTGAAGCTCCTAATGGAGGTCCGTGGTACCCTTTCGAAGGGAAAAGGAAAACCGCGCGGCCCAATCGATCCTCAAATCAGAGCCCCAAGACGAGTTTGTGAGGCCATTTGGACGGTGGATTGACGAAGGAACTGTCCCCATCCTTTTCCGCTCCAGGTACACGTTGCTGAAATCCTCCACGATTATGTGCAACTACTGTCGTCTACCAGAATGTCGAGACAGGAGCTGATCATTCATACGGGTGAAGATGTTTGGATATTTGACCTTAATATCCAAAGTTGGGATATCGTGCCAGATTCAGGATCGCCGCCGGTCATCTGGGTTATCGGGGACAGGGACTGGAGGGTCAGGCTGAGGCTTGGGATGCGGCTTGTTGTTCTCTTCCAGGAGAGAAACACTCAAAGTCGATCGCATATTTTCTGTCGATGTGTTGGATGTGATGGTACAGTTCTCTTGCTCAGAGTTCCCGATCAATTCGTACCGTTGTCAGAATGCTAACGTGTATCTAGAAGAGTACGGCTGCCCAAACGAGGCAATGAATTTAAATCAAGATGGTACTGTTGGCAGTCCAGAGGGACGAAATCTGAATGATCATAATGACAGAGACGAGCTGGAGAGGACTGAAGAAAACGGACGGACGCCCGACAATTTACATCTTTTCGAAAAGCTTCCTTCGGGGCCTGCCTCGCCTTGCTATACCTACCACCCCGCCCCACCCTCATGAGCCCAAGACGCTCGAGCGGCGGGATGAGTTGGGTGGGGAGCACGCAAGCCCATTCGAGGACCTCCCAGGTGACTCAAATACAGGGACATGAGTACATGGTCTTGGTTCTCCTATAGGAGTGTTTGCCGAAGGGGGAGCACGTGGCTTTGGGCAATGAAACCCCTTGATAGTTTGATCAACGGGAGGAAGAACGAGAAGAACGTACATCAACGGGCGGCGGCAACGGGCGCCTCCCAAGATGCCCCTCAGTGTTCTGCCGATATGACAGGCCCGTCCTGAAGTCTACCGATGGCGCACAGGCTCTCCTCTGTCACACTTTCTTTTTATATACCAGGGAATTATCACGGAAAATCATGGGCAGGGGCAGGGATACAAACCCTGCTTGGCCCGTCCAGCTGACGACGATGACAAAACACGAGACCGAATATTGGGAGACAGCGGAACACAAGACATTCAGGGCAGTCCGGGTGGCGTGTCGGCGTGAGTGTTGCCGCGTATTGAGGCTGCGCGTGTGTTATCTCCGTGGTCCTCCTATCGCCAGCGACACGCAGGTCGATAAGATTCCTGCTCAACAAGGGCATTCAGGAAAAACGTCCCGGCCTAGCCGTCAAGGTTGGTTGGGTTCGTTCGGTGAGCGGCAGATCGACTTGTGCGGGGTCCTCGCACATTGGGCTTGGACAGGGAAGGTCTCGAAGAACGGAGGGCAGTTCCGGACATTGGTCAGGATTGTACGGCTTTGACAGGTTGTTTCCCGCAACGTTGAGCCTTCTTGGTCGCCATCGCTGCCCCTCGACTGGAGCTTGTCACCAAGCTTTTACGTCCTGAAACGACAGGGTCTTGAAAACGGTGACAGGGGCCCTAGCTGGGACTGAGCGGCCCGTGGAATGGATGACAACTGCCTCAACAAGAAGACATGGGCTCTCACAGCTTGAGGTTTGGAGGAAGCAAGATGGAACCGGGGCCACCCTTTGTTCGAGACTCGTCTGGGGTTGCGCTTGTGTAAAGCAAAGGGTGGAATATCGCGTGTCCCTTGCTGTAGTAGGACCAGAACCGATGCGGCGGGTCTTGGATCCGGAAGTTGGTCCGAGAGCCACAACCCGCGGCCCCGTTCCGGTAGCTAGGCCCGGCCACAGGCCGCCCGTGAGCGTCGCAGGCCTCCCGATCATGGCTGTCACGTCCCGCCTTCATCTCTGTGCATCTTCAGGAATGTGGAATTTCCTATTGCAGCCTCAAAACCGATCACACCATCTGATCTGTGGCACAAGAAGAGCTCCTCTTCTGCATGACATCAGCCCAATTTGGAGAAAAACAAGCTGCGGTCTGATGATTGTGGCTGATCAACAATAAGCGGCCGTGCCATTGAAGCATGCGAGCGCGGGATGTCAGGACGGCCCGAGCAACGGACGTTTGCAACCGTCGCATGTGTTTGGCGTTTAATCCCTGGTATGGGCCTTCAATCCATCGAGATTGCTTACAAAGTCGCAGTTGAAAAGCATTCGAATTTATGCCTTTGGAACCATTACCGAGAGAATTGAGAACAGTGTCGACAGCAAATAGAGAACCAAGAAGGCCACTGCGGCTTGAGCTGAGTTATCGAAGCTGCGCTCCTTGCACGAGCCAAATTGCTCCCCACGGAGCTTTCCAACCGACGAGAACACGATGTCGACCGGACAGGATCGGACACTCAGAATTCAAAAGCTCGCCTTGTTACTGGGGGACTAGAGACACCCAAGACCAGAAGACTGCAGTAAACGAACAGACAAGCGGGAGTGACATCAACGGTCAGACAAAGTCAAAAACAGCCCAGATCTCCACGAATAAGATGTTACAGCCAAGTGTACGGCGACTTTGGTTCAGCGTTCCTGAGCACAAAACAACACATTTGCGGGAACAAACATGTATCCATACCATTGCTGAGTTCTGGTGTACAGCGTGCGGAACGTCGTATTGCGTACCTCAACTCACCCATCGACGATGCCCACGCTTCAGCCTCGGTCATCGGGCAAAAGCACCGAGGAACAAGGAGGACAATAATAGGGGCTGGCCGGCTGTGGCAGGCCAGAACGAAAAACCCCCCAAAACCCCCCACACTGGAACCCATTCGAATATTCCCAGAGTGCGGGAGCTTGGACTTGTTTTCGCCAGAAAGTCGTCGACTTGTCTGTCAAAAGAGGAGCAGAGTCGCGCAAATGAGGGGTACTCGGAGCACCCGTGGCACCCTCAACCTCATCATGCAGAGTTGGGAGGGAGAGACGAACGGTGAACCCCCAACCCTCCAAGCCACCCCGTACCGGCCCTGTATCATGACTTGCAGCTAGACTAGTCGTAGACTAGCCGATCCATGTATTCCGCACTCTTTCTGCACCGTCAGGGGCTCAGGATGGACCGTCTTTGACCGGATTCGTCGGCGAACCTCCAGCCATTGGTCAGGCGGTGGATGAGCCTCTCTTTTACCGCAACAACCGGACGGGCGCCGGGGACGGCCTGCATTGTTTGGGCGGGATTTCACAAGTGTTACCTATGAATATGCACTTGCTGAATTGGCTTCTATCATCGTCCATCCATTGCCCCGCAACCCTTGCCTGCAGGAGCATTGCGGAACGACGGTCCCCCGCAATTGGAATGCACAAAAGGAAATGCATGTGAGGCGGGCGACAATATGAGCGATCTAGAGACAATTGAGCTCCCCGACTGGCTACAGCAGCTAGACAACCGTCTGTGAAACCTTGGACAATCTTGGACAACCTAGGACACCCGTGGAACAGCTCGGCACATGTTGATGTCAGATAGTTTACCCCTCCTCTTGTACAAGAGATGAGGGTATTCCATATGGTCTGTTCGGTCTGAACTCTGCTCTCCCTCTTCTCTAACCTCCCGTCACCTCCCGTCTTTCATCCATACCTTCCAAATACCAAACCCTTTTGCCTGTATTATCTGTACTAAACATCAACTCTAACCAAAGAACCCTTTCTCATTTCCTGTTCAATTCCCACAATTCGGATCCTGCCCCACGTTAGTCTAACTCTCTTCTATTTCCAACATGTGACAGCAAGCTGACCCAGCGAAAAGAACCGAGTCCAACCACACCCTGTTCCACGATTTAGACGAGACGACGACGACGACGACGACGACGACGACCGCGACACCGCCGACCTCAACCCGGAAATTCTCACAATGGCACCACTTACGCCCCATTGGACCCAGCCGTCCCACCCGGACATCCAGGATGTCGTCAAGGCGAGCGAGACAGAGTTCCTCACCAAGAGCTTCTCCAAGGTCTCTCTGCCGCCCTTTGCGGTTTACGCCAAGATGTCTTTCCCACCTTGCGATCTGGCCGACGAGCCAACGTATGCCACGGTTCAGTGCGGCAAGGCTAAGCACTTGAACCTCAACAGTGACTTGCTGTACATTAACCACTCGTGCGAACCGTCTCTTGTTAGTCATGCCGCTAAGAAAGCACAAACGTCTACTTCCAAGTTCCCCCAGAACCTACCCCGGGTCGGGGACAGGGACATCCTGGAAGATGTGAGATTGACAGGTGCTATTAATAGATTTTTGACACGGGCAACTTTAATGTTCTGGCTGGGCCGAAAGGACTTCAGCCCGGCGATGAACTGACGGTGAGTTATCACATTTCACCCACTGACTTCGGGCAACCTTTGGGCTAGGAAGGGGGGGGGGGGGGCTACCGTCTTTGAGGCTTGGAGAGAGAAGGCAGTCGGGAAAAACATCCATTAACGTCGTGTGTCACCCAGTTCTTCTACCCCTCCACGGAATGGCACATGGCCCAGCCATTCGATTGCTTCTGCGGCACCCCCTCGTGCCGTGGCAAGATCGGCGGCGCACGCGACATGTCCCGCGCCCAGCTGGAGGGTCTCTGGCTCAACGGCCACATCCGCGAGCTCCTTGAGGAGCGCGACTCAGGGGCTCGCTCTGAGAACGACGACCCCACGGCCCAGGCGCTGAGAGATGCCCTGAAGGCCGCCGAGCGCGTCGTCGAGGCAGCCCGCTCTGCCCTGAGGAGCTACACCGAGTCCACCACCGGCAACAGCAACGGAACCCAGCAGCAACAGCATCAGCAGACGGCCAAGAACGGTGTCAATGGTTCCAAGGCCGGTCGTAACGGCGCTAGTGCCAGGGAGTTGGGAGGCGAGTTGGGCGGCGACACGCGCTCTGCGTAAAGGGATCGGGCTCTTGTTCTCTCCGCATTCCATCCATCTATCCGTATGCTTTTTTTCTTGAAATCAAAACGGTGATGGGGGGCGGCTTTGGCTTGGCCCGTGACGTGTAGGAGGGACGACTCAACCTGTCTTCTTCGCACTCTGTTTTTGC
>JFBX01000521.1:354504-406629 GCA_001563135.1 Colletotrichum simmondsii | reverse complement strand
TTTTTTTTTTTTTTTCATGCGATATTCAACATCTCGCTTTTCTTCTAAATGCAAGTATGATGCAAACAAGAGGTCCGGATTGGAACCTGAAGACGAGATGAGATGACGGAGTTGAGAATCGTAGAAATTAGAAAGGGGGACACAAAAAACAGAGGGTGTTGGTGGAGGACATGGTGAGGTAGCCGTTATGAATATCATTCCTACACCCATAAGGCTTGATAACCGCAAATGTCACAACCGTCAAAGCAAGCACCATTTGCCCATTTCCCATGATCTTTTGCTTGCTTTTTTTTTTAAACCATGTTTCTTTGATTCTGGACTCTACACGGGAACGAACATAATTCTCTAAAACTCCAGATGCCCTCATACCAGACCCGTACAACCCGTTGAAGAAAACAAGTACACCGCGATACATTCATACATGGATAGTGTCACACGCCGATTCCCACGACGTTCTCTACTACAACACTCCGAGTAGCAGCTTTTTTTTTCGCGTAGAACCACCACTTTTTTTTTCCGCTTTTGACCCTTCTCGTGAAGATGTCCCATACATCCTTACTGCTTCTTATCCTTATCCATCCAACGATCACCCCAACTCGTACGGCGTCCCTTCTCGGTACCGACGCCGCCGACGTACTGGCTCTCGTTCTCCTCCCACTCCTTGCGCTCGACAATACGACGAGCCAGGAACGCACGCGCAAACTTCCACGACTCGGTGTCCGCCAGGTTCCACGCCTCGACGGCCCCACGGATAGACAGCTCGCGCGCGTCCTTGGTCTTGCCCATGTCGCGGGCCCTCTTGAGCAGGGGCTTCTCCTTGTCGAGCTCCTCGGCGGTCGGGATGGGTCCGTCGGCGGGGTCGTGCTTGGGCTGCGGGCGGCGCTCGGGGCCGGGGACGGGGGTCTGGGATGTGCCGTCCGTGGCGTTGTGGGGGATGGCGAAGCCAAAGTGCCAGTCGAGGTCCTTGGGGAGGTCCTTTTCGGCTGTGAGCCAGAGGGAGTGAGCGGTCGCGAACTCGCCGGCGACGGCCTCCTTGAACTTGAGAACGCGCGGGGCGCTGCCGATGCCGACGCCGAGGAGCTCCGTGGTCACAGCGCCGAGCCAGGCGTCGCGCTCGGATTTGCGGCGGAGCCAGGGGATCTCGATCGTGTCCTGGAGGTTGGCGAGGAGGGCGGTGGTGTAGGGGTGCGGCACGGTGCCGATGGTGTAGAGGGTCGAAGTGTTGCGGTAGCGAGGAGGGGTCGAGACGTGCATGGGCTGCGCGGGGACGCAGGGCTTGCACTTGGGGTTGTTGGGCGGACAGGAGGACGGCATGGGGGAGTCGGGGCACATGGAGAGGTCGCCGGCGAGGTCCCAGGCGTTCTTGATCAGGTTCGTCATGTGCTGTGGCAGAGGCTTGAGGACGGCGATGCCGTCTGAGAAGACGTTCTGCCAAGTCGTGTGCAGGTGGCCGTTGATGAGGTTCTTGAGGGCCTTGAGGCCGCCGGCACGGTCTGCGGCGATGGCCTCGCCGACCTTGGGGTACTTGTCCTGGATAACCGCAACGTCATAGTAGGCAATAGCCTTGGGGTAGTTATCAATCTTGAAGGTGTCCTCGGTGGCAGCAGCGATGAAGTCCTTGGCCTCCTTGAGCTTGGAGCCGGCCATGGTCGCCTTGATGGCACTTGTAACCTCCTTCTCGCCGCCGGCAAAGAGACCATTGTTCAAGTTGTTCCAGCGGGTGAGCTCTGGATACTCGCCACGGCGAAGGTAAGAGAGGAGGGGATCCTCGTGGGAGCCCATGGGCAGGGTGGTGTGGTAGGCGAGCAAGCCACCGCGCATGTTGTCCCAGGCCAGCCAGCGCATCAGGTCGGTCTTGAGTTCAGCGTCCATCTCCTTGCGCTGAAGCTCGTCGTAGAGCGGGTTCTTCATGGCCTCAGCAGCACTAAGGATGATGGGCTTGAAACCGCGGGCCCACCATGCGCGGCGCCAGAGGAGAAGGAGCTCGCTCTCGGCATCCTTGCTTGCGGCGTCCTTCTTGATGGTTGTATCGTAATAGCAGTAGATGGCCGGGCGAGGCTTGAGGGGAGGCAGTAGGGAGCGCTCCTCGTCGAGGGTCAATGAGGAAGAGAAAGGCACAGAGAGCCACTTCCAATCCGCCCACCAGGATGACTCGCCGTACGTATCATTTTGTTGACGTGGGGGTGGGTGTGATGGAGACTTGAAAGGGTTCAATCGGCTCGAGGCACCAAATGGGTTCTTCAAGGCTGAGGGTATCGAGAACTTGTGGTCGGTGTATTTTGATAGGCTCGGGCCAGCTGGGATGGCGCTCGGAAGGGTGAAGATAAGGGAGAAGACGGCGAAGATGGAGATGCTGACGAGAAGGAAGGAGATGCGTCTTGTGCCGATGCGGGGGAGCGGCCGCCCAAATATCATGTGTTGCTTAGGCATGATGGGCGAGCTAGGCGTAATCGACGATGAGGATTCGGGAATTCGGGGCCTTAAAGGGCCGTAGGCCGAGTGGGATGGATCAATTGAGGTTATCGTGGGTCGATGGAGTCGAGTCGAGTCGAGTCGGTTCGATTCGTAATGGTTGAGCTCAAGGGTATGACATGTGGACAGGGAGCTCCAACACCAAGCCAAGCCGAAGAACAGACACCTGGCTTGAAAAATGAGAGGATGGAGATCAAATCGATCGAAACTACGATAAGGAAAGAAAAATGCGAAAGCGGTTGAAGAAGAGAAATTGACCCTAAGCGAAAGGCGAAAAAGTTTAGCTGTCAAAAAGGGCCAGGGAGCTGCCCGTGTGAGAGGCCAAAGGTGAAGAACACGCGACGATCGTGATTGAAGGTTCGTCGTCAATTCAATGCTCCTCCTCCTTCATCCCTTTTTTTTCCCTTTCCTATCTCTCGCTCGGGATTGGGGAGCTGACGAAGACACGGTCGGCACACGGCATAAGGCACAGCAAGGGGGAACCTGAAGGCAACAGCAGCACGGCAGGTATCAGCCAACCAACATGCCGTGCAAAATGACATCCCGTCATCCCACCCTCCGATCCCCCCCCTGGAATTTCTGAACGCGTAACTTTACGTGAAGCAAGGATCCTAATGTGGCCGATAAGATAAGCGCTGCTCGTACCTTACCTTATCCGATAGCGATAACAAAAGTGGCTAGAGCTTGTGGCGGGGCCAAACTGTCTCATTCGTTTGCTTGCCATTTTCAATGTTCTAGGCATCACGATGCTTCATCTAGGTACCCAATGCTTATTCTCATGCCAAGGTTCTCATTGAAAACGTAATGAGCAGTGTAGTATTCTTCAAATGAGTCAGCCGTGTGCAAACCAAATACTCCCTACAGACTCTTCGCGACCTCGACTACACGGAGTCTTGGCTGGCGCGTTCGTATTGCTGTAGCCCAGCGGCACAGCGTACCTATTCTCAGCCAGCATCGTGTCTACCAACCATTCAATTAGCCTAAGAGGCATTCATTTCATTGCAACGTTCTTTCTAGCACCCTTGCTAAAGTACATGCGTCTCAGGAATGATGCCTCAATCAGGCCTAGTCAAGGCAGACTCGAGATGAGTCGCGAAACCCCAAAGTCCCCTGAGCAAACGGCACAGTGATCGTTGGTAAAAAATGCATATCATGAGGCGTGTGTTTCCTCTGCCAGATCCTGTCAAGTCCTGTTGCTATTTTCTTCATCTCTCGTTATGTTGCGTCTCTGCCAGCTTTCGCTCAGCCGAGCGCTCTTTGGAATCCTTTCTTTCACGATACTACCCGTCCAAGCTGCCTACTTCACCGAACCGCCAAGTTTCGAACTTGACCGAAGTGGTGGCCGTGTGACGGTTCCGGATCTCAACAGCACTTATGTGCTTGGACAAAAGGTTCACATCACATGGGAGGTCCCAACTGTGCCATGGATATCTCTGAGTTTAGTGCACTGGGGGCAGGATGCCGGCATAGCTGTCGCGTCTTTCATCAGTAAGATCGACAATATTGCAAGGTGCTCCAGCATGACAATGCTAACCAACACCTTGCGAAGCCAATGATAGAAACAATGGGTATTACACCTGGTACATTGGAGAAAAAGATGGCATCACGGAGGAGACCATAGCCACAAACCCCAACTTCGCTCTGAGACTCATCGACCCAACCGGCAATTACACCCAGACTGATGCGCCTGCGGGCTTCATTGGTAACGCACTGCAAAGTCGCGGCTTCGTCGTCAAAGCGAACGCAACATCCGAGCCAGCGACGGAGTCGGCCGTCCCTTCAGCGGGCTCACCGAGCCTCTCCACCGGCGCCGTGGCCGGCATCGCCGTAGGATGCGCAGTGGTCGGGGCTCTCCTTGCAGCGGCTCTCTGTTTCTGGTTCCTGCGCCGGCGCAACCGGCCGGCCTATGCTGCGAACATGGGAAACCAGGCTCGCCATCCCACGCCGACGCTCCATCCCGTTGTACACCAGCAAATGCGCCACGATTCGGCATACGCCAGCCCCAACTCATCCGGCGACCACATGTTTGTGGTGCCGCCGGCACGTCAACTGTCGCATCAGACCAGTAATGTGAGTCCGATCAGCAGGCGGCAGACTCCTCCGCCGTCGTACCCGTCGCCTGTGGACGAGTACCAGAATCCGAGGACGGAGCTGTCTGGTGTGCGGGAGCCTCAAGAGGTGTCGGCGACGAACTCAAGGGGCCGATCGGAACTTTCGGGATCTCAGAGAGCTTGAACTAACACGGCGACACATGGTGGTTCTTTGTATAAGGGGTGCGGACAGGGATTTCACCTTCGAGATGACAGCAGCGGCGATCTGTGAGAGGAGCTAAATGGATGCGGGGGGTAGCAGCCTACTAATGAAAGTTTCAAGATATCTTAGTCATTAACAGTAACTTAATTCCTTCTTGTTGTCAAGCTCCGCCAGCTAATATAGTATAAAGAAGTGACAGTTGTTTGGCCTCACAATAGAATGACTTGGGAAGACCAAGAGTTTTCGTATAGTATTGAACCCTAGGTTTCCGAAGTCAAGACCTTGGTCGACAATATGATTGCGATCATCTAAGATATCGTAGAAGCCCACCAGAATTCAGTTCCTAATGACCATCACAGCGGTGCATTTTAGAAGTTGGTTAATCTCACCTGCGAAGGCATGCCTCTGACGTCGCCGCGCTTCAGTCTCAGTGTACTTCAAGGAGCAACCAATTTTTCAAATGGAAGTTTTCGAAGGATGGCTCAGATCAAATAATTCACTCGAGTTAGCTAACTTCGTGACAGTGAAGAAATCTTTAAGGAACAAAAGACAATCAAGATTGTTCATTGAGTCTAAGACAGGAGAGTAGACTCTAACTTCATCTCCATTACTCCGCACTCTGTTGCGCAGATGGCTAGCCCCATATTTGTTAGCGCAGCTATGGCCCGTCTCCGAAGACGCTGGAAGTTCAATGACTCTGCGATTCAACCTCACCTCAACTTTCATAGCCAAAAAATCCGTACCCTCGTCTCACTCACTCGCTGTCTCATCCACAAACCCCTTACTCATCGATACGACGACCCCGGCAAACCCTGCAATGACCGACGCCCAACCCGAGATGAAGATTGATCCCTCGAGAGCAAAGGCTCTGGTTTCGCAGCTTCAGTCTGTCCAGGAGCGCGTGACTGCCGTCGCTGCGGGGCGAAATGTGAGTCGTCACTCTGGATACTCTCCTGGAAACGGTGTTGGGGTATCAGGGAGAACCTCTCTTCACAACGATGCGGAGTATGTTTTGTGCGAGATGAATGCTGATTCAGTGACAATAGGTTCGGTTAGTGGCAGTCTCAAAGCTGAAGCCAGCCAACGATGTCCTGGCGCTGCACCAGCAAGCCACGCCGCCGCAGGTGCATTTTGGCGAGAACTACGCACAGGAGCTGGGCCAGAAGGCGGAGATGCTGCCCAGGAGTATTCAGTGGCACTTTATCGGTGGTTTGCAGTCAAGTAAGTGTTTCCTCAAAGACTCCTCATGCGCCCTCTCGCCCTCCTCTACGTAGTTGTTAGGTAGGTAGCTGACGCTTTTCCAACAGCACATGCAAAGAAGCTGGCCAAGATCCCAAATCTCTTCTGCGTCTCCAGCGTAGATACCCTTAAAAAGGTCCAGCTCCTCAACGCCTCGCGCGCGGAGCTCATCTCTTCTTCATCAGGCGACAGCAGCAACCCCGTGGAGCCGCTCGGCGTGCACGTGCAGGTCAACACCTCGGGCGAGGAGTCCAAGTCCGGCGCCGAGCCGGGCCCGGAGACGGTCGCGCTCTGCCGCGCCGTCGAGGAGGAGTCGCCTGCGCTCAGGCTGCTCGGCCTGATGACCATTGGCGCCATCGCGCGGAGCAAGGCGACGACGCCAGAGAACGAAAACGAGGACTTTGTGTGCCTCAAGGAGCAGCGGGATCTGGTTGTCAAGGAGCTGGGCTTGCAGAGGGAGCTGGAGCTGAGTATGGGCATGAGCGAGGACTTTGAAGGCGCGGTGAAGTTGGGTAGTGGGGAGGTTCGGGTGGGAAGTACGATTTTTGGTGAGAGGGGGCCTAAGAGTGAGGCTAAGATTTTGGTCTAGTGGAGTTGGTGTTATGAGTTTTGGATGTCGAATGAGTGTTGGATGAGGTTGGATGAATGTGATGGAGAAAGACTGGCTGTGAGGAAGCGAGGTGAGTTCTAGGCCAGGAAAGATGTGGTCTACAACCTGCCCCGAAGTAGTGTTCACACGTATTGATGACGATGCTAGATATACAAACCAAGTCACTAATGCTATGGCATTCATCCGCCCCCTTTCTCTTAGTTTTACGATGTCTCAGTTGGCGATGCAACGAGCTATAGTTCATGTGAACCATTCTCTCCGAGGGAGGCGCATAACTCCATAAGTCTGCTTCGAGTAGTAGCTGACTTGGAGAGAGGAGATAGATGTAGGCGTTTTGCACCATCTCCATCCTTACTCGTCCTCAAGCTTTCGGAGTACGCGGCCTCATTTTTTATATGACTCTGGAATTGTTCTTGCCTTGCACTCTCGCTCTTGGTCGCTTCTCATCACTGCGAACGATTTTCCTAGATATTTCTCTCCTCTCATTCATGCAAGTTCTTCAGTGCCATACCAAGCGGCATAAACGCGCTAGATCCTCCAGACACAGGATAGGCTTGCCATTCATACGACGTCAGGGAAGCCTCATTTTGAGTCTCTGAGAACCAATAATCCGCCAAATGGGCGGCTGAACAGGAGAAGTAACACAATGGATAGGCCTAAGGCTAGCCATGACACTCAGTCACATCACGACAAGAAGACTGACAATAGTGGGGGGTAGGATTCATCCTGTATGAGCGAGAAAGCGTGTTAGTGCACCGAGGATCATTTGTTTTTTTTAATGGGCTTATATTGAGTACATAAACCCGAATGAACGAAGCAGAGTAGAACCAATCGGCCAAACTCGAAGTGTAGGAACTCAAGCGAGAACCTAAGACCAGAACTCCTTTTGACGCCCTTCAACTGGTGGTGTCTTATTGCACCGGGTATATCACCTAAGGAGAATCCAGACTCCAGACAATGCTCCAGAAAGCATGGTGCCTTTTTGCACCGGGCATTCATGCCGTCACTGCCCTCCCTTCTTTTGGGAGCGGTCTTCTCTCTCCAGTCCTCATACCAAAGAACCCCATACCCACAGACTCCCTGTTCCCAAGATCTTCCTTAGCTTAGAGGTGTCGGGCAATGATCTCATCGACCTCATTTGCCAGGATTCCGTAGATGTAGTCTTGCATGTCTGTAGGGAACAGACCGTTGATCTTGGCGTCGAAACTGGGGAATTGCGGATTGCTGCTGAACAGTTCGTCGGTCAAGCGGCGGCCTTCATGCCAGAGGCCTTCGTTTTTTTGCGTGAGCATCTCTATGAGCTTGGCCAGGGTGATCGTCATTTGCTTGGCCTGCTCACCGACTTGTACCAAGCGACTTCGGTACCCCGGAAGCTGGTACGTCGAAGGATCACTTGGACGCAGGATGTCCTGAACTCGCCAGGGCTCGATCGGGACGCCATCTAAGCGGTGCCTTTCAAGAGTTGCAACGGCTCCGCCCACGAGTTGGCTACGTTCTTTTGGTGCGTTTAACTCCTGACAGAAGTGGTGGCAGATCTGCGCGAGCCTGACGAGATGGGCGTTGAGGGCAACGCGAAGGCTCTCGTACTTGTCGATGGTGGTCTTGTTGGTGCGGCCATCTTTCCCGTCAATCTCGCACGCCGTTCCGCTCTTTTGGCACTTGAAACAGGCGATGCCGGGGCTTCCGTCGCACTTTGTCTTCTTCCTGCGGCACGACTTGCAGGAGAAGGCCCTGACGGCGCGAGCGGGCTTGTCTGGCGTGCCCTCCTTTGCCTTGCGCGGGGCTTTGGCTTTGCCCTTGCCCTTGCCCTTGCCCTTGCCTCTTTTCTGGACTCTTGCGTCCTGATTGTTTGGACCGAGGACGTCCCCAACGAAGTTGTCGTCGCCAGCATCATCGTCGAATTCCTGAGCGAATAGGTTGTCGGCGGCGGGAACTTCGGGCGCGAAGAAGGGCACAGAAGGGACAGGGACAGGAGCGGGGGGAGGAGCAGTGCCATTCAAATGTAGCATGTGCGGTTGGATGTAATATTCACCGCTGTTGCTGGCGTCCATGCCCCCGGCCTGGTGAGCTGCATTGTCGAATACTCCGGCGCCTTGGGCGACACCAGAGGTGACATTGCTTTCCGAACCTTGTGGCATCGAAGAAGATAGGTCAGAGAACACCTCGTTGAATTGGTTCTGGGTAACCTCGCTCTCCCCATCAATGTTTTGGGCGTCGTAGTTAACAGGCACGACCCCGTCAAAAGCTTCGGACCATTGCCCATTGATCCCGTAGTACTCGGGATTCATCAGCTGGTAAATCATCTGCTGGTAATTCATCTGGTAGTCCTGGCTATTCATCTGGTAGGCCTGGCTATTCATCTGGTAGGCCTGGTTATTCATCTGGTAGGCCTGGTTGTTCATCTGGTAGTCCTGGTTATTCATCGTGTTTGTTGGTTGCAATGAGTATATGATGAGAGGAGTTGTAGTTCAATTGGATTGATGAATGTATGCCAGATGAACTATAGTGTGATGAAGACTAGAGAAGCTGACAACCACAAGCCAGAGGAATGCTTGGCACTTTATAGGAGACAGGAAGAAGCAGAAGCTACAGAGGTTCACGATACTCCCACACTCCGGGAAGCATAAGTTGAAGAGATTGTATCTCCGACGATGCTTTTTGGGCTAATGTACATGTACAAGAAGCACAATGGCGGCAAGTAGGGGGGTTCAGGAGTGTAAAACAGCCACCTCTGTGACTGGATTCTGGAGGCGAATGCCCGGGCGTCCAGGCACAAGAAACATAGTTCGGATTGGGAGCGGTAACTCGAAGACATGTCTGTCCAGGTAAGTGTTCTGGGCATAAATCACTTGAGGTACCGAAGAATGGTAAGAGAGGATTGGGCACGGTCTGAGGAATCTGGTGGCGAGTAGAGCAATGGACGCGGAGATAGAGGGAGTTGAGGATGTGAGGGCTTGAGGATTTGAGAGCTTGAGGATTACGGACATTGCGGTTCATTAAGGGAGGTGTTGACGACTTCAGAGCATTGGATATGTTTCTTGTTGGTATAGAGATGCCATTTCTGGATGCTGAAACGCAACGATATCAATCAAACGTCTGTTCTGCCAACTTGAACGAGATTCATTGCACTTTTATTCGTCATGCAACCAGTTTCAAGACCATTCGTTCATGTCAATCCTACAAGAGTGGGCGGTGGTCGAGGCAATGAGCATCCGGCTTGCTCACACCTCTTTAGACCATTGAGGGCTGGAGTCACTGTCTTTCCATGGCTGGCGGCGCAGCCGCTCCGGGCTGCCAGACGTAAAGGCCAAGAGTACAAACTACTCTAGGTACCAATTGGCCGTCCATGAAGTCTTCCATCGTCCAATCCTTAGACATGTCATGGTACTTCAGACCTGAAAGACCTAGACACGGAGTTGCCGAGGCCATTTCATGTTTCCTTGGCTTACAGATAGTCCCACGGAATTCTGGGTGGGAGGCAGATGGACTGAAGAGCTTGATGTCCAGTTGACCAAGCCACCAGCACTGACACTTAACCGGACTTTGGATGTGTTCGCTTCTGCGTTGGTCCTACTGTGCGGCTCAGCAGAGGCAGACGAACGTCCGGTTTTCAACCGTGTAAGTCGGTGTAAGTGGTCCGTGTAAATGAGCCGTGTAAGTGAAAAGTCAATAGAGTGTCGTCGAGTGGTCGCCTGGGGCAGCGAAAATAAGGTTTCGGTTGAGTCAATTGGGTGTGCTGTGCCTGAAGATCCGCCCCACGAAACACCCATAAGGCCAGCCGTCGCACTGGGGCAGCCAATGACATGCCCACTACGCCGCCTGACAGATGCACCAAATACCAGGTTCAACTGCCTTTCGCCTACTGCCGTACCTTACTTCTAATTTCGCTGGTCTCGTTTATCGCAACTTTCTACGTCCTTTCCTGACAATTCTACGTCATTTGAAGCGTAGCACAAAAAAGATCTCTCCATATCGTCCATGAGAGGCAACTTGAGATGAGTGCGGAAGCCAGGGCCTCTTAATTCATCGGAGATAGCAAGAAAAATCTGCAAACCATGTTGGCTCACCCTTTTGCACTGTGGCCATGTGAGCAAGAAGGCGGCGACGGAACGGAAGTAATCTTGGACACTGTGTTAGAAACACAAAGATCTGAATTCTGAGGAACCCGGAAGAGTAGGTACCTGGACATGGAGGGTGTCTTTCTTCAGGTACCTCACGCTGGAGCGCTCGTCCAGGTATGAGAGTAACCTTTTCGAAATCTCACTTCCCGGACAAAGAAGTGGCAATTCTGCTCCTCTCTCTGGCGGAAACTAGATGCCATACAATGGAGCGGAAGCAAGTGGCCAGCCAGGTAGCCAAAATTGGGATACCCAGCTGCCTCCTCAAGTGTTTTGTGTCTTCATGGGCTCTCAGATGATAGAAAGACTGGGAGGCCGATGCCAAAACTGTGGGTGGAGAGGGCTTATCAGGCCATTGTTGGAATCTGGTGAGTCTGAATTAGCCGTCGTGGTCAATATTGCCTTGATAAACAGCCATATCTCGCATCTGCAGGGACACGAGGGGAAGTGAGCTCTGCAGTTTACTCCTGAAGGACTCTTCTAGCATCTCACATCTGGCAATTAGAAAACCGGCGACTATCGTCTACCTCACCTAGAACGATGTTGAGAGCGATTGTAGATTTCTTCCTCTTACAGCCTGAGCACCGTCACCAGCAGCATAGCCAAACGATAGGAGACATACGTAGCACACTAGGACTGTCCATGGCGCCAAGGGCAAAATCTATATCTCCAACCACTGGTCGACACTCTTTTATTGGCGATAAGCGGCAGAAGAGCATGAGTATCAAACGTAACTATAATACTGTGAGCTTGGTTGTATCAATGAGTTCTAGGCTAGTACATACTTGATACGGAATGCCAATTGAGCCCTGTTGTTGGCCATACTTCGTCATCCTCGAGGCCAATTGCCTTTCTGACCCAGGCTGCATCCAAATTATGGAGAGGTAATTACAGCCCGTCCCGAGGTCGGAGGTCAAGACTCCTCGGCGGCAGCCTCGCTGCAAGGTGGACCTTGATCTTAGTGTCGATTAGGGTATCATGAGGGAGCTCATACGGAGTCTGAAAGTATTGTCCCACATGCCTTTCCTTATTCTTACTGCTTGACCAGCAACACGGAAGACCCGAGTCAACGATGATGGTGAAGGAGTCATGAACGTTTTCAAAATAATCTCACCAGAGGCCAATTACATGGCATACCAATTTAGGATTGGATAGTATTCAGAAGTAAAGACTCTGCAGTCGCCAAAATGAGCATGATATGGATGTTCTTTGCTTCGTCGAAAGACTTGTTGACGTTCTCATTTACGGTGCGACATATTGAGGTCTGGGTAGACGAGTCAAGCTATGTGTAACTCAATTGGCATGGATATGACATGGCGTCACTTGTCAGAAAGTTGTAGCGCTGTGGCTAATCCCAGTGAATGTGTGCTTTTGAAAGATACAAAGAAAAGCATACTGAATCAATGCGATTAAAGTCATTTCCGTCTCATCATTAAGCTATTGAAGCAACATGATGGTTGTGCTGATATTGGATCGAACCAATTCCTCCCAACAGCATCTCGATCTCACAGCGAGGGGATAAACAGGCCAATGACGACAGCTACAAACGGAAAGGCCACTGGAGCTCTCAACGCACCCGCAGCACCATCGGGACCGCTGCCCCTCGAAGTAGCTGTTGCAGTTCCCTCGGCGGTTGTGGTGGCCGAAGTCTGGAACGGGTAAGAAACGTTGACTGCAGCGGAGACACCAGGGCAGACACCCTCGAGAAGTTGCTTGGTGTACAGGTTTTCTGCTTGAGAGGGACAAACAAGACGCAAGCATACGCTAGTTTAGGCATGAGTATATCTACTACTTCGCAACACATCATATGAAGTCGAAGAATGGGAGGAATAATCACCGCGCGATACTCTCATGTGCTGGACATAAGCAATCGGTCAAAACTCCGACGGCATCCGATGCATCGTTGCCCTTGAGGGTTCGGGTCTTGTACGGTGCGCAGCTTTCCGACCAGAACTGGTCTAGCAGGACGGAGTTTGTGCAAGAGGAGTAGAGTCTGTATAGTTTCGTTAGTTACTCGCTGTTGATGACTGAAGAAGTTGGAAGATATCTTACATCCATGACCTTATGAGGCCTCTGGTGGTACACTCCTCGTCCCAAGGGGTGATCCGCGGTTTGGATGGCCCGGCCAATGTGGGCAAGATGCCAGGCACCGACTGCGTCTGTATCGCTGTCTGGCCCGAGACAAGTTGAGGCATGAGCCAGGCGAAGAGGACGAGGAGAGGGAGAAAAGTCCCCTTTCCTGAACTGTTAAATCGTTCCATCGTAGGCTCGGAGGTTTGAAGCATAAGAAGAAGAAGATTGCACGTAGAACTTTGGAGAAGGCTCCCGTATAATGACTACCTTGCTACAAGACGCCTCGAGAGGGTATTTGCCCCCTACGGCGCAGCTCGCCACGCGCGCACGCGATTATTGAATACAACCCAGACATCTAGAATACCCATGAGACTATTAGACTGCCTGGAGGAACCGCACTCGGTCCAATACATTACACTCTACTTGCTGTGCCGCCCAGTTGCATCTCAGGATCACGGCTAAATGGTGTACGCCAATCTTGAGCGCGAAAGGCCCTTGTCTAATCTCGTATTTTGATTCATATCGAGAGACAAGGCAGATTCTACCAAACAAACGTAGTAAGCTGGGAGATAGTAGAAGTTTGTATCTTGCAATACGACATTATGCCATTAACATGAAGGAATTCAGTTGCGCTTGAGACGTTGGACTAACACGATGAGGTAACCAGCTGTCGCCAGGCGGTCCCACTCGTCAATGGCCGAGGCATTGTGGAAGCCGACGATATGCGGCCAAGCTCCCCCCATGCCCCAGCTCTTCTCCAAGGCCTCTGTAACTTGCCGATCGACCCCTCGTTGCCATTCCTCAATCAATTCAACTTCGAAATGCTTGCCCTTCGCCCATCAATCTGTAGGGCGTGCCGAAAGGCCCAGATCCGCCCCGCGAGAGCGTTTGCAACCGCCAGCGGTCCCATCCAGCAGCCGCCCCGCGACAACTATGTGAAGCTCGTCGAGGTCGGTCCTCGCGATGGCCTCCAGAATGAGAAGAAGACGATACCACTTGCGACCAAGATCGAATTGATTGAGAGGCTCGCCAAGACTGGTGTATCTACAATTGAAGGCGGCTCCTTTGTCTCGCCGAAATGGGTCCCCCAGGTAAGCTTGCCCAAGTGGCCTGATGAATCTTGGGATCAGTGTTACTGACGGTTGCACGGGTACAGATGGCCAATTCAAGCGAAATTCTCGAGCACCTCCTCACCCGAAAGGTCTCCTCTCCAGCTCAAACATCATACTCATTCCTCGCACCGAATATCAAGGGTCTGCAGAACGCCCAGGCGCTGCTGGCCAAATACCCCGGCGCATTCGCATCACAACTCCAGCCCTCAGCTGATGCTTCGACCCCCGCCGTCGAAGTCGCCGTTTTCGCGGCAGCGACCGAATCTTTCTCCAAGAAGAACCTCAACTGCGATATTGCGACGTCTCTAGACCGCTTCCGCGAGGTCATTCGCGAGTCAAAGGCGGCCGGCCTCCGCGTTCGCGCATACGTCTCTGTGGTCCTCGGCTGCCCCTTTGAGGGGTACGACGTTGACCCGCACAAGGTCGCCGAGATCTCGACGGAACTGCTGGAGTCAGGCGCCGACGAGGTGTCCCTGGGCGACACCACCGGCATGGGAACCGCTCCCCGGACCAAGGAGCTGTTGAACTGCATGAGGGCTGCGGGAATCCGCAATGAGGATATTGCGATGCACTTCCACGACACGTACGGCCAGGCTCTGGTTAACACGGCTGTGTCTTTGGAACATGGCATCCGCACGTTTGACAGCAGTGTTGGCGGTCTTGGAGGATGCCCTTACAGCCCCGGTGCGACTGGCAATGTGGCTACGGAAAACATGATTTACTTTATTGAGAGCCTGGGTATGGACACTGGTATTGATCTGGATGCCATGTCGGACATCGGTGCTTGGATCACGGGCGAGTTGAGCAAGGCCAACGACAGCACTGTTGGAAAGGCTGTTTTGGGCGCCAGATCTCGTGAAGCGGCGGCAGCGTAGTCTTGAGTTTCTTGAGAATTGAATCGGAGTTTGAGATGCATTTTCCAGTTCTCGTCTTGATATGTACCATCGCATAAGTTCATTCTGCCCTGAAATGCCCAGGAAAGACGCATTGGATGAAGGTGAGGTACCTCGTACCTTCAGGTTGGAGTGCGGGCAGTCATGTGATGTCACTGCCACAATACGTGACTGCTAGCGCCCAAGCTGACACTGAGACCGATAATGGCACACTGGGAAGCTCCCAGGCGGCGTCCAAGGCCCGCGCCCCCCAGTCACCAGTGATCTTATCGGCGCCACCTCAGCTTGCCGAGCGGGCTCCACCAAGACGAAGCAAGCTCCAGTGCAGTGCATTCGACGACACTGCACCGACCTGCCAACCTCCTCCAGCTACGTACATCGCAGCGCCTCGCATCGTCTCCATCAATCCGCCCGCCCACGCCCTTCCTAATCGCCCCCCCTCCGACCCAACACGCATTGTCTTCTAATCCGGCGCTGTCTCGCTGATAGTCAGAAGCAATGAGTGACCCGCGGGAGCCCTCTTACTCCATCGTGCCGAGAATTCGGTACAACACCGTCGGCGGTGTCAACGGACCCCTCGTCATCCTCGAGAATGTGCGTCGTCGCCCAGTCGCGCTGGTGTTGCCGCCAGCGAATTATATGATTTAGGCACTGACTCTGCGTCTAGGTCAAATTCCCCAGATACAACGAGATTGTCTCCCTGACTCTGCCCGATGGAACCAACAGACAGGGTCAGGTTCTCGAGGCTCGAGGTATTTACACATCTTCACTCCTCTGCCCAACGATCTGCGTGCTAACGAACATCTGCAGGTGACCGAGCCGTCGTCCAGGTATGCGAAAACGAGCGATCACACGAGAAACACCGATTGACGATGGAAACAGGTCTTTGAGGGAACATCAGGCATCGATGTTAAGAAGGTATGAGATCATCGCATCTCGACAATTATGACGAGCGCTAAAACTTTAGCCAGACGAAAGTCGAGTTCACCGGCCAGAGCTTGAAGCTTGGTGTGTCGGAGGACATGTTGGGTCGCATCTTTGACGGTTCCGGACGAGCTATCGACAAGGGCCCCAAGGTCCTTGCTGAGGACTACCTCGACATCAACGGCAGTCCCATTAACCCCTTCTCCCGTGTACGTGATACCCCCGAATATCACACAATGGTCTTGAGTTCTGACATGCTGTAGGAATACCCCGAGGAGATGATCTCGACCGGTATCTCTGCCATCGACACCATGAACTCCATCGCCCGTGGACAAAAGATTCCTATTTTCTCTTCGTCTGGTCTGCCGCACAACGAAATTGCCGCCCAGATTTGCAGACAGGCCAGTTTGGTCCAGAAGCAGGGTGTCACCAACAAGGGCGTCCACGACGGCCACGAGGAGAACTTCTCCATTGTCTTCGGTGCCATGGGTGTCAACTTGGAAACCGCCAGATTCTTCACCCGCGATTTCGAGGAGAACGGCTCTTTGGAGCGTGTCACCCTCTTCCTTAACCTTGCCAACGATCCTACGTGAGTCTTGATATCAGAATGTACCGTAAAGGAATGTGCAGACTGACAACCATACCAGTATCGAGCGTATCATCACTCCTCGTCTCGCGCTTACGACCGCCGAATACTACGCCTACCAGCTCGAGAAGCACGTTCTGGTTATTCTTACCGATCTGTCCGCTTACTGCGACGCTCTTCGTGAGGTCTCAGCCGCCCGTGAAGAAGTCCCGGGTCGTCGTGGTTACCCCGGTTACATGTACACGGATTTGTCCACCATTTACGAGCGCGCCGGTCGTGTGGCGGGTCGCAACGGTTCCATCACCCAGGTTCCCATTTTGACCATGCCCAACGAGGATATCACTCACCCCATTCCTGACTTGACGGGTTACATTACGGAGGGTCAGATCTTCGTCGACAGAGGCCTTTACAACCGTGGTATCTACCCGCCCATCAACGTTCTGCCGTCTCTGTCTCGTCTCATGAAGTCTGCCATTGGTGAGGGCATGACCCGCAAGGACCACGGTGATGTTTCCAACCAGCTTTACGCCAAGTACGCCATCGGTCGTGACGCCGCTGCCATGAAGGCAGTCGTCGGTGAGGAGGCTCTGTCAGCTGAGGACAAGCTTTCTCTGGAGTTCCTCGAGAAGTTTGAGCGCCAGTTCATCAACCAGGGCCAGTACGAGGCTCGCACCATTTACGAGTCTCTTGACCTCGCATGGAGCTTGCTCCGTCTCTACCCCAAGGACCTGCTCAACCGTATTCCCGGCAAGGTTCTCAACGAGTTCTACCAGCGTGCGGCCAAGGAGGCCAAGGACAAGGGCAAGCAGAGACAGCAGGTGCAGCAAAACGAGGAGAACCTGATTGACGCATAAGCGGGGACGCCAAATGCGGGTGCTTGATATTCCCGAGAAGTCGGCAGCGTAGTAGGACAACCAGTCGACGTTGTGTATACGTATGAGGGGGCACGAGAGTGTGAGATGGGCAACTTTTGGACCTAGACAATGGCATGCAATTATTAGTTTCTACACATGCCATGTCTCAGTGATGTTCTTGTGTTTGCGGGCGATGTGCGCGAGATATTCATCATTTACAGAATCGTTACTTCTATCTGCATTCTCCGATGAACAATGCGATGTCTAGCCAGATGAATCAGCGTGGACCCACGAGGAGTGACATCGAGGCTTTTTGATGGCCATGATCCAGTCTGCAGCGGGTTGGCACGAATGAACCATGGCACGGACCAACGTTGTCAGCCAGACGCACCGCCTCAGTGAACCCCACATCCTCCACACCGAGCCAACTCCCCACCATGAGCATGCGGCTACCTTACCTTACCTCACCTCCCGACCTTACCTGACGCAAGACGATTGTTCCTGCGCAGAGCAATCCGACGAAGCTACCTACTTTCAACCACACCAGCGACCGACGGGCATACAGAAACCTTGCCATAAAACAACCTTACCTACCGATAGCCACACCGAACCCTTTGCGTATACGGCGTAGCGAACGACCATACCCACAATGTCCATTCACCGGGAGCTCAACGCCGCCTCGCTCAGCGACGCCTGGCGGACCATCAACATTGACGCCCTGCAGGAGGACTCGGCGTGCAATTTTGACACCAACACCCTGCGGCCGCCGCAGCCCGAGATTGGCGAGGACGAGGTCCGGCAGCTCGCGGGTCAGGTGCGGCAGTTGCTTCGCGGCGGGGACGCCGAGGGTGCGTTGAGGGGATGTTTGGAGTTTCCTGTGTACAATGGACCTGATGGCGCCAAGGTGAGATTCATTTCTATCCTATGACTCTAGACCGCTGCATGGAGCTCGGGAAGTTGCTAATCGAGTTATTCCGCGAACAGGATGCCCACCTCCAGACCATCACCGAGGTCCTCCAGTCCATCAAGGCGTCCGAGATGACGCCCCTCCTCAAGTCCATCTACGGCGGCGCCGGCGGACCCGAGCTCCTCGACGTGCTGATGAAGTACATTTACAAGGGCATGGCCGGCTCCGCGGCCTCCGGAGGACTGAGGTCGCCGCCGCCGCAGGCCGCGCCGAGCGGCTTCAGCCAGATGGGCGGTCGCCCGGGAGCCACCAACGAGAACGTCGGTAGCGCGATGAGCGTGTTGCTAAGCTGGCACGAGAAGGTTGTCGACGTGGCTGGGTTGGGAACCATTGGTCGTGTCATGACGGATTGGAGACGGGTTTAAGGTGCAGGTCAGATGAGGAAGAAGAAAAAAAAAAAGGGGGTGTAATGAACTTCATGACGAGTATGGGCATGCTCGGGACTTTGGGGCGTGTCTTTTTTTGGACGCAATTCAAACTAGAAAAAGACTGGGCGTGCCGACAAATGAAAGCCATAGAATTTTTTTGTTTCGATTCTTTGTTTTACAGTTGTTTTCTTACAAATGTGCCAGGTGCGGCATCATGTCTAATTGGACTCTAAGATGTCCTTGAGGTTCACATCACCGCTTCCTCTCGGCAGCGCCGTGGGCTGGTCGGCGCCCTCGTGCCACCCGATCATGTAAATGATTCTAAACGTGGCGGGGACGCTCCCGTCCTCGTTGCCATGGAGCTCCCTGTAGATACCCTCGTTGGCCAGTAGCACCTCCCTCCTGATGGCGCCCATTTCCCTGCCGAGGATGGCGTTGCCCTCGCCCATGGCCTGCAGGTCTTGCATGAGCGCAAAGGTATCTGGGTAGTCTACGACAATGTCGTCGACGTCGACGGTCAGCATCTTGAAGCCGGCGCGCTGCATCAGACCGCCCACATCGCGGACGTCAGCGAGGGGCGAGACATGCGGGGAGATGCCGCCGCGGCGCTCCTGTTCCGCGAGCTGGAGGGAGGTGCGCAGCTCGAAGAGGCTGTCGCCGCCGAGCATGGCGCCGATGAAGGGGGCGTCTGGCTTGAGGACGTTATTGATCTGCGTCAGGACACCAGGGAGGTCGTTGATCCAGTGTAAGGACAAGGAGGAGAGGACGAGATCGAAGGAGGCGGGCTCGAAGGGGACGTGTTCCTCGTCGACGAGGACGGTGCGGGTGATGGAGATGTCGTTGTTGAAGGGGAGGTCGGCGTCGCGGTGGAGGAGGGCGTGGGAGGACTCTGCGGCGACGAGCTCGCCTATGCGGGTGGCGAGGGGTTCCGAGATTGGTTTTGAGGGGTCCGGGTCTGGGTTCTCGCGGGTGAGGGCGCGGGCTACGTTGCAGGAGTTTGCGCCTAGGTCGAGGACGCGGGGGAAGCTTCGTTTGATGTCCTATTGGAGACAAATGTGTTAGTGTCTAGCTTTTCTAGAGGCATTGGCCATTGTGAATGCTGTCAGATTAAGGTCTGACGTGAAGCAATGCTCAAGGAGACCTGAGTGGGGGTCGTGGTGGTGGTGATGTTCTCACAAGTAACCTCTCGCACAGCCGGTTTGCGACTTCATCCTTGAGATAGTCTGCTTGCCGGCTGGCCTCGGGATTCGATGCTGAGCGCTCCTTCTGCAGCCATTTTGTGCGACGGTTGAAGACCTGAAAGGCAGCAGAGCCGCCGCCGGATGTTACGGCGTAGGACCGGCGTGTGGTTGTGGAGGGGGACCCGGCGAAGAACCGGGAGCTCGGTGCGGCGGCGAGGCACACCACCCGTCTGATCGTGGAGTTCATCACCGGCGTCGCATATCTGCACCGGAGCGCGGAGGCGGACATGGGGGAAAAGGTTTGTGTGACTTCTGGGAATTGAGAATCCTGCAGGAGAACAAAGAGACGGTGGCGGCTGTGGTATGTGGTAGGATTTGGGTTTTTTGTTGAACAAAAGAAGGTTTTCTTATTATGGATTGACAGACGGGAGGGGAGCTCTTTCCTTCTGCATGGGAATTTCAGCAACTTCGATGATGCAGCACTTTGGTTCGGCGTGTCAGCACACTTTGGAGCTTGCCAATTGACGGGAACCTAACGAGTTTAGCGCATATAGCTACGTACCTTTCTGACGGGGGGAAGGTTTCGCTGCTGCACGGGCCTGTAGCGTGCGTGCCCCCCGGTCAAAGTCCTCTCTCTTGAGTTTCCTTCTACCCAAATTCATCAGTCAGCAACGGGGAGCAAGTTGAATGGCTTGAGAAATAGGTCGATGGAAGTACCTTGCAACACCCCTGGCGCGCCCAGTCTTCAAGCAACGGGCACACTGCGCGCACAGCAGCAAGGCCGCCCGTGAAGAGCCCAGTCTATGGGGGACAAGTGTGACAAGCAGGCACCTGATAGACGCTGGGACGCTTACCTGACGGTCCTGACGTCCAACTCGCAGCAGCTGTTGATGCTCGTGTTGCGTGTTGTAGACATCCAGGATGCTTTCGCTGAGGTGAGAGGTACATCGCCTGTAAAGAAGTACAAGCAGAGGTACCTCGGAGTGGTTTGACGGGCCCGTTCAGACGTCCAATGTGCAGGTGGCCCATCTCCACACATTGGCTGCATTCCCAATCCCAAGCCTTCCGGGCTTCTCTAAAGTGTCGTTTTCTCCCAAGCCCGCGAAAGCCCCTCGAACCCCTTTCCTTGGAGTTTCGTTTCCCATTTCCCACTTTCGCCCAGTGCAACATCGCGAATCGACGCCGAAACCCTTACAAGGCCGAACTCAATCTCGAGTCAACCATCAGCTTCTGTCCATTGTCGATAACCCCCTGGTTGCGTCTTCATTACTCGTCGGGAACGCATTGCTAAGACACGCAGCGGCACTTGCCGGCCGGTTTCGAGTTCGAGTCGCCGAGTCCACAATCCCGCCGTCCACCGATCCGACCGTTGATCTCCCCCAAAACTCCACGCAGCAATCAGCAGGCCAGCTGGGGTAAGCGAGCAGAAATACGAAAAGAAAGGACCCCTCGCGCGCGCATGGAGTGATTGCCCAACGCTCGCACCGGAGCAGACAACAACACACGACCCGACGCCAAATACACCACCCATCGATTCCGCATCCGCGCTGCTCGATTACGAAACTCCCGTAGCGAGCCCAGCAACATCCGCCAGCTCAACCCCGTTCATTCCGCGCAGCAGAGGGGGGAAGGCATTTTGGAGGGCAGAGGAGACAGCTTCAAACAGATTACCCGTCAAACCCGGCAACCACCGCAGCCATGTCGTCCTCCGCGAGCGGCTTCCTCGGCCGCTCGACGAGCAACAACTCGAACATGCGAGGGTTGGTGCAATTCATTGCCGACCTGAGAAACGCAAGAGCTAGGGAGCTGGAAGAGAAGAGAATCAATAAGGAGCTGGCCAACATTCGGTGAGCACGCACCTCCCGGCATGTCATGCTGCGCTGTCTCGCGACGGAGTACTAACAAGAGTTCCCACGTGTAGACAAAAGTTCAAGGGTACGAATCCGTTGTGGCGGTCGGTCGGCGCGATCTCGTTGTGCTAACCCTTCTGCAGATGGCAACCTGAGCGGTTATCACAAGAAGAAATACGTGTGCAAGGTACGGACTGTCCTGAGCTGCATTGGTTGGTGTTTCGTGCTGACAATCCATGAAGCTCCTCTACATCTACATCCTCGGATGGAACGTCGACTTTGGCCACCTCGAGGCCGTCAACCTCATCTCGGCGAACAAGTACTCGGAGAAGCAGATTGGATACCTCGCCATGACCCTATTCCTCCATGAGAAGCATGAGCTGCTGCACCTGGTCGTCAACAGTATAAGGAAGGACCTGCTGGACCACAATGAGCTGTTCAACTGTCTGGCTCTCCACGCAATTGCCAACGTCGGTGGCAGAGAAATGGGAGAGGCCCTGAGCGGAGAGGTTCACAGGCTTCTGATTTCGCCGTACGTTTGGTTGACCCCTGAGTATCAGGCCAGTGACTAACAGCAGCGATCCAGAACATCCAAGGCGTTCGTGAAGAAGAAGGCCTCGCTCACCCTCCTCCGTCTATACCGCAAGAACCCCGATATTGTTCAGCCGCAATGGGCCGAGCGCATAATATCGCTTTTGGATGACGTAGATGTCGGTGTGGCTCTGTCTGTCACGTCTCTCGTCATGGCCCTTGCCCAGGATAATGCGAATGCGTACAAGGGGGCGTATGCGAAGGCCACAGCCAGAATTAAGAGGATAGTCATTGACGGGGAGTACACTCCGGACTACCTTTATTACAAGGTCCCTTGCCCCTGGCTCCAGGTCAAGCTTCTGCGTCTACTGCAGTACTTCCCTCCTTCAGGTGAGTTACACATGAGAAATAGTCCAGCTAGCACATGCTAATCACCTTAGATGACACTCACGTCCGCGAGATGATCCGAGAGTCGTTGCAGAAGATTCTGAACCTCGCGATGGAGCAAACGAAGAACGTCCAGCAGAATAATGCACAGAACGCCGTGCTCTTCGAGGCCATTAACCTCATCATTCACTTGGACAACGAGCAAGCCCTGTTGAAGCAGATCTCATCTCGTCTGGGCCGATTCTTGACCTCAAGAGAAACCAACGTTCGTTACTTGGGTTTGGAGGCGATGACGCATCTGGCAGCCCGCATCGAGACCCTGGAACCGATCAAGCAGCACCAGGACGTCATTCTTGGTTCACTTAAGGACAGAGATATCAGCGTGCGGAGGAAAGGTCTCGACCTTCTCTACAGCATGTGCGACTCGTCCAATGCCCAAGTCATTGTCGGCGAACTTCTCCACTACCTCCAGAACGCCGATTTCGCCATAAGAGAGGAGATGGTGCTGAAGATTGCTATCTTGACTGAACGATATGCCACTGACGTTCAGTGGTACGTGGACATTTCGCTCCGTTTGATTGCTATGGCTGGTGATCATGTCAGCGATGAGGTGTGGCAGCGTGTCATTCAGATTGTGACGAACAACGAGGAGCTGCAGGTTTATGCGGCTCAGCACTCCTTGCAGTACGTCAAGTCAGATCACTGCCACGAGACTCTGGTAAAGATCGGAGCCTACATCTTGGGCGAATTCGGCCATCTCATCGCCGACCAGCCCAAGTGCAGTCCCATTGAGCAGTTCATGGCTCTTCAGAGCAAGGTTGCCGCCTGCTCATCAAGTACAAGAGCCATGATCCTCTCATGTTACGTCAAATTTGTCAACCTCTTCCCCGAAATCAAGCCCCAGCTTCTCAAGGCATTCCAGGTCTTCAGCCACACGCTCGACTCTGAGCTTCAGCAAAGAGCATGCGAGTACCTGACGCTCGCCACACTGCCGACAGACGACCTTCTCCGCACTGTATGCGACGAAATGCCACCATTCTCCGAACGACAATCCGCACTGCTTGCCAGAGTGCATCAGAAGCATGCCAACACTAGCGATAAGAGAACTTGGATTGTCGGTGGCAAGGATGCGAACGCAGATGTGGCAGAGATGAAGATGGCCAAGGAGGGTGGCCTCAAGAGGACCTTCAGCACAAATACAAACGGCCATCACGCGGCCAACGGAGGCACGAACGGAACAAATGGCCACGGCAACGGTGTGAACGATTTGGCCGGCCTGGACATGAACAATCTCGGACCTGCCGAACCCAAGACGAAGGCACCGAACCTGGCCAGCGCCGCCCACCTGTCTCCTAACTGGGATGTGGGGTACAACAAGCTCCTGCTCAAGGGCGAGGGCGTGTTATATGAGGATGGGCAACTCCAAGTCGGCGTGCGTTCCGAGTACAGAGGCCAGATGGCGTGCTTGATCTTGTACTTCAAGAACAAGACCCCTACGGCCCTGGGCTCATTCACCACAACACTAGATCTTGACGAAAACGAAAAGGGCAAGCTTACATGGGACGTGAAGAACCTGCCAGAGAGCACAATCTATCAGAATGGGCAGTCTCAGCAGGTCATCATGTTCGAGTCAAAGAAGGTGTTTGACAAGAGCCCGACGATACGTATCAGCTACCTTGCTGGTGCTCTGCAGGCTGTCACCCTCAAGCTTCCCCTCACCGCACACAAGTTCATGGACCCCGCGGATCTCTCTGCTGAAGACTTCTTCAGGCGCTGGAAGCAGATCGGCGGCGCCCCTCGTGAGGCCCAAGCGATCTTTGGTCTAGCACCTGGAAAGTCGGATAGAGAGTTGAACGAGTTCTTCGTACGCCAGACGGTCGAGGGCTTCAGATGGCGTGTCCTTGACGGTGTCGACCCTAACGCGAAGAACTTCGTGGGTGCCAGTGTCTTGCACACCTCAGAGGCTGGCAAGTTTGGTTGCTTGATGCGTCTTGAGCCGAACTACGGAACCAAGGTTTGTTTACCCCTGATATCATACTAGTGTGACGATTGATGCTGACTCTGCCCAGATGATTCGTCTCACGATCCGTGCCACGGACGAGAGCGTTCCCGCTGTCCTCCTCAAGGTCATGCAGGACCGTCTCGCCGCTGGCTTCACGCAAGAAAAGTTCCAAGCCCCAACACCATCCGAGATATCGGACGCATTTAGCAACATTCTGGTTACATAGCGCAAAAAAAGGGAGGCAGTCCACACCACCGTTGTAATACACATTTTCACACAAACCAAAATCACTTTCTTCGTAATGACACATACCCCACAACACTTTTTGCCTTCTTCGTACCCCTTTCTTGTTTGCCTTGCTGTCATCTCTTGATTTTCGGTTCCGAAAGTGTTCCCTTCTTTTTTATATCCGCATGGCAAAGCTACTAGGGGTGGCGTCGGGAGGCATCGCGGTAGCAGTCGTTTCCGTGTTGAGGTAGTTGAAGAAGCCCCTTTTTGGGTGGTGGGAGGTGATTTCGTTGGGGGACGTAATGAAAAGTACTCTTTGTCGAGATTGATATTTATGATGAGTCTATTGTCTGTGCTATGAGGCTTCCTGTTCGACTTGCTCGCACAAAGCTTGCCTACTTGTTGTAGCCGAATCGCACCCCTGAATGTCATGATTCGGTTAATGCCAGCCGTCGTCAGACGCCTTACGTCTTCTCCTGTCGAAACAAACGCCGCCTTTCGGAGACTGCCGACAAAACTGATATTGCAGTCACCGCATTCGCATGTCAGCTTCTCGATAGCTGCCGCCCATCTGCATCTCTAGCTTATTAGTGTTCCCTGTCGAGAGCGAGCACCACTGACGGGCTATAAGCTCACTCCGTATCCCCCGAATACCTAGGCCCAGAGCCGAATAGGAACTCTGAAACTTTTTTAAGCCCGAGGCTCGTTATCGCAATTCTCGCGTGATCCTTGTACCATGAAAGACTATCCTCAGTCCATAGTTTAGACCACCACGTGAGCTTTTCTTTGTCCTTAGTCCAATCGTCAGTGTTAGGAATGGCGAACAGTGCCAGCTCCCGTTGGTGCTTCCCGACATGGATTTCGTAATTCTTCAAGGGCATCTTTTCGAAGCAAAAAGGGCACGAAAGTTCGACTTCATTATCCACCGGATCAGACCACATTAAGACGTTGGTGTGGTCCATATGGTTTCTAGATAGTTCATCTGAATGCCGTGTTTTCAAATGCGTTCTGCACTCGGGTTCTGACGAGAATGTGGAACCGCATTCGAAGTTGCAGTAGAATGTGCTGAAATGATGTCCGACCATGTGCTTCATCCAGTCGCGCCTCCTGAAGAAATAAGTATCTGGCATCTCGCAGTCTTTTGCCAAGCAGCTATATGGGCGCAGGTCGTCGTACACATGTTTTCTAAAGAATGATTAGCGGCGATCATCAAGGTTTTTATGACTACTTAAAGTACCTCCACATGTGATAGCTTCGTGTTTTAACACGCATGTGGCAAAATTGGCATTCGAACGGCCCGTCGAGTGCTTCCTCCGGCAGGTCTGGGATCGGGCTTGATGTGGGGTCGTTTGCCCTTGTTTCCAACGGGACGAATTCGTCTGAGGAGAAAACTGATAAATCATAGCAGATGGTGCTCTCTGAGACTTTTTGCGGGCGATTAGGGATGGAAGATGCCATCGTATCCTGCTGAATGTTCGTTGTGTTGCACGCCTGGTCGTCTACAGGTTGCGAATGCCTTTCGTGAAGAGCCTTCCTGTACTTAAAATACTGACGCCTTCTCGAGAGTGCTTTTCCTAGCCGTTGGGCAAGGTAGGCTTCGATTCCCTTGAATTCGGTGCTTACGTGCAGAATATCGAATGCCTCATATGCAGAGGTGTCTATTAGCTCTTCACTGAGGGATCCGTACCATGGATCTGGGGTTCGAATCGACTTCTTCAGGCTCCACAGAGCAGAGAGTCTTTTGCTAACCTCGCCCACGATCTTGGCTGACTCTGCGAGGAGGGGAGGAACGTCGTCAGGATTTGCCTTTAAATGGACCCCGATATCTCCTTGAGTCAAGCTATTCAACATGCGGCCATCAGGCGAACTCAGTGCCGTCTGCAGATCTTTAACAGACTTGGAGGTATTGCTAAGGGTCCGAAGGTAGTCGTTCAGAAACGTCATAGTCTGATCTTTGGTCTTCGACGCGTCTCGCAGCCGGTAGTCGAGGGAGTTGCGGTTAATTTTGTGCGCGTTGAACCATCTAGCCCAAAGTCCGAATTTGAATTTTTCATCCGCCAGGCGCAACTGAAGATATTCGTTCAGTGGATGAGGTTCAAAATCTTGGGTGACAGCTAAGAGACTAGAGAACCGGTCTTTCGTCTCAAATACAGCACTCATGATACTCCCTGCCATTGCATCGACGTGAGGTCATGAGAATGAAGGCTGACGCAGGCTGGAAAGGCTGTGTCTAATTGGTGTTCATGCTTTTTTTCTTCTTGAAACTCATCAGAGATTGCCGCTAGAGACACATATTTGTATGTCAGCTTTCCACATGAAGAACAAAGAGGCCCATCGATACTGTTCTGGTTCAGCGGTGGCGAGGTCACGTTTTCTTTCCGAATGCTGCATGTGACAGTGAACAGAGTTGCTTTGTCTTTGAGAAAACGGTGATCCCTCTTTGTGCACCAAACACATCAATCGATGGTGTGTAGGTCAGACTGGCTAATCCCAGGAAGATGGCCCGCGAAGCTGTTTCTTGTCGCTTCCCTCTCAATCGTTCGACACGTTTAAGCACGTAATAGAAGCAGCCATCAACTCTACAAAGAGACGTCTTGGCCTTGGTACTCAAATGAAAGTGAAAAGAATTCCACCTTTTAAGCCAAGTTCTCCTGTTCGCTACATTTAACTTGAAGAAAGGCCAGATAGACTAAGAGTCCATGATTATAAGGGGATTTAAGCGTGCATGCTCTGCTCTCAACGCTTCCAGCCACGAACAAGAACGTGGCTAGACTATTTAGAAAGACATGGCACCTCTGGATCTATGATTTACCAGAGCCTCAACATTGAATCTGCCTCAGAACGGCGGTATATAGGTATTGAACTCAAAGCAACTGGGGTATTTGATCGAATTGCTGAAGGTGGAAGATTTGGGATAACATTACACATCCATAGACAATACTTGATCATCGAGAGGCCACTACAATAGCTCTATTGCTCATCAATATCAGTGTTGCTGTCATCTCTGGGGTTTTCGGTTCTGAAAGTGTTGCCCTTTTTTTTTTCCCAATATTGCATGGCAAAGCTACTAGGGGTGGCGTCGGGAGGCATTGTGGTAGCAGTCGTTTCCGTGTAGTTGAAGAAGCTCCTGATAAGGGGTGGAAGGTTATATCGTTGGGGGACTTGATGAAAAGTACATGTTTGCCGAAATTGATGGTTGCGATGTTTCTATTGCCTGTGCTACAAAGCTTCATGTTTGATTAGCGCTTTGAGGCTTGTCTACTTCTGCGTGGGTACCCGCCTCAGAGTGCAGGGCCATTCTTGGTGACTTTGGCTTTCCTCATCCCGTTCCATGACGTGATGCGGCCTCTACATGTTTTCACGACAGGCTACTGGTGACGATCACCTGGGGTCTGTTCCGATGCTTATGGGTCCCAGTTGGATCGGCGAAGCGCTCTAGTAAATCGTAATTGATGATCGATTTGAGAGCTAATAGTCTAGAATCCAACTTGGCCGATTGGTACGACCTAAAGGTTTCGGGAAACCGGCGTCTGATCATACGTACTAGCTCAAATCACACGAAAAGCAGGCTTCTAAGCGTGTATTGAGGGTCATCGCGATGCTGTTTGAGGACCGTATGTGCCCCGGAAGTTCCTTGTTTACTATCAAAAGAATGATTCTACTCCTGAATAACGCCCGACACGGAACAAAATTTCAATTTGTGATATCAGTCGCAGTCCCCTGCCCCTCGTGTCAAGTACATGCCGCCTTCAGGCTGCCAGTCTCTTCCTGTAGAAGGTGTACAGAGTAGGTCCGGCGTTTCTCGCTCTCGTTCACGTACGCCATTCTCTCGGCGATTGACAACCAGCCTCGATTGGTCAGACCTACTTTCAAAACCTAGGTACGTCAAGAGTGGCGGCCACGTTTGACCGTGTGCCGTTTCCGGGGTGAGGCACTAAGTCGTCCTCGGCTTCGCCTGGAACGGGCTGCTTATATTGACGGTGAATGTTGTAGGCGGATGATTGCCAGGGCCCCGGCCCTTTTCCTTAGAGTCAGTCTTGTCTTGTGAATCCGCATTGTCTTTGGAGGTCGTCTTGTCCTTAGATTCAGCCTTGGTCTCGTCGTCAGAGTCGGCCTCGGCCTCAGTGTCAGAGTCAGAATCTTGTTGCTGGTTGGTTTGGCCTTGTTCCACATCTGGTTCGTCCACCATGGGAAGAGCGAACAAAGCCAGCTGCTGTTGGTGCCTCCCCACATGACGCCGATAGTTCTTCAACGATGAGAGCGTCTCAGAGCAAAGTTCACAGGTCACCTCCGCGCTTTCGCCCAAGGGTCGTGAACTCAGCTTGACCAAAATGTCGATTTGGTCGTCACGTATCATATTCTGATGCTGCGACTGCACATGCTCGATAGACTGGGACGCAGACTTGAAAGTGCAGTCGCAATCAAAAGGGCAGTGCCAGATCCTCAGGTGATTTTGTAGCATATGTTCCATCCACACATGCCGCTTTTCGAAATCTTGGTCTGGCGTAATACAGTCTTTAGCTAGGCAGTTATATGGACGTAGATCGCTGTAAACATGCTGTCTAAGAACAGAAGTTAGCTAAGGTACAATGAACAGCTGCGATGAAGTGATGCACTACCTCCAAGCGTGAGTGTCTCTTATGTCCACAAGCATGAAGCAGAATTGGCATTCAAATGGTCCGTCATGTGCTTCCTTTGGTAGATCTGGAATCGACCTTTCTTGAGGGTCTCCTAAAGTTGAGGCGTCGTATGAGGTCACCGAAGACACCTCATGCCTCAAAGAAGAGTCGCTATAGTCGTTGATCTGCGAGAGAGGCTTCGAATCATAGATAGAAGATGCCACAGTACTTGACAGGATCTCCGTCAAGTCGCTATCTGCCTGGCCATCAACCTGTTGCGAAAGCTTCTCGTGACGAGCCTCTCTGTACTTGAAGTACTGCCGCCGCCTCGAGATTGCCTTTCCTAAGCGCTGCGCAAGTTGACTGTCGATTCCCTCAAACTTTTCGCTCACATGTTGAGTGTCGTATTCCTCATACGCCGAGGTGTCTGTGAACTTGGCGCCCATAAAACGGTCCCATGGCGCTGGGTTCTGAATCGTGATAATGAGTCGTATGAGACAGTTGATGATGTCAGGAAAGTCATTCATGATTGCGCCAATTTCTGTGACTATGTCCTTGTGGTCCTGACTGCCACCATTGGGCGCAGTTGGTGCCAGCCCTAGATCATTGAAAGCCTTGATGGCCTCGTCGATGGTTTGAAGAAGTTCTATCAGAAGCCTCCGAACCTGAACCCTTATGTGTGACGCATCTCGGAGTCGATACTCGAGGGAAGAGCGGTCGGTTTTGTGAGCGCCAACGTTTCTAACCCAGGCTTTGAATCTGGCCTGCTCATCCACAAGCTTCGGATGAACATACAAAAGCGGGCGGTAAGTAACAGGGCTCTGAGTAGTATCTAGAAGATGAGAAAAACGAGCAATCGCTCTCGATACAAGACTCGCGATACTGTCTGCCATCTTTTCAATTTGATGGTATGAAGATGAAGACTGAGGCGCGTCAGCGAGGCTACGTCTGAGATTCATGCGTCTTGTACTCACCAGAAGCTACCATGGGAGACGCAGAGTGTTATCAACGTCCGGGAAGGTGAGCGAATGAGCACACGACTCGAAGCGCTGTCGGGATTCAGCGGCAGCTTCCAACGCACGTTTCCAACCGATGGACATATTTAGCAACAGTTTTCGGAGTTCCTACCTTTCCGGTAAATGAGGAACACCGCGTTACGCACGTATCAATAAATACATTGCTATGTAGTCCAGGCTGGCCAATCCCAAGGAGATGCAATTCCGGGCCAAGTGTGACACTGCTTCTCGTTACTTGAAACTGCTTCCGGTCGCTTCGAATTGCTTCCCATCACTTCCCATCACTTCTCTTCTATTTTCCTCATACATTCTTTTGGTTCCCCAACCACTTTCCTTCCAATTTTCTCTCAGCAAATTTCGAAATTAAGCATCAGCGACAGCACCCTCAGATACTATCGAACTGACCATGTCTGGCTTCGAGATAGCCGGTGTCGTTCTGGGCGCCATCCCCCTCATCTTGAAGGCTCTTGACGACTATAATAGAGTCGCTAGGTCGATTGAGACTTGGCGCCATTATGAGCGTGAAATAAGCAGCCTGAGTAGGAACTTGTCAAACGAGCAAGCCAGGCTGCGGAATGTCTGCGATTTACTCCTCTCCAATCTGGTGACAGCCAGCGACTATGAGCTCATGATCAAGAACCCACTCGGTCCACTATGGAAGCAAGAAGACGTGCAGAGAAAGATCAAGACGCGACTCTACAGATCATACGACACATTTCAGCGTATCATGGAAGAGATGGAAGCAGCCATCCATTACATCAAGCAAAAGCTCCATCTCGACGATCAAGGAAAAGTGAGAAAGTGCTCTCGATCAAAGATGCCCTTCAACATTCGCTAACCTGAAAAAAGGCCAAGTGGATTGAGGAGTCCACGATCAAACGGCATTTCGAGCGCGCATGCTTTGTTCTCAACAAGTCGGAATGCCAGGATGCAATCGACACCATCGCAAAAGATATTACGAGTCTGATTTCCATGGTCGAAATGGACATAAAACTGGAACCTCAGCGGAAACACCGATACAGAGGAAGACTGTTCGGCTTGATACGTCAAACATCTTCTAACGTCTACTATGCGCTACGAGATAGCATGTCCTGCAAAAGTGATTGCAGGCATCAAGTTCACATGGATCTTACGCCCGAATCTGAGAAAGCCACCCACGACCTGGACGATGCTGAGATAATCGAGAAGATAGGATTCCAACTCGCCATGGCATATCGTACAGGCAATAGTGAGGTAGTTACCGAGAAACATGGTCAACGAATTCTATGGGAAGAAGTAATTGTCAGAGCTTCTACACCGCAAGCCACTTCTATCTTGGATCCAACGCCAACACCCCAGTCGCCTGCTCGACCTAAACGCAAGGGAGTAAACTTTGCTTTGCCGCGAAAGTCTACTGACGATACGACTCGCGATACGACTAGAATTCGACAGCCGAGCGTCACACAAGCGTCGACAAGCACAGTTTCGACTCTGAAACTCAAGGATGGGGCGACCAACCTCCCCAGGCAACTCAACATGTGCGAAGAGTTACGCGGAAGTCCTGAGAAAAGCATTTCGGGAATGATATCTCACCAACGCGCAGAAAGGTTTTGGATGTTTGACATAACCCCTAAGAAAACCACAGGAACTCGACACAACAGGTCCGTCGTATCTCTGAAGCAGATCCTGGAAGGCCCTAGTAGGGCTACGATGACCTACGTGGAGAAGCTTCATATAGCCGTGATGATCTCTTCGAGTTTCCTCCAACTTCATCAAACTCCCTGGCTACCCAATGTCCTAACAAGCCAAGACGTTTTCTTTATCACAGGTGGCTCACAGTCTCATCCTGATTACACACAGGCATTCATAAAGAGAGAGTTTTCCAAGAGGGATTCGGAAGATGGTTCCATGAAATGTGGTCCTCCCGGCGTCGACAGGACGGCAATTATCTCACTTGGAATCTTGTTGTTAGAGCTCAGCCTCGGTGATACTTTGGGCAACCTGCGGCATCAGTACGAGACTTCAGATACCTCTGTCGCAGCGAGGCTGCTGAATGAGAAGCCTCTAGATCACATGGATGGCGGATATTACAGGTCCGCAGTTAGACGGTGTATCGGGGCAAACTTCAGCCAACTCAAGCTGGACTTGGACGATGAGAATTTTCGACAAGTTGTATACGAGAAAGTAGTCGCACCGTTGGAAGCTGGCTTGGCGGATAATAGCTTTTGATGTAGGGACTGTGCTTTAGCGAGAAGAAAGTCAGTGCTGAGCAAGATTCCCCCGTGCCCCTATTCTGGTAATTAATGAGAAGAGTGTCCTTGGCACGATGCGCACAAGACACTCAACTCGAAGTCCTCGGGGCATCTGACTGAATTGTTGAGGTGGAAGACTTGCTATGGCATCCCATAACCATAGCCAGAAGTCGATCATCGTGAGGTCAATTTTATGTGTTCATTGTTCGATAATATTAAGAAAACTCATTAAACTCTTGTGACTCCGGAACCGCTTCACCTCTGTTCGTGCCATGGGTATTAATCATCGCGAGCATGCGTGCCATACGAACTGTGATATCGTCAGACTAATCAAGTCACTGGCCTCACTGGTGACCACCCTCCGCCGAACAGCGCTCCGAGTGTTACCCAATCTAGGGGGGGGGGGCGGTACCCAGAATGGATGGGCGATGATTAGATGTTCGGTTGTCTTCGTTGTCCCTTTCGGCATTGCCCCCCGGCCACTCGGTAGTGTCAGGGGTGGAACGCCTGACCCGGCCCTCACTGGCGTCAGGGATGGAGTGTGTGAATTGATGTTCAGAAATCATGCCACGACCTTGTCAAAGAATCTTCCATCGAGTATGCCATGCGAATTTCGTACTAAAGGGCTGAGTATCGGGCATCTTCCCCGGCGCCAGGTCCAGGTTTTGGATCGAGTGGTTGAGTATCGTAAGAATATTGACGGTGTCATTTATTTCCACCAATGTTTTTGGAATTGCTGTGAAGATGTTAGAAACATATTCCACGATTGAGTGAAACTCCACGGCAGTTGCGACCAATAAACGCACCCCGAGCCGACTTGAGGCAATTGAAAGCCTTGGCGACCTCTTCAAGATACGCGATAAGCTTTCCAAGCAGAGAACAAAGGTGAAGTTTCAAAGACACTGCGTGGACCGATGGACCTCTGAGCCGGTAATCGAGGGAAGAGCTGTCCGTGTTGCGCGCGCCATTTTGATCAACCCAGACTTTGAACCTAGCCTGCTCATCCCTAAGCTTGTATCTAGTGTGATAATAGCCATACAAGAAGCGATTGAGGGGTCGACCTTTGTAAGTCCGCGATAAGTCAGAGAAAAGAGCTTCCGCTTTCGATACGAGACTCGCCAAACGGTCTGCTTCCAGCTCGGTGGGACAACACGGGGATTGCATGGCAAAGCTGTGTCTGGATTCTTCTGGTTATTTTTCAGTTCATCAGAGAGCTGTTGGATGGGCGGGTTTATATGCTAGAGTCCCAGATGACGAACAAAGGAGCCAAGCGAGACTGTTCAGTCTCAGCAGCAACACGGTCACGTTTTCTTCCCGAAAGACATCTAACCTTGAACAGAGTTTCATTGTCTTCAGTCAGGTGACGACGCTGCTATTGAAGAAAGGATCAAAGTCTCGTGTGTGTAGCAGGCCGACCAACTCCGGGAAGATAGGCGGCGACTGGTTTTGTGTTGGTTTTCGCTCCTCTACCTACTCATTGTCAGCCATTCTAAAACCTAGCACCATGGACAGTACTCATAGGACCTTATCAATCGAATTCATTTGGCTTAGACATAGTCGGTCTCGTCGCCTTATCACATAGGTCTTAGTCGGAATCATGGCGACGACGAGAACCTGGCGCAACTATGACTGTGAAGTGAGGAGTCTAAATGAGAGCTTGATGGCGGAGCATGTCGGACTGTTAGCAGGGCTCAAGCTCCTCAACTTCGGTGCTACTCACTTATTGGCAGGCTGCGATATCAGTACGAGACTTCGGGAGATGGAACCCGCAACATGACATTTGATGCCCTCATGGTAAGAGACGCCCTAGATAGTACACGTGATGCATTCTTGGTTAGAATTTGTATAAGCGCGGACTTTTGACGGTCCTAGCAGGGTTTGAACGATGAGGATTTGAGACAAGATGTATATGAGAAAGTATATATAGTCGAGCCATTCAAAGCTGATCTGGCAGCTGCCACCCTAACATGTACAGATTTTACCACAGCAAGACGGTATACTATCCTCTGATGAAACTTGCAGCTTCTTCGTGCGGAGTTCGGATGGTGAACACCTTTTGAAGCGATAAGATGACCTGATAAGTAGGGTTTCCCCAAGCTGTATTTGCCATCTCGTAACCACTGCATTCGAGCCAGCCACTGCGATAGCGATAGCTGTGATGGAAATTTTCTTCTTTTTGAACTGGCGCTGCTAGTCCGATTCTGGTCTATCCTGAATTGATTCAGAATACAAAGGCAGAGAATATCCCTCCATACGGCGGCGGGGCTCTACGGCCTTGCGTGGTAGACGACGCCGTGCTCTACCCTCGTCAAATTGTTGATCTTGTCGGGACCACTGGTTTCCATCGTCTATTGAAGAAATCTTCAATGTGTCTTGAGCGTGATCTGAGGTGAATAGACTCGATTTGCGTTGAGAAATCGCCCGATTATCGCTCGAGTGCCTTGCCTCACTGCCCTCTTGGTCCTCGCTTGCGTCTAGGATGGAGTGTTTGCCGGAAACCCCAGGAACTTTGCCACGCCCCTGCCATAGCATTTGCCACCTAATCATCATACGTTGCTCATAGCCTTTTTGAGTCTCATATTCTCGTCGCTCCCCGTACTTTTCTGCTGCGGCTTCATGAGCATCGCGGGCTTCGAGATCCCTAGGCTCGGGTTGAAACGGGTTTCCTGGATTCAACGCTCTTCTAAGTCTTGCATTACTTCTCATAATACGTCCAAGAGTTTTTTGGACGGTCTCTCCGAGACTTCCCTGCTGTATTGGGGGCTGCCGCTCTAATAGTCGGCTTTCGTCTCCTAACAAGACGAACAAAGCCGCTTCTCTGAGGTGCTTCCCAACGTGAGATTGGAAATCTGTCAGAGATTCCGTTGCTTTTGAGCAAAATGGGCACGTTTTCGCTGTCATCTCTGGAACTGGACTGGAGCTGAGGGCAATCAAGTTATGCAGTTGATTCTTGGGTATTATGCCTGGATGCCGTTGGAGAACATGGTTCGCTGACGAAGTCGCGTCTGTGTAACTTCCTGCGCATCCTAGTGGGCATTTGTATGTTCTCCAGTGATTTGCGAGCATATGTTGTATCCACCGGATCTCTGTCACATATGTCTGGGCGGGGATCAGGCAATCCTCCGAAACGCAAATGTATGGTTGCAGGTCGTTGAGTACATGAAGCCTTTTCGCCTCTCAGTTAGTCTACATTGTTCAATGTGTCTTGTTGTGTTTTTACTTACATCCACGTTTCTACGCTATCGCGGCCAAAATTCAATATAATGTTGCAGTACGGACACTCAATGATTTTTGAAATCGATCCGTGAAAAAGATTCTCAACGTCGCTCTGAATACTTCGTATAGTATAACTGGTACTGTGGGACAACACGGGGTCATCCTCTGGATCGAGTTCTGTGATAGGTTTGACGGCCCCTGAACGTGATAGGAGCACTGACTCTGCTGCTTTCTGGTGTCTTCGAATAGCGTCTGACGGTTGTCTACCGCTCCATAGTTCCGAGGTCATTGACGATGTTCGATCACGGCTTCTTTGTCTTAGCTCTTCCCGCCTTTGGTACACTGAACTGCCCACCCGTTCAATTAGAAACTCCTCCGTTTCAACCCAAGTCTTTCTGATGAGATCTATATCGAAGGTAAGCTCATCTGGACTCTTACGATGCCTGGAAGATATGACACGGTCGTGGGGAGCAGGATCTTTAGTGGCCACGCGTAGTCTCAGCAGACAATCAACGATTCCACATATTTCCTTCGCGATCTGTTGAAATTCGGTCTGCGGTCCTTCACTAAGACTCTCGATGAGGTCCTCTTCGTATTCAAGCTCTTCCCATGGAACCGTTCTCCCGGAGACTATGCTTTCTGCATCCCTGATCGTACCGTCGAGACTGTCCAGGAGTTGAAGGAGTTGACGACGGATGTGTGACGCACTACGCAGGCGGTATTCTAGGTAGTATCCTTTTAACTTGGCGTCCTCGTGAGTGGTAACGTCCGCGTACCATGCCTTCAACCTAGCTAAATCGCTTCTGAGACTTGAAAGTTCAGACCCGGCGGCAGGTCGTACGTTGTGTTGCCCGCATACTCTCAGTAACTCTTCGAAAGACTTAATGACTTTGAGGGCAGTCTCTGCAAGCGTGGGATCCATGACGAGAGCCGGTCTGTTGTAGGCAGAAGTGACTTGCTTATTTATGCCTAACAAGGTTCGAAGTGGGTGTTTTGAGCGTCGTATGAGGAGAGAACGTCCTGTCAATGATGTCGATCTGGGTGATCGAAGTCATTCGTATCTGTGGCTAAATAAAGCACCCGGACCCAGCTAGTCAACGCAGCCACTGAGGTGTGAGATCAACTTGACTGAGGACGATAAGAGCGCTCAGGTATGCCTACGAACGCTGTTCGTATGGCACTATGAAGACGTTGAACTAGAAAACGAGACTATTTCAGTCTGCTGTCGAAATCTTCATGTATGGATCATTGTAAAGTTTCCCCGCATGCATGAAGAAGGCGCCATGTGAGGCTGGCCTATGGTGGCTGGGCGCTTATCTCCCCTCAATAAGTGTGCAGATAATGAAGAGGGGTTGGATGCGGCTGATTTCCTACGACAATGAATCTCATCGACCTCGGAGTATCAAGCATATCGCAACATCCGAAAACTCCCCAGATCCTGGACGATGTCTGGCTTTGAGGTGGTGGGCGTGGTCCTTGGTACCATTCCTCTCCTCATATCGGCACTTGAACATTACAGGCATGGCGCATCATCAATACGAATCTGGCGTAGGTACGACAGGGAGCTGAAGAGCCTTATCACCGACCTCGAGAACGAGAAAATCAGGCTTCAGGATGTGAGTGAGAAGCTTCTCACTGGCATTGTACCAGACTCCAAAATTGACGACATGGTCAACGACCCATTTGGCCCTTCATGGCACGAGGACAACGTTCGCAAGAAGATTGAAGCCAGACTCTGGCACTTGAGGCCTTACCAAATACTGCTTGAAAAGGTTGGGGACATTAAATCGGCCATCGAAGAAATAGCGAAGTCGATTGACGTTTCATTGAGTAGTGAGGTAAGATCCTTTGTGACAACTTGGCTGGTCTTGTATGTTCACTTAAGTCCAGCATAAGCCACCCAGCAGCGCACCTAATGTCACAGCGCTCAGACGCATGATATTTGCTGTCAATAAATCCACATACACAGAAGGATTGACAGTCATAAAGAACAATATTTCAGATATAGAGTCATTGGTGGATCGAAGCATCGCAATGGCTCCGAAAAGAGAACTAAGATCGCGAGGCAGATCGATGCAGCTACTTCATGAGCTTGCCGGGAGCGTCTATTGTGCTCTACTATCCAGTTTACCAGGCAGTTGCTCGCACGAAGTATATCTCAAGGTCATGATGGAAGCCCATGCGGGGATGGCTTACCGCAGTGACGAGGAGGTTCTAAAGAATGCCGATATTCACCTGGCCATGAACTTCAGCAAAGCCGGCCAACTATCCAGTGTTCATCCAGAATCTATGTGGGACGATATCGTCATCCGTCACCATAGGCCTAGAGATCTTGGACATTCAGTCGACGTCGACAAATTAACGGGAAATGACTTCATTCGTGCCGTTCTGGATTCCCATGAGAAGGTCGATGTCGAGTCACCAAATCCCATAGTCAACCTCTGCGAAGAAATTTGCCGAAGACAAAAGCATGGCGGAACCGGCTGTTATGGAGAAATCAACCACGAAACCAAAGAATTTCGTGTCTACCCTGGCAAACACATGCCCTGTCGAGATTCTCGGAATGCTGTAGCTCTGCAACAAGTACTTGAGGACCCGATCAGATTTTCCGGTTTACATGGGCAGTACATGACGAAGCGAAAGCTGGCAATCGCAGTTTCGGCCGGCTTTCTACAATTCCATCAAACAAACTGGCTACCCGATGTCATTACAAGTCTCGATGTTTGGCTTCTGGAGAAGGACTCTCTACTTCGCTACAATGACGCGTTTCTCATGGCTACTCTACCCGAGCTACATGGAAGATCGGTCGGACAAATGAGACCCTCATTCGGTTGTCGAAACCCAGCTTTGGTTTCGCTCGGTATTCTCCTCGCAGAACTTGGGTGCGGGAAGACCATGGAGTCGATGCGCAATACCGACGAGAAGGCAATGCTCGGCGTTTCACGGCTGATGTGCGATAGACTGACGGCGCATCGAGTATTGCGCCACGAGCTTGGAGGTACAACTTACGCCAACGCGGTCAGATGCTGTATTGAGGAAGAGTTCATCAGAGAACACCTGGACTTGACTGATCAGGATTTCAGGCAAGAAGTGTATGAACGAGTTGTGAGGCCGATAGAGGACGAGCATTACGCATATATGTAATTGATTTATGGTCGTCAGGGCCAGTACCAGTTGCCTTGAGAAATGCTCTTTGCTTGGAGCAATGCTTGTCCTCGGAGCTTAGAAAGCTTCGAGACTATGGGGAAGAGGGGTAACCCAATGACATGGAGGTTTTTTGGCCCGTGCCCAACAGTGCAAAAGCCAAAATCGCCCACACCTGTCAATGTTCCGTTTCGTTGTCTCTCACAGACTCAGAATAGCCACAACAACCTATTTTTCAACTCCGACAACCCAAAAGACCAAAATTGAACACAATAGATGTTCAAAGGGCAAAATAAATGACCCCCACCCGATTTGAACGGATAACCTTTCGATGGCATCTCGACGTTCGTCGATCTGGAGTCGAACGCGCTACCGTTGCGCCAGAGGGCCAGATGCTGGCTGTTGAAAATTTGCCTCAAAAATGCCGCATATGAAGGGCTACAAGAGGGCGCCCTGCGGCTTCGGAATTTGGGACTGCCCGTCTGCGGGGTTCTGCTCCACCTGAGCCACAGAACGCCCCGTTTCGGCCACAACCTTAACCACCACGTGGGTGCAACAACTCGATGTCGACGACGACGAACGGGAACTCTTCAACAGAGGGAGACTCTTGAAGTGGGCTGACCACTTGTAGATTGAATCGATAAGGATGCTGCCGACATATCCGTCTACTCCACAAGTTCGACGGTAACACGGCGAGTTGTCAAAGCTCTTGCGAACCAGCCACCATCTGTTTGTGTATGGCATTTCCATTCAAGCAGCATTCTCAGAGCCAGATTTCAGCCCGAACAACTTGTGACAGCGGGTGATCGGCATCCCATCTCGATTCCGATTTAGCATTACAAGCGCTTATCCCGCTGCCCGTTGATTGTGATGTGCGGTTTGGGCTCCAGCGATTTGAGTTGCTTGCATCGGAGCTCGATTACCGTCTTCGGCAGGCGGCAAGAAAACTGCCCTGGCACGATCTCCAAGCGACTCCAAAAAATCCCAAGCCTCGGTCGCATGCACGGTCAGCAGCGTCCATCCTGGGCCTTGGGGTCGATGGCTTGTCAATTATGCTTTTGCTGGTTGGCGGGATTGCCCGTTCAATGTCCGAACCGACAACCTTCAACTTGGCAATGGCAGAATCATGAAACGAGCTGGCTTTAGATTTCTTTAGCTGCCTCTTTCAGCGAGTCACTTGAGAGACGATGATGATCTTTAGTATCTGTTGTGGAGGTCGCCGCCAGCCGAGGCTGCCGTATCTTGTGGACTAATTGTGTTATCGCAGACGTTCACCAGTTTTACGCACAATTTCGAGGGCACAACAGTGGGTAAAAGGTTTATGTATTACGGAGCCATCGTCAGAGAGCTTCAAGGGCCCTCGCTCCTCAGTAAGACTAAAGTATATGCATGAAGTCATCCACGAGGCCGGCCAAATAGCCGGCCTCACAATTAAGTAGTAATCATCATCCCAGCCACCATCTCCTAGAGCTTTTCACCAATGCACAAAATCCTCGCCCTGAGACACCCTCTTACAAGACAGCCTTGCCGAGGTTGGTGTTGAAGTTGGCATCCTTCATGGGCACGTTGGCGTCGCCAAAGTCGGTGTTGGTGAGCGCGGTGCGCGCAGCGTCGGTCAGAGACTCCCACGCGATGAGAGGCTGCTGGCCGCCGACGTCGCTGGTGAAGATCATCTGGTGGTTGACGGGCCAGACGCTCTGGTAGCCGATGCGGGGGCTGGTGCCGGTGTAGTCGATGCCCGAGGTCTTGGTGTCGTACTCGCCGTGCGCGGAGACGGCGACGCCGAGGACGGTGGCCGAGGTGGAGGCGGCGGACAGCCAGACGACGGCGTTCTCCCAGTCGTGGCGGTGGCCGAGGCCGGACGAGGGCGAGTCCTTGGGCATGTAGTAGGAGTACATGATGGCGTAGGCGCCGTTGTAGGAGGCGCCACGGGCGTAGACCTGACCGGTGCTGGAGGAGCATCCCCCATTTGAGGAGCCGGAGGTGGCAAGGCCGCCGCTGTGAATAACGGGTTAGAGATAAATTGAGTGAGGTGCTTGTTTAAGTGAGGTGAACATACCCAGTGTCACCAGCAGCGTTCACGGCAGGGAAGGGCACGCAGCCGTTGACGACCTTCAGGTAGGGCTTGTACTTGAGGTACAAGCTACCGACGGTGCCTGAGGGAACGGTCTCGGGGAAGCCAACGACGGCATCATGAGCGATGACGGCACGGCGTTCGAGGGGAGCGGCGGTGACTGTGCCGGCAGCGGCAGCGAGCCATGCACCGAGACGAAGGAGAGAAGGCGCCATTGTGAACCGAAGGTGTGATTGGGTATGAAGAGGTGGCGAAGGAGGTGTGAGGTGAAGAGGTAAATAAGTAGTCTCTCAGATGAACCGGGAGATCGTCTCTAAATATGTGTATCCGATGTCTGAAACTGTCACGACTGCAGATGACGGCTGTGACGTGGGGAATCTGACTCGGCGGAGGGAAGGAAGACTAGCAAACTTGGATGTTGTGATAGACCAGGCCTTGTTCCTGCGTCCGATCAGCGTCGTCTTGCATCTTATAGCTCCTACCCCGACTCTCGTCGTCTTCTCGGTCCTCTCACGACAAGCCATTCATCCACGCGGGCCAGAGAGAGGGTGTCAGCAAGGGGCCACAGCAGCCAGGGCGACACGAACCAATATCCTACAAAGCTCATCATCTCCGAGGCTACGGTGGCCCCCCTCTGGATGCCAGATGGTTAATCATTCGAGCATCTGAGCTTGTCTACGACCTCTTGACCCCGCCCGTGGCATGGCATTGCGACGCAATTGGGCCATGTGAGGTCTGTAAGGACAAGGGACAAATGCCGCGTGCCGGTGCTAGCAGCTCGAAGCCCCCCTCACCAGCTTCATGTTCTACCGTTCTCTATAGCAGGACCCTTGAAAGGGAAAAACGGTCGATATCGTGGAGTTATGGGAACCACTACGGCCAGCTGCCCGTTGGGGGCCACAAAGGAGAAGGTGGTTGGAGGGAAACTGAAGAAATAGGTAGGGGTGGTCATGTAGCGTTACAGGCCACACTTGAAGGTGCCGAGCTGATCCCTGTCATGGTTCCTGGATCTGGCATCTTGTCCGCCGCCAGTGAGAGACCATGTAACCTTGATAATCCCCTCCCAGTCACTTTCCACCCCCGCTCGAGACGTCAAGTGCCATCAATGCTTCTTGGGTTTTCTTGGGGACGAACGCTTTGGCGGTGACGGGAAATCCACGCCGAGAATGATATTGAGTTGAATCGCTGTGGAGTAGGGTGAGTCCACGTTTCTTCCGCTTGAGAGGGGAACTCATTCCTTGGCTCGGCCGAGTGGGATGGATCGAGAAGAGTGAAAGATTTATTGATGACAATATCGATGACTTCGCATATCGTTCAATGACGACAATACACGAATGGCATGAAAGTCGCTTAAACCCAGCCTGCTTTGCCTCAGCCGCAACACGCGGGTAACGTTATGCGCCTTGCGGGGAAAGATTTCGCCACACTCTGCGAACGATCTCAGCTGGTCAGAACAAAGGGAAACCGGGTTACCTCTGGTCGAATGGTAGGGCCACGCTGAATGTTCAACCGTTTTACAACGGTTTCGACAGACGCTGGGGAAACCCACCGTGCCCGAACAAGGTCGTCGAACGAGTCACGAACGACTCGTGGCAGCGAGGGATATATGTCTACAGATCGTATAGGTGGAGTCGCACTGGTCGATGGCGGGTCGATTGGGATAATTCTTCTCTTTTAAGCCTCAGACAAGCTTCGAGTTCCACATGGCAATTGAAGACGACTGGAAGCTATCGGGGTTATGAGGGGAACTGTAGGTTCTTTTGCTGAGGAGATGAGTTGGTCCGGTCCGGTGACTTATTAGATGTGGTCCAGGCGTCGTGTTGCCCAATATTCTAATCTGCTCGAGTCATGGTCTTCGGGTCCTACCGAAACGGCGGGTTCTCGGGGGCCTTCCGATGGGCTTTGATGAGGGAGACGAAGCGTGGTGAGGCGAGATTGCCGTAGCAAAAAGCGTCTGCTAACCCGGATGGACCATCTTGAGGCTGAGGATATCTCGAGCCAAGACGAAAGGAGGGGGACAACAGCTCACCAGGAAAACTTTAAAAGACCTCGTGTTCAGATCGTGAGTCAAGACCGACATGATTGTATGTGTATTACACATCTAGATCTAACGAGAAACAGATATAGAGAGAGAGGAATTGAGATGGGTATCACAAAGCTTTCCGAACATCGTAACATCTGTCCGTGATAAATAATCGCCCTCCATAATACAAGGCAAGAGCAATTCGCCCTTTGGGGCTTTTCAACCCAGATCAAACAACCAGCCCAAGTTCGCTTTTCTTTTGAGTAACCATGAAACACATCAAGAAAGACATCACAAACATCGCATGCATCAACTAAAGTCCCACGATTCTCCCCACAACTCGTTCAAGTTCAATCCCAGTGCTTCAAGATTAAAGTCGGGATTGTATGACTGCGCCTTTGCCAACACGTTGTCAGCGACGAGTGCTGGGAGTGCTGGGGAGAAGTCGTGGAGACTCACCTGCGGATCAATGGATGGTGGCATCCATGGCAGGGGTTGAGGCAGGAGCCCGTCCATCGCGTTCTGCGACGACGGGTAGCCCTGGAAGGAGAAGGGCGTCACCGACTGAGGAGGACGAGTTAGCCATTGTTCTCTTTTGAACGACGAAAACGACAATGGATGGACGGGTTTGCTTACCTTTGGTCTCTCGGGAACTTCCAATCCGGGAATCTTGGACAGCTCTGACGGCTGACTCGATACCGGAGGTTCCTGGTTCGCCAGCAGCTTGTAGTGCAGGTTGACGAAACGTTCCGCAGACGATGCTTTGGCTTGTTCGGTGGTCTTTGTGCCCAGGTGGGCTTCGAGAAGGCCGAGTGCCGAGCACATGATGGAGTAGCCCCAGGGCTCGTTGTTGCCACAGCGGAGGATCCTGTCTTCCTTCATGTGGAGGCACTTCTCGAGGAGTTTGACGGTGTGTTGCGAGTTGATCATGATCATATTCGTCGAGCCGCGCGGCTGCAGCATGGTAACGCTGCAGAGGTTGACGGCCGTGGTCAGCGCGTCCTCGCGGAGGAAGTTGAGGCTGCGAATGCCCTGCTCGTAGAGCTTGTCGTGGAGCAGGACAATGTCTCGGGCGGCGTTGTAGTAGATGATCTCGGAGTACTGGTACTTGGCGTTGGATTTGCGAAGCTTGAGGAAAGGTTGATGGAGGGGAACGATGTATTGGCGGAGTTGGATGTGGAGCAGAGTGTAGGCGAGAAGAGGTCTCTTGCCGCCGTGTGTGTTGTTGCTGTTGTGCTCCCAGGAGGGAAGGGAGTCGATTTCGTGCGTGATGTCATTAGTGTACCGGATGACTTGGTCATAGTCCAGGTCTCCTGGCGGGCCGCAAAGAAGGCGGCTCAACTCCATGCGCAGCGGCAGACTCTGGCGGGCCAGGTTCTGGTAGGAGGAGAAAGTGTACTCCTTGCCGTGCTTGGAAGGCGGGAGCTGCGTCGTGTCTTCGTCAAAGTCCTCATCGTCCAAATTTCTTGGTGGCTGCACATCGTAGTGCAACTGGCTCACAAGCGTGGGCAGTCCGTGGTCGAAAGAGGCTTGCATGTCAAACTCTTGCACCGTCGCCCAGATCCTCCGTCTCATCTCCTGGTTGTAGACTGAAATCTTGCTGGCCCCCATGATGCCAGGTTCTCGGTGCAGTCCCACGGAGATGCCGTCCTGGATAAGAGCGCCAGAGTTCGTCCAGAAGCGCTTCTTCTTCACGGTGTTGACCCGCTTGGCGAGATACAGGAGGCAAGCAATCTGGTAGTGGATGAGCTTTCGGTGCTTCACACTCTGGTGATCTTGCCAATTTTCAACGGCCTTGATCCACTTTTCAGCGGCATTCTGGGCGTTGGAAATCATTCCGGTGAACCTCAAAGACTCGTGGGTGTGAATGCAGTTCGCTACTGCGCAGATGGAAAGGACGAGAGCGGTGAGTGCTGCGTAGCGGGATTCGGTTGGGTTCTCCCAGAACTCTGAGTACTCTCTGCGGAAGGTGGGAATGTGGATGATGCGGTGCATTTGCTCGAATTGGTCAATGTAGACCTCGAGCAAAGCATCGCAGTGCTCCTTTGGTGGCAGAAGAGCCTCAAGCTGGGCGTCAGGCTGAAGGTAGAACTTGTCTCTGTCATCCTTGCGCTTCTTGCGGTCCTTGCGGTCATGAGCCTTCACGGGCTTGAGCCACTCATCTGCTGTCTCCTTCATGAAGGGGCACAGACCAGTCAACTGTAAGGCAGTCAGATGAGAGTTCTTCATTAGGATGAAAAAGGGCTCATATGAGCGAGAGAGACCTACCTCAATGAAAGCCATTGTGGCGTTGTGAGGACCAAAATACCGCGTTCTGAATTCCTTGCCCCTGAAAAAGCGGAGCTCTGACTTGTCCCCATCACCATACTGATGCCAGCATGACTGGAGCTCTGAGTTGTTTGCGCAAGGGTCGGCTGGTGCTTCATTGGTCTCATCCTTTTGAGTGAGTGGCGAGTTGGTGCCGGCAATTGTGCTTCCATCGAATGAGGACATGGCCTGTCGTGTGAGCTGAGTCTTGAGCTGAGCGACCTCGAGCTCGAGACGGCGAATGCGGTCGTGATCCTTGGCCGCCTCCCGGATGAGAGAAACATCGGCTTCCTTGCCGGGAACAGCCAGCTCGCCATTCCTCCGTGAGTCGAGCTGAGCAAAGGCAGGCGGGACGCCAGAGCTGGCGTTCAATACAGCACCCGACTTGGTCTCATACGTGCAGCGATCCGGCGTGCCGCTCTTCAGGCACCGTTGGCACGGGTAGCCTCTGTCACAAGACAGCTTCCTCCGGCGACACTCAAGACAGCTTAGACGCACGCGTTGGCGCTTGCGGGGGTGCTGTGAGTTCTCATCGTCTTCGCGTGAGTTAGCGGGAGACAAACTCCCACCGTCATCCACTGAGGGAGACATTGTATCGTTGGCTGAATTCATGGTGTTGATGCGGCTCAATCTTGTAGCGCGGGAGGCGAAAATGATCAAAAACGAAGGGAAAATGAACCGCGCGTGAGACACAGGCCACGGCCACGGTTATATCAATCAGTACCGAGTTACAAATGGATTAGCCTCCGGTCCGGAGTGGGCACATTCTACCCGCCGCTCGCTGTCAAGATGTGCTCGAAATCCAAGGGAAGAAACTTCCCCCTGTCAGTCAGCGAAAGCTACCGCCGAGCGAGTGTCGTCAGTGCCTTAACAGTTTTTGCAGAAGAGTTATATGAGACCATGTTAAGCCTTGGCGAAAAAGCTTACATAAGGCCGACATTTCCGAGCACCGAGGTGCTAGAACCGAGCCCCTCCGAGTGAGGCTTTCCACTTTTATGGCAGTCAGATGTGGGGCATCTGATAAGATTAGATCGGCCCTTCCCCTCTCAAAGGTCCCCATTCTTGACTCACACGACAGGGATTAAGATCAGATAAAAATTTTGTTCACTAGCACCCACCTCAGCTGCAACCCACAAGCCGACCGAACATGGGGATGAGCCGACGCAAGACGCGTTGTTCCCACCATCTTTACCTAAAATGAACAAGGCCTCCATCTTCCATCGTCCACGCAGATGTTCACGGCGATCCACGATCACGAGAATTACACCGACCGTCCCTCTTTTTCTCTCTGCCTGCTGCCCCTGACTTCACAAGTTCATTCACCACGACAGACAGCAGCAAGACATGACCGTGACGCAGCAAAAGATGCGACGAAAACGCGGCTTGGCTAGGCTGAGCAAAGTCAATCTGTACTCGACGATGGATGTGTCGTGACACAAACCATTGAGCGGTAAAAGGGGCCCGTCAATGCCACGCGAGTCACCGTTGCATCCTCCCAAAAAATGCCTCTAATGTCGTCAGAACGTTTCCAGGAATACCTGCTCTATCCGTACTGGCGGACCATGCAGAAATCAGGGCTGTGCCACACCGACTGCCACTAGTCCAGCCGACGAACCCGGTCTTCACGATGGACCTTCTCCATCAATGGATCTTTTTTGTCATTCAATTCCTCGGGAATGCCTTGGCACCAACCTCTTTCATCAGGTCAAAATATCCGGTTCAAGGTTGTCTGCACTGTACACTGCAAGCCTGCATCACAACGAGGGATATTCGAACCTGAAGAGGACAGACTCTGGACATTAATGGTGGAAACGACGAACGAGATCGACAGGTCACAAAACACTAAATCTGTCAAACATGACAACTCGACAAGCATGGAAGTTGCTGGCAACGACACATCTCGACGGGGAAAGTGTCAAACAATGGTCTCCCCAGCTCCAGCGGACAACGTTGTTGTCGGGTCCCGAACCCCGAACACTTCCATCCATTCTGGCCATTCTGGTGAGATGTCCCCGACTCTGAACTTTTGAGGATTCTTCCTGTCCAAGACATGGGGCCAGGGCCCAGCCATGCGGGCCAGTCGTTAAGCACTTGTGGAGAAAAGTCTTCCCAGCTGCAGCGAGTCGAGGCTATTCACGTTCCCTTGCAGATTGGGGTCCCCATCCGCTCCAGTCGACACGAACGGACACCCCACACCAAAAGGCCCAGAAACCTTTTTGCAGACCTGCGGACTCTGCACTACATCGCGCGATCGTCCACGCAGCGGCGGCTACGCAACCGCAACCTTCAATCCTCGCGGCGATTTTTCTTCAACCCACAAGTATTTTCTTATCAGATCAAGACATCCCTGTCACCACGGATCATCGCTCCGAGATCGGTGCATGGGCCGACGTGAGCTAATGGGCCACATGGAGGCGTTCAAGCGTTTCAAGGAGATCGACGTCAAACACTGCACGGAATGCTTGCTTAACTGCGCGACACACAGCCGCCATGGCCCCGGTGTATCGTAGCACGCTGAGACGTGAACCGGGGCGGATGCGAGCCCGTGGCGGTTGTTTTGTTTCTTCTGCTTCTCGTCACGAAGAATCGTGGCTTTTTCGCAAAATAAACCACCCGATCGTTGGAATTCTTTTCTTTGAGGCTGCCGATTGATGATTGCGATGCAGTGACGGTGTTTGGCGGACTTTGTACGATGCTTCTCTCTTTCTTTACTCTGACCGGATTGCTGGCGATCGTCGGAGCCTTTCACATCCCCGGCAGGGGCTTCGATCGGTTTATTTCCATCTGGCTGGAAAACCAGGCGCGTCTGCCCACATCCCTTGATGGCCTGCCCCATTCGCTAACGTTGGTTACTCAACAGGATTTCGCCAAAGTCGTTAAAGATTCCCACATTGCTGATCTCAAGAAGGACGGGATTTTGCTCACCAACTACTACGCGCATACCCACCCCAGTCAGGCCAACTACATTGCAGCTCTTGCTGGAGACTACTTTGGCCTGAACCATGACGAACCGGTCCGACTGCCGTTAAACATATCGACCATCGTGGACCTTCTCGACTGGAGGGGTCTGTCATGGAAAGCATACATGGAAGACATCCCCGGCCCAGGTTACTTGGCTGCTGCCAGCGATAGCCAAACAGGTGATGGAAAGTGGGACTATGTACGGAAACACAAGTTGGTTTGCCCAGGGTCCTGCTGGATCCGCCGATGCTAATATCCTATCAGCCCCTTCGTGTCATTTGACTCCATCAACCTGAACGGATCCCGCCTGCTCAATATCGAAGGGTTTGACGATTTCAAGACCGACTTCGAGAAGAAGAAGGTGCCGCAATGGGTATTCATGTCTCCCAACCAAATGAACGATGGCCACAACACGTCTCTGGAGTATGCGACAAAATGGGCACAGGATTTCCTGAGGCCAATGTTAGTACCGGGCGCCTTCAAAGAGCGCACGCTCATCCAACTCACCTACGACGAGTCTGAAGATCACGGAAAACCAAACAAGATTGCGTCACTACTCTTGGGCAGCGCACTCCCCGAAGACAGGAAAGGGACGGAAGACAAGACCTTCTATACACACTACTCAATGTTGTCAACAGTTCAGTTCAACTGGGAGACGCCAAATCTGGGCCGGTACGACGTTGGGGCCAATATATTCCAGTTCGTGCAAGACCTCGGTAGCAGAGTGCTTGTACCGAACAAAGATCCACCCAATATGGCCTCCGTGAACAATTCGGAATCGTACTTTGGACCGCTTAATGGGGATGCGAGCAAGTTCCGCCCCTATCCACCCCCGAATCTTGCTCTCAATGGGTCCAGTGGACTTCCAATTCTGGAGCACACTCGTCTACAATGGGTCTTCCACAATCAGCCGACTCCATACGACGGGAACGGTACTCTTTACGACGCCAATTCCCAACCTCAGTACATTCCGCAAGCTGTCCAATAGCGTTGGCCGGACATCAGGCCGGAGCTCATCCCACGGGCTCGCATATGGGATTGTCCAAGGAACGGCCGCAGTATCATATGGGACGCACGCAAGGTTGAGATGTCTTGCCTGATTCGAAGGAAGTCAAGGTCTGCATCTTGAAACCCCATGGGCGCTACCAACCAGATTAAGGTTGCGTGAAAACGATCTTTTGATCCACGTTGATACAGCTCGATATCTCGAACGTAAGCGCACGTTGTGCCCTGCGATTTGGGGCTATTCGACCATCTGATAAGGACAGACGTTCCCGGCTTATCATAGAGATGCTGGACGATCTCCCGGGGCCCATCAAAGAATCTTTGCGCGGAATACCCCAGACGGTCAGCGGATGGCTATCTTAGAGCAAGCCACAGGACGGTAGCCAAGCATGAATTATGGGAGCTGACACCGATGGAATGAATAAAGTCGATGTCCGGGATGCACTTGGCGCACGTGGTACTCTCCAGAGATGCCGAGCTGGCGGTCGGCGCTCCTGTGTCTTAGGTCGATGATGATGGGGAAGCAGATTTCAATTGGCGATAGCTCACAGTTTGGAAATTCCCGTCCGTTTGCGCCACGGCTTTCGGAGGCTGGTTGGCCGACGGTAGGCTTGAGACATCTTCTAGGTTCGGGAATGTGGTTGTTTGTGACACCTCGACAGCCTCCGCCACAGTCCTGCTTTTCGGCGGTCCCATATTGCCCACGTTATACCATTTTGCCCATGTTACACAGCCAGGCTTGTCGCCAACGGTGTCATGGCCTGCGCCTCGCGGCATTTGAGCAGCAAGTTTCATCGCCGAGACGAAAGAATGGCGGGTGTATGTAGTCGCAATCAATCTATTCAATTTTACTATCGATCCAGATCGATCTGGCTCATCGCCCTGCCTAAAGCGCAAGAAGAAAGCAATTCGTTGTAGTCCGTACCTGCTCAGATGCCAGCTCGAGAGATCCGTCAGCGAACAGTGTCGACGGACCAGCCTCCGGAAGATGCGGAACGTCCGGCAAAGAGAATATCTTGATCTCGCGGTCCGTCTCAAAATGGATTAAGCGCAGGTCAATCCGCCGCAATTTCGGCCGACGGGAGATGCACATTACCCGCGGCATCACCCATCTCATGAGTCGTTTACAATTTTGAGACGATCGATGGACACACGGTCGTAGAACAACGGGAAGAGGGATGCAATTCGGCACTGAAGCAGCATCAAAGCGGACGGGCCCGCAAGAAGAGAGTCAACGGGAAAAGCTTCCGTGTCTTCGTATGACTCAAGGTTATTTGAAGCGTCAGAACAGTACCCTGATTTAGATAGATTCCTCATCTAGGAGATGCTTCTGAATCGTGGTAGTTCTTCTAGACGCAGGCCGAGCACAAGACTACCATCGTGAACTATGTTGACGTGCTCATTCAATCGTGCCTACCTACTTCGTTAACCTCCAAAGTGATTCAGTCTGCCCAATCGCGCCGACTCGCCGATCCATGCCAACAAAGTTCCACGCCAGTCACCCGCTGAGCCATCAATGATGTGACTTGCAGAGCATAATACCGTCTTAGCGTTGTCCAGCCAGAGCCGTCTTCGCGCTTGCGTACTAGCGCCAGGAGATGGAGGGAGCGGCGCATCACTAACAACACGAGGGAATCTAGTCCCTGATCCGTCGTGGAATGTCTATGGAATGAATGTGCCGGTTTTTACGCACGAAATTTTACTTCCCTCCATATTGTTGAAGGTCGATTCTTGCGCCCGGTGGCTGCCATTGAGCCACCGCCAGACACGCCAGAATCCCCCGCTCTCGAACAATTTCGACGTCACCACGGGAAACCCTTAAGATGGCAGTCCAGATTGAACCGTATGCTACGAGAAGTGCCGGGCCTGCAGATCCCCCGCAGGCGGAGAGACATGCATGTAGCCGCGGGGCGTGGATGCCGACATAATTCTGGGGGAGACTTTGCACCCCTCGTCAAGAGACAGTTGACGATCACGCGTCGGCACAACCGAAGCACAAAAAGAAGCGTTACCCGCAACGGGCATACTGCTAATTGACTCGCTGACGGGCACTTTTGGCACGTTGGAAGCCGTCTCTGTACCACTGTTTCGTATCCAGCTTGCCATCGTGTAACAAAAGCCTCCCGTTGGACTCAAGAAGGGAAGCCAATTACCCAATATGCCAACTATTGGCGGGTGCCGCTTGAACATCCCGACAGCTTTGCGCGATGCTCGATCAGATGTCAGTGCCGTGCCCACTCTTGCGCTAGCAATTTCGTCTGGCGTTGCGCTGGTCTCTGGCTCTCCTGTGCTAGATGCATCTGAAAGTCTGAGAATGTTGGGCCGATGCCAGTCTGTCTGGCTTGGCCCTGGGATCTCCTTTGGCCGAGACTCTTGAATCCCTGCATGGATCGACGCTGCGTTTTGATTACATACACCATCCCGAGGCACGGACACCATACCTTCACTGAAGGCCTTCTCAAGTGCCGCGATTGTTCGTCCTTTGTTCCTTCGGGTGTGGAGGGCACTGCACAAAGAAGATGAGGAAGCTTTTCGCAGGTGGGAGTGGGGATATAGGTAAGGCTTCTGATTTGAGGCACCGCGTTTTTCTTCTCTAGCCTCATGGTGTTGTCCGTGTTGTGCTGAGGTTTCTCCGCAAAATTCGATGAAACTTAGCAAGCCTGCCGTACAAAAAGGCAAACATGAATCAGTACAGTCACAGAGCACAATGACTTGGCCTCTCTTCAAGTCGGCGAGCACCATAGCTTTTTGGAGTGGCTTTCAGAAAGAGAGAGAGGAGGGGGGTAGTCTTATCCCACCGGCTGGCTTTTCATCTTTGCGGCAAGCTCCTGTTCCTGATCCTGCTGCTCCTTCACGGCAAGACCATGATGGCGATGGGTGG
>JFBX01000521.1:311481-354494 GCA_001563135.1 Colletotrichum simmondsii | reverse complement strand
CCCCCCCCCCCCCCCCCCGAAAGTCCCAGAGGAGCAATCCTGACCTCCGGCAGGCACTACGGAAGCTGCACAAAACCGTCGTGCCCGGAACAACCTCAAGCAAGTCACCACCAAACGCATGGACGCAGGATCCACTGCCACGAGGTCCGGTTGTCTGTCCCGTCGATTCTTGACTCCGCAGCCACAGACTGGGCTCATCGACCAGTTACACCCGTCCGAAAAAGGGTATCACGAACTTTCTCCTGAAGGTTCGACGGGAAGAGACCCCTGATCCATGACACAGCTGCATCTTTCCAGTTCCTCCATGCGCGTGTGGAGGCTTCATCTGCGTAAGGGTGTTGGGGATTTCTAAGAATGGGTTGTTGGAGAACGGCTTCACGGAGCCAAGTAAAGTAGGCTGGCTACCTACTGGTATTGTTGTTGACTCTCGAACCCGTTACCCATACCCTACTCCCCGGCCGGACTGTCTTGGTATACCTAGAGGGGCTTACTTCACTAGGAGTTAATAGGCCACGAACTAATTAACACACTAAGGCCGGATGTGCCCTACTAACCTTAGAGTTTGCCCTTGTCATTGGCTTTTCTTTCCCGGCAGCTTCCCCTGAAGAAGTGGTGCCTGCTCGGACGGCAGCCCATGCATCCGCTGCCTTATATCGTAGATGTCCTTCCCACGTTGGCCGGCCCCCGATCATCCTAGATGACATGACAAACGTCTGTGGTTGTCCGTCAAAACATTTGAGGCAGCTTCGTCCTGGTCACGGCGATCCCTTTTCTGTCCCTTTCCGTCTTTCCTTTCTCTACCGCCTTCTCGGACATCATCGCCAGCATCGTTCGCCATGAGATATTCATTACTGCTCGGCGTCGCGGTCGCCTTCTTTGGTGCTGTGCAAGGTTCTCTATTGGAGTTCGCGGCCAAGTTGCCCCAATGTGGGGTGGGTATTTTACCCTTCCACCGCTCAGATTTATGAGACCTAACTGACATCATTCCCATCATCTAGCTGGAGTGTACACTCGAAAAGTTACCACTATCAGCGTGTAAGGTTCCGACAAACGATACTTGCATATGCAGTGATTATGACCTGCGGATGGCCGTGCAAACATGTCTCGTCCAGCGGTGCAAGAAGCTAGAAGCCATAGGTAAGGCTTTTCTATCAACTAATTACAGATGCAGAAGATGAACTGACAGCGAATAAAGACGTTGCAAGGATAGAAGCTGAAGCATGCCAACGTCCGGTTCGTGAGCGAAAGGTGGACATCATGGTGCCACTCATCCTTCAGATTACAGGGATCCTGGTGGTCCCGTTACGGTTATACGCGAGATGGACGACGATGCATCGATTCGAGGCCGATGACTGGGTCATGATGTTCTGCGGCGTACGTTTCATCATTAATGAATATTGAGTGGGCATATTCTGACAGATTATAGGCTATGTTTGTCGTTTTTGTCGTCGTCGGACAGCTTGGTAAGCCTAGCATCCGTTCGATCCTATGGTCCTCACTAACAGCCACACAGCCGGTCACGTTGCCTTTGGAGAAGACATCTGGATGGTCGAGCCAGATGAACTCACCTTAGGATTAAAGGTTAGAAGAAAAAGAGCACACGAATGATAATCAGATACTGACCTTTGCAGCTCTTCTTCATCGACGAAAGCATGTACCTCGCCTGCCTAGGCCTAACCAAGATCTCAGTACTCTTCTTCTACCTCAGGATATTTCCGAACAAGTCCTTCCGATGGGCAACGTACGCGACCATGACGTACATCATAATATCGACCACGGTTATTCTCTTCATGCAGATCTTCCAGTGCATCCCCATAGATTTCAACTGGGTTGGCTGGAAGGGCGACTACGGTCCGCACCACTGCCTGAACATCAATACACTAGTCTTTGTGGCTGCCGGGCTGAGCATCAGCCACGACCTCATTATTCTCGCCTTGCCTCTTCCGCTGCTGTGGCACCTCAACACTTCGAAACGCTCCAAGATAGGCATCCTGATCATGTTCAGTCTCGGCATCTTCGTCCTCATCACCTCATGCATCCGGCTCCGCTACATCGTCTCTTTCACGCAATCGCTCAACCCGACGTGGGACTTCACGGACCCCCTCATCTGGTCTGGTCTCGAGGCGTCCGTTTCCATGATTGTCGTGTGCCTGCCCGCGCTCCGGATCTTGCTGAAGCGTAGCTGGCCCAACCTGTTCAGCACGATTGGCACCGCGGGGCCCCACTCGGCGCCGAAGAAGATTTCCAACATGTCATCTCGGAGGGCATACGCCAGGAAGGCGGCCGAAGAAGGCGATGGAGACGGAGACAGAAACTCCAACGCGACGAACGAAGGGGACGAAGAGGTCGCCGACGCAGAGTACGCCGCGAGCGAAGCGAGGGCCGCGAGGAGGATGGCTGAGAAGAGGAGCAAGTTCTTCTCGTTTCGGTCGACGACTGTGGAACCGAACGAGAGCGAGATCGAGCTGGAACTGGGCGACAAGATGCGAGGCGAGGTCAGGACGCAGATCCAGTGCCATGATGGGGAGTCTGCTTCGAGGGGGAGCTCTATTGAATCTGGGATTCATGTGAGGACGACGACAACTATCCACGACGCAAATGGAAAGATATTTTGAGACGTCGGATGGGATGGATGACTACGCATACACGGGCAGGTCTAGGGGATTCGGTTTTTTGCATTGTTTTCGCTCTGGAAACTACAGTACTTAGGAGACGGATGATACCATTGCATCGCAAGGCGTTGGATTTACTCAAGGGGAATTCTCTACAGGAACACATGTACGGATATAGTCAAAAAAGTAATACCATGTTTAATTATCAGTATACCTTGATGCCTTCTACGACGATCAGATTTTGATCGGTTGTAACAAGATAGATGTCTCAAGGGCAACAGGAAAAGGTGTATCGAGTGAAGACCGACTCGAGTCCGACGATTGGACGACGATCTACTTGCCAAGAAAGGCGTTCGTTCATCCGGGGTCTCCCATAATCCACAACTAGGGCTTGTTTCATCAATTCAACGTCTCTCTGAACACCGCGTGGGCCGCTGACAAGGATGAATCTAGTCGAAAGTACGTGTACATTAAATAGCTCATAACGTGCCCGAAGATTCTCGTCCCAACAATGGCCTGATCCCATCAATATTTCGTAAAAGGGGATGGGGATTGGTCGTTGGGTAGGGGGATGATCCGGCTCCGAGTGAGATTAATGCCCGCCCGGCGCCCGTCCGGCTCCCATCGCCGCGCTTGGTGGAGTGGCTTGTGGTCGGAGGGTAGGGGTATAGCTGGGTGACGGGGAGGAGAAGGCGGAGAGAAAGATGTAGAGTGAATGTTGTTTGCCGTTCCTGTTGAACGAGCTTGTTTCTTTTGTTACGTCTCATATGACGGGATACGTGAAACGCCGGAGGTATTTTGAGTAGCTCGGCTTGGAGGAACGTGATGTGTTTGGTTGGGTGGTACGCTTATCTTATGAAACTGGAAATACATAGTTGCACAGTCACAGAGCAATTCTTGGTTTGTAATGTAGCGACACGATGTTCATTGCAATGTGACAGGTTTAAGTGTCGACCGCTAGGATGGGGGAGTTTGTGTGAGCTGTTTTGCCCACTGGTAATTATGCCTTCCCACGCTGGTGTAGTTAATTAGAGGTTTTTGCTGGATGTGATGATAAAGTGGTGTGAGGACTTGTAATGTACATGATGTACGCTAATAGACGAACTGTAGTGACAAACCAGAGAAGGAAGTGAGACGGTGACCCCATCACTTCGGGCCAATGCCGTAGCAATAATCCCAGCGACTGTGAACTTTCTATTCTCAATTCTCCACTGCTAGATGTGAATTAGGGCAAATCATCCATAGTCTTGATGAACTGAGGCTATTGAATGATCTTTAGTCCAAGAAAACACATCGTGATTGTGTGCAGGCGTGGACCGACTTTTCGTTGAGTCCCTCGGTCACATGCATCTAGTTAAGAGTGTGACTCGATAGATGAGGCTAAGGTACCTAAGTCTCATTTTCGGTATGATAGTGACCTGTTGAGGCACCTTCTGATACCAGAAGAATCCCATAGTGATCATGTTAAGCCGCGGTCACTCTTGATACCCCACTGATGCGCACGACAGAGCTCATAGAGTACGTTCAAAATGGGCGTTGCTACAGATCGCTTGTGAGCTTCTCGGCAAATCTCGCCCAGGATATTTTCGTGCTCAATCAGGTTTCCCTAAAGAGTATTAGTGAATATAGCCGTACCAAGTCAAACTCATGCGTGGAGGGGAAAGTGGAGGATTCATACCTTATCAAAATCAACCTGCATGCTGGGTTCGATATCCTCATCGATTGGATTCATCTCTATAGCCTGTGTCATGGCGCTTGACGGGATATTGTGACCTGTGGCCGCAGCTACTGCGATTACTTCTTTCATGGCCGGTACGACCAAAGAGTTCATCGAAGCATCCGCCGTCCGTAGCTGGCTAGCGTTCACCCTCGTTAGGGCACAGATGGGGTTGAACGAAGCATTGTAGACGAGTTTGCTCCACCGGTCGAACTCGACGTCTGGCTTATAGAGGCAAGTCGTCTTACCTCCGGCGCTATAGATGTCGATGAATCGTCTGGCGGCGTGTTGCTGTTCTTTCAGGTCGATGTTGGGGTTGTGAAAAGCGCCGATGTGGAGGAGATCGGGCTGCTTCTGTTCGATAACACCTGGTGAATGCTCGTGCGCGTCGATGCGGCTTACTCCAGAGAGTACAACGGTCGTAGAAAAGCGGTTGAAGAAGGGAAATTGGATGTTTATGCCGTTTTGAATGAGTACGATGATCGTCTGGCCTGGTGTGACGGCCGGAGCGATGATGTCTGGCAGGCTTGGACCTGCGTCTGGGACGTTTTTGGTGCAGCAAACGACGTAGTCAAAAACGCTATCAGAGCCCGAGTTTGCTGATGCCGGAACGCTATTCAAGACTAAGGGCATCACGACCATCGTGAGCGACATGGTGAAAAAGGAAACCAGGCTAGTGCAACTGACCTTCAGTAGGCTGCCAACCTTCTTTCTCGCCGTGTTCGCAAGAATTTATCCTGAAACCATTGCGCTTCACGACATCGAAGTTGGAGCGGAGGACTGCGGAGACCTGAGCTAATCCTCCGGCTTCGAGGTTGAGAGCGGCGATCGTGCCGATGCCCCCACATCCGACAAGGAGGACGCGTGCTTTGTCGGATGTCATCTTGAAGACCGTGATCCTGCGTGTGCTCCGAGGCTATTCCAAAGTTTCTTGAGAAAAATCTGTGAATAAATCATTCTTCTGGACAACCGCCGGGTGATATCACCCCCGGTGGCAACGGCATATTTGAGCGGAGCAAGATCCGGGACCGGACCGGCTTTTGGCTGGCACGGCTGGCTGGTACCCCGCACCCCACCATACAGGCCCACAATCAGGCCCGGACCGGCTCCAAGGCACTCGGCGGGTTCATCCGAAGCGCAGGGGCATCTTTACTTATCACTTCTGTTGCGGCGGCAGTACGGTTTTAGTAAGACAGACAGTCATCTCTCCTCTCTTATGTTTTATCTTAGTACTAAATCGAGCACCTTCACCATCTACAAGTCTGCGATGCGACGTGCTATGGGCAGTATGCGTACCTATGAGCTCTCAAGCACCTAGGATCAGGTCAGGATATGCTAACAATGATGTTCAACACAAGTCACCGTTGTCACTCTGGTACGACCGTTACCTCTCAGCCTCTACTTGAGACAGTGATACCTTTCCGAGCGGTGAAGCCGGTGACGTGGCCCACAAACTCGGAACACAGTGCTTTCTTGAGGTTACGAAAGCGAGGCACAAAATCAGTGTTCGTGTCTGAGTGCTGGCCTGAAACCTGTGAATGTGTTCAGTTCATTCCAGCGCCCCTGTTGTCGGCCATCCCACTAGACCAGATAGTTTGACAGCTGTCAGGGCGACGGCACCGCTTTCTCCTCTTTCTCTCGGTTCCAGGTTATCGGTCCAACCTTGACGTTGCATTGGTCATCGCTGCTTCTTCAAAAGAAGAAAATCCTGAAGCCCAAGTCCGTGGGGGACCATGCACATTTACAGCTGACACGAGGCGGAGAAGTGAACACCGAACCACTTCTGCAAAGGACAAGGATCGCACAGACCATTTGCCGCAATTTTGTTGGTTCCTGGCCGTTGGTTTCAATGTTTCTTCTTCCAACTCAACGACCAACCTCACAGGCCCCTTTTCCTAACACCTACGGTTATTCCCCCCGAGTCTCCCGCACTCACCCCAATTCTCTCGACCGGAGCATTTCGATTTCGCTTTTTAAGCTTCCTTGCAAACCTAGTGTGCGGTCTAGAATCCAGGAACCCGCGAAGGAACAAACCTTGGCCCATCGCAGCAATACCCATAAGCGCATCTACTCATCGGAACTCTCTTTCGCACCGCACGCCAAGTCCGTCTCCCACTTACCGGCACCCAATCAGGAATTCGAAGCAATGGCACGTCAGGGCAACGTAAAAACGGCCTCCTCAGGCTCGGCCGCGGCGATGGGCTCATCCTCTACGGATCCCTCGTCCGCACCCGCCCCGCGCGACCGCATTATGACGCACATGAACCGCGACCACCAGCGCGAGCTCTCCCTTTACCTGCGCCACTACGCCGGCCTCAGCCGCTCCGCCGCCTCGTCGCCGTGGCTCAAGGACTGTACTTTCGAAGGCATGACCATCGCGGCTGGCGGGCTCGGCGGCAAGGAGTTCTTTATCGAGTTCAAGCCGGCCCTCACGGCGTGGGAGGACGTGCGGCCCGCCGTCGTGGAGATGGCGCGCGCGTCGCAGCAGGCGTTAGGGTACAGCGACATCACCGTCGGGCACTTTGCGCCGCCGCAGGGCTTTGACGTGGTCGTGTTTGGGGCCGTTGCGTTCTACTTTGTCTGCTGGCTCACGCTTGGGTTTGTGCTGCCCGGCACGCCGATCTGGTCCTTCCTCCAGACCGCGTTCCCCGGCGGCCCAAGGTTCTATCGGTGGTTGGTCAAGGCCATATTTCTGCCCGTGTTGGGAATCCACCTGGGCGAGTGCTATTGGTTCCATCGCACGAGGCTTCAGAGGCATGGCATCGAGTTTGGAACGGGCTTGTGGTGGACGTGGATCGGAAGTTTGTTCTTTGAGGGACTTGCTGGCTTCTGGAGGTTCGATGGCATTGTCGCGGCCAAGAGGCAGGAGAAGGAGAGCAAGAGCCACTGAGTTTCTTTAGGGAATCATATGGAATAGGCTTTTCTGAGGCGACGACAGATCCTCCGGATGCGATCAGGCAGCTTCATACGGCGCTCGACTCGCGAGGTGATGAGAGAGGTCGACATAGCAAATCGACATGACCGCTAGCAGTGTTTCGCGATCCGAATCCTCCTTCTTCGACAGTTACGGTCAGCAGTAGATCCATGAAAATTGGCAGGGTGAGCGGTGGAAGAAAGGACATTCTATCTCGGAATCAGCTATCTCTATTGATGAGCGTAATGATAATTGATGAGGAACCCCGAAAGACCCTTGACTATTACGAAGTGAGAAATCATCGGAGAGACATGTATTTCCGGACACAATCTATTCATTGTCAAGGTATCGTGTTTGCACAAAACATGGCGGCTGTGAAGGTATAAAGATGATTTGAAATTGCTTGCTTTCCTATCAGATGGAAATGTTGAGTGGCACAGTTGTGAGAGATTAACGATGAATGCCCAAAAGCTGATCTCATGTTGAAACTCATGATGAATGATGAGATCGGATAAGGCACGATGAGATTGAAGGGCCGAAATGAGAAGGACCGCACCGACGAGTGAGCTGTTTGCTCTTTCCACACCATTTCGCCCTCGCTTAGCCTGGTAGACCCACTCCGGCCGGCGCCAAGGTAAGCACCTGAGGTTGCCTTCCCCGCGATCATCATGGACCTCCCAGACGTCCACCGTCCACATATTCGTTGCCGATATCCTGTCGCCCTTTAGCATCACTACGCTCAAAGGCATTGGACAATGGCACCATACATGCGGACACCATGTCGATCAACGGTAGCTAATGCCACGTCGTCCATATCCTAGAATGCACGACTTGCCGTCCTCCGAAGGGATGGCAGCGCCTCGGATGGCCTTGCCGCCCATCTGTCTTCTGACAGCCCCGCCGTGCACTTCTACGAGACAAACGACGCCATTTCTGGGCGTTGAAGAAGTTTTCTTCGATAATATCTCACTTTCCTAATCGGACCTTTGTTGCGAGTTCTGATAATGGCTGCGGCAAACCTCTTCGCAAGATTAGCGACCATCAACAATGCTACGCTTCCGAACCGTCAGCTTGTTTGCCTCCAGCAACAAAGCATCCCCGGATCTGGCTTCTCTTCCTAATAGCAAACACCTCCTACAAGCTGTCCAATCGCAACTTGTATGCATATATCTTGGCACAACCCGATATCTTCTTCACGATCGCCTGCAGACCGCGGACCGGGGCCTCGGCCTACAAGATCGACATGGCCGAGCTTGCGCGACCAGGGGGTGTGGCATATGGTCAGCTCTCGACTACGTACTGTCACTGTCAACACCACCATGATCGAGAACCTGTGCACAAATATATCTCACCATTCCTTTCAGCATCGGCAGTTGAGCAACTCCAAGCATTGTTCGGCCAAACATCGAACGACATGGATTTGCTGAGCAAAGCATTGCGCTGAAAGAGGGGGCCTGGACCATCTGAGATCATCTTGCTCTCGGAAATCTGCACTTATACAATTATCAAAATCATCATCATCATCGGCGATCTGAAATGCGCATTCCAGGAGATGAGAGAGGCGCAGGACAAACCGCAAGATTTCGAGGAGCAAACAAGACGAAGGACTGCAATGACAGAAGATCGTTCTCAGAGGTATACCGCACAGCTGGCCAAGTGCTGCCACCCTGTGCAATACACATCACAAACATGATAGGAACTTCAGTCTCTAGGTGCTTGTAGTGACAATACCTTCCAGGTCTTGACACGGTACGGGAACTTGCCGCCTCGCGTAGAGCATCCGAGCTCTGCAACCCATCGCGGGGAACCCCGATCTCAAATCACCCTAAACTCACAACGGTGAGGGGCAACCGGCGTTAGCCTCAGAAGCTCTCTATAGTTTGCAGGCGGAACCTTGAGAGTTTGTCTCCGACCGTTCCCTAGCGCAGCCGAGGCGCGCCAATACTGCAACGTCGAGTCTGCTGCTCTTCTACCACTAGACGGTCTAGGCGTCATCAAATCTGGCAAACTCGTCTATCTGGATCATCTTGACTGCCCTTACAGACTGTTCTCTTACCAGGAAATCAGGGCGCTAACAAGGCTTGCACCATACCCGCGCTATTTCATTCGCACCCATCAGACTCTGGAGACGAACGCGTGGCCATCATTTGGGAGGTGCGGTAATCTTGTCCAGCGGCACTCTCAGTCTGGTCTCTGAGAGGACATCGATTCTCACTGGCTGTAAACCATCTTATTTGTGCTTTACAGCCTTGTTGTGCCTTTCGTCTGTTCTCAAGTTGAACTCAATTCAACACTATAATGCAGTAACATAACACCTATACGGGCAAGATGGGGTACCATTTCTAGATTTGAAGCGACGTACGTTATTCAATGCTCGGTTTCGGGACTCACGCTTGGTCCACGACCGCTTTCGCTCCTGGAGCGCGGGACGCTCCGTCTCTGGCTTTGCTGCGCCCTCTGCATTGACGTTGAGAAAGTCTAATGACATCAATGTTTGGCTAGCTTTCCAACTACACAAACCGGCGTCGGCACGGTTGTCTTGCTGAATACGTCCAGCGCGGCAGCGGTTCATTCGAGGGAGGTGTAGCACTAGTCTCCAAGGCAAGGTGATCGTCTCCCGTTTGCTGCAGTATTGCGCCATCAGCAAACCAACTCTTCGCGACGAACCCTCTCTTGGGAATGGTATGGAAGTTGGTTGTACAGGCTACGAAGGAACAACCAATCGACGCTGGCATCAATCAACTCGCGCTGGCATCAATCAACTCGCGCTGCCAACTCACTGACTTGTGAGAAGGCCCTAAAAGGCGGCATGGCAAGTCATGGCACTGCCGCGCCGACCTAGCGACCCCGCTCCACTAGCTTTCGGTTACCTTGTGCTCGCTAGGTTCACCGTTGCTGAGGACCCTCCGTGCATACGATGGAGTTGTCTCACTGTTCCGCAGTCTGTCAGTCAGCCTTCAGGCAAGCTGGGCTTCTAAATGGTTTTCGAGGTGCATATGCGGCTGTCAATGTGCATTTGATGGCTGCAAGTATCTCAAAGGAAAACGAAAATTTTCTCCATTGTGGGCTTCAAGGTTGGATTTGGGAGTTGCTAGAAGAATTGAGAGGGGCAAGCAAGGCTCCCTAATTCGGATAGTGTTGCGAACTTACCCACAACCCGACTAACCCCGGCCGCCTCGATAGACTAGTCGACTTAATGTTACTGAGGCTCTATCGGAGGAATCCCACGAACTGGCCTGCCATCCGCACCTTTGCCCGGCCACGACGTCCGTATGGACAGGGTTCCCTGCAGCAAATAGGTGAGTGGTCGACGCGAGTCCCGCCCATCTTCCAGGACTCCAACTGGCAAGCGGGCTAGTTATCCGGGGTACCCTTCGTGATAATGGGACGATTGAGGAGGGCATCGAGCATTCTTGGGAGCGGCCCAAGGCAATCGGCGAGCCGGGGATCGTCCCCTCGGCAAGCATGGTCCACAATGGCTTCAGCAAAGTTCGTTGACATAAAGACGAGGTCAAGGTCCCATCCTGTTGCGAGCCCAGCAAGGCGGTCCTCTTAATAGCGCCTATCCGCAGCTTCAGACTCGGTCTCCTGCTTCTGTCACGCCCACCTCTCTTCACCTCACCTCAGGTCTCTAGTCTATCGTTAGTTGAGCTCTCTCAACCTCAACATCACCATGAGAGCCCAAAGCATCATCAACAATGTCCTGAGGGCCGTGGCCATCACCTCCAGCCTAGTTGCTGCCAAGCCGGTCCTCCCTCGCTGGACCGTTGGACAGTCGGTGACGACTTCCAGCGGCCCCGTTGCAGGACATGTTGCTACTGGCGTTGAACAGGCAAGTATACATGCGTTGGAAATGATAGGCCTCGACTAACAGAGAGATATCTTAGGTATCCGAATATTTGGGCATTCCGTACGCTCAGCCGCCGGTTGGACCCTTGCGCTTCCAGCCTCCAGTCAAGTTTACCGGTGCTTCTCCTATTAATGGATCAGACTTTGTAAGCCTCCCCCAAAAATTTGGAAATATTACTCCAAAGGCTCAAGAATGATATCTCGTCAACGTGATACTGATGCATTTGAATAGGGACACCAATGCATGCAGCCGGCGAACGCTCCCACTAGTCTGGAAGCTATCTTGAAGCTCGGTATTCCCGCTTCGGCCGTTGAAGTGACCAAAGCGTTGGGTGACACGGGCTCTCAGAGCGAAGATTGCTTGACCTTGAATGTGTGGACCAAGCCACAAACCGGCGATTCGAAAAAGGCTGTCATGGTCTGGGTTCACGGGGGTGCTTTCACCACAGGTACGAGTGCCTTCGTCTGAACAAATCATGAAAGCATGCACGGTGTACTGACTCGGGTTGCAGGAAGTTCCCGTATCCCAGCGTACAACGGAAAGTTCATTGCAGACCAGAATGACGTGGTGGTCGTGTCCATGAAGTGAGTAGTCAACGGAGGCTCGGGGAAATAGGAATCGTCAATGCTAACTCGGGTCAACCTTGAAGCTACCGCCTCAACCTCTTCGGATTTCCAGGCAACCCGGTCACCGCCCCGAATCTTGGATTTCTCGACATTCGCCTGGCAATGGAATGGGTCCGCGATAATGTGGAGAAATTTGGCGGCGATGTCAACAGAATCACCATCTTTGGGCAATCTGCCGGGGGTTCCTTGGTCGACTACTACTCTTACGCATACGCGTCCGACCCCATCGCCAGCGGTTTCATCCCCATGAGTGGCACGGCTACTGGATTTGGTATCTTCACCAACCAGACTGTGAACGCGAAATGGTTCAACGTCACGTCAGCGGTCGGCTGCGGTAACAACTTGACCGACCCCAAGGTGGTCTCTGACTGCATGCTCAGCAAGCCCGCCACGGATCTCCTCACCGGCCTTTCTTCGCAAGATGCCGGTATCGCTTCCGCTGGAGGGCTCTCTTTTGCTCCTGTGGTAGATGATCGTCTTATTTTTGCCGACTACAGCATCCGCGACTCGGCCAACGCAGGGTATCTCATCGGCAACACTGAAAACGAGGCTGGGCTCTTCAAGATCGGAGCCCCTGACCTCAATGAGACGTATTGGTTTGGCTTCAACCTTGTCGCCTTCAGCTGTCCCGCTGCCAGAAGAGCCGCGCGGGCCGTCTCCGCGGGCCATCCGACATGGAGATACCGTTATTTCGGCGACTTCCCTAACCTTGCTCTTACAACGACGCCGCCCAGTGGAGCATGGCACGCATCCGAGGTTCGTCATACTTTCTTTTTCCGTCAATACTCTTGGCTTGAGACATATTAGCTGACATCGCTTAATTAGCTCCCTGTTCTCTTTGACACCGTGCCCCAGGCGGCAATCAACAGCACAGCGCAGGAGAACGCCGTGGGCAAGTACATGCGTGGTGCGTGGGCAGCTTTCGCAAAGGACCCAGTGTCTGGTCTCCTCAACTACAACTGCCATGGCACGTGGCCCAACTACCAGGCCGACGGTAACACTCTGAACCGCATCTCATTCCAGAACCAGACGGGTGCCGACTTGGTTCAGGGCGACGCTTATGACGGCTTCTGCGCGCAAGTAGGAGTTCCCGTTGCTTGAGGACTCTGAAAGACGCTCTCTACAGGAAGCACGAAAAGTAACGAACTCATATGAAGCCACAATTTCCCACCATTTACAAGATACAATTTTTAATATACCCAAAATCATTTTCTTCTCTCATATATCGCGTCCAATGACTGTAACTGAATCAGGTTGCGCGTTCCATTGACCTCGCAAAGCCGCTTTCGGATTCCTGAGGAGTTCTCACTGTCATGTGCAAAGCATTGGCGATAAGATGACGGATTTGCAACCATAAGCAGTCTCCAATTACTCATCAAACTATGAGTAGGCTCTCGTATATCTGATCTGGTTTCAGATTTCTTGAGCGATCCTCAAGATCCCAATGACCAGTCGCCAAGAATGATATTTCAATTCGGACCTGCAGGGCGCCCTGGGATATGACGAGTTAGTGAACCCCGCTGGAAATGAAGCGGGCAGGGGCGGTGGTTAGGGGTAGCAACCACTGAAGGGGTACGTACATGCCCTGATTCCTGAGGACAAAAGGCCCGAAAAGCTGGCTGTGCACGCTCCAAACTCTAATTGGACTTCTTGTACGACTCCTGTCCCGAACATCGTCTCTTTTCTTCTCCGTCTCAACTCCCGTCCATCCTCTCTACAACCATCATCCCGGGTTTCCATCATCTCTGATTCCAAAAACAGCCCCTCGAGGCATTTGAAATCGTTCAAAAGGCAAAATACGAATACCGAACCGAAGCCCCGGAAAGTCTCCATCCCCGTTATCGGCAGAACAGGCAAGAAGCCCGTGTTCCTCGCTACCGGCTCCTCTGCTCAGCCTGCTTGAGTTGCTGCAACAATGCGGCCACCGGCTGCATCTTATCGCTCTCTTCAGCTGCCGAGTCGCTGCCGCTAGCCACCGCCTCTCACGTGTTCATCATGTCCGGTTCCCTGCCGACGAGGTACCTCGCCGACCTGACGCCGTCCGTCCGCTCCATCGACGGTTCGCAATGCAGTTAGCCCCTTCGACTGCAGTCCGTATCTCTCCGACGATCGTTGGCTCCTACGTTGCCGCAATTGGACCCCTCATTTGCCTGACGTGGCATGATTTCGACCATACCTTTCACCGGAAATGTTCGTGGTCGGGCGAGCGAGTTGAGGGCACCCGGAGGCAGTTGCAACGATCGGCCATTGCCGACTGATGTCGTCTTGGGTGACTTTGCCTGATCGAATGCTGTCGGCGATTCTGGTGGTTCGAACTGTTCACTATTGGGTCAATTGAGGTGATTCACTGGGTAATTGTAAGTACCTATGGTGTTTCCCGTTTACGCCGTTGGTAGCTACTTCTCTGGAGCGTAGCAAGTCAATCGAGTTGGTTGGACACTGAACCAACAGCAAATCTACACTGAAGAAGCCATCCTCGACGGCCTAGGCGTCGCATTGATAATGGTTATCTTACATGGCTTCGAGTGAAGACCTCTTTCGCGCGCAATTGAGTAGTCTCAATCGTGTGCGAACCATCAGCGAGATTGTATGCGGACACGCATGCGCGACACTGCGTACTCCACCGTATGGGATAGAATGACAGACAGCTCCCCAGTTCCACCCCAGATGATGAGATCTTGCGTCTCTCGTGGTTTTCTGGGGCGTCCAATGGGCTTATCAAGCCATCACCTCCGCTCTGCATCTGCCATTGGACTCTGCAGAGTGAGGCGGCATCTCTTGAGACACGCGCCCCCTCTTCGACTACTCTCAAAGATGTTGTTCGCAAATGCGCGCACGACTGCGAGCGTGGGGTCAAGGAGTGGGGTCGTGTAAGCAGCGGAGTCTGTGGGAGATATAACGAGACCGAGTTGCCTTGAAGCCTGGAGTTGTTTTCGCTTGAACATCATCGAACAACGCCGATTCGCAACTGAGCACTCTGTTCATCCCTTTCCAATTCACCTGTTTGTTCCAGGCAGCACAATTTCAACTTTGAGAGAAAAGAGCAGGATGTTCCAACCCCAGTGTTAGCGTGCACTCTCTTACCCGTACGAGGAAATGCTCGCCGTCTCAAGACCAACCCCCTATACTAGACCTTCCTATCTGAACTCTTTTCCTCGATACCACCGCAGATCATCGAAGAAGAAGTCCTTCGTCGATTTTACCTGCTTGCTTTCCCGGTTCAAGGCTTTCCACAATAGCCGGCCGGGCAACTTCTCACCGGACATGCCTAAGAAACACGAAACCCCTTCCTCCAAATCACCCAAGTCCTCAAGCACTCGAGACAACTCAGACCTTGTAGTGAGACAAGTATCAGTAAGTACTCACTCCTCTGTTCCCGCTGCTTCGACAATCAGTCACTCACATAGTTAGGGAACACACAGCAACAGACCCTCATCCCCAACTGAAGGCAGCGGGGGAGGAAGTGAGGCCCAAAGCGCCTCTCAGAGGTAGCCCACCCAATGCGTTGGACTTTGCAGCATGCTAACACCTCTGGTAGATCATCACCTCCACCAATTTCTTCATCTCGCAGATCCGAACTCGCAGATCGGCCTGCTCGCACTACTAACTTGGGAACCGGTCGAAATCGGACGGGCCCCACACCAGCCGTCATCGATAACTATCTGGCTTACCGCAAGCAAGCGTTCATCAATATATTCATGGCGAGAGTCTGCGAATGGCTTGACGACAACGTCTATTACCTTGGCGATGCTCAAGATCAAGACGGGGAATGTCAGCGCGGCTCGAAGGCTTCCAGATCAGGAGGCGTCAGCAAGAGAAGGGCTGCGGAAGCGCGTCCTGTAGCTGGCCAGAAGCGGCAACTCAAGGGGCGTGATCGAGACGACGAAGGATCCGGGAGCGATGAGAACAACGAGCAGAAGCCTAACAAGAAGCGCACGAAGACTGACGAGGATGATGACCGTCAAAAGTTTGCATGCCCTTACTATAAGAACGACCCGGTAAGATACAAGAGCCATCGAACCTGCGTTGGTCCTGGTTGGCTCGAGATTCACCGGGTTAAGTGAGTGATATATCCAGTCAGCCATTGAACACTTCCACTAACACAATGACAGGGAGCACCTCTATCGTAAACATCGCATCTACGCCTGCAACAGGTGTTTTGAGGCCTTCAAGAGCGAAGACTCACTTCACGAGCACCAGAGAGCAGACGTGCCTTGTCCTGTGCTCGACAAGAAGAAGCGCAAGCTGGACCCAGGTGCGGGGATGGATCAAGAGACGGAGAAGCACCTCAGAGTGCGTAGGCAACCCGGTAAGCACGACGCCGACAAGCAAGACGATGTCAGCAAGTGGTACGAAGTATATTACACCTTGTTTCCGGGGACGCAAGACATTGGAAGCCCTCCAAGTCCTTGTAAGTTTGAACCTCCAATTAGGATAGAAACCTGAGATGAGATAAGATCCCAAGTAATTGACCTTGGTATCAGGGTATGACGCCAACCCGGACAAGACGAATGCAGGCGATTCCAACTCGAAAGACGTGGAGTTTCTTAAGTACTTGCGGCGTGAATTACCCCACATGATCCAGCGCGAACTCGAAAAAGATCTCAATCGTTCATTTGAGAGATATGGCGACGGTCTCATGAACAGCCTCTCGGTCTGGATCCGGAACAGCTCGGCTAGGTGTGCCCAGATTTTTGAGCACATACCCTCACCTGCACAGGTGGCGGACCTAGATGATCCCGAGACTGCGCGAGGATCTCGGGCGGCGTCGCCGCAGGTTTCACCCGATACCAACTTGACTGTTGGTGTCGATGAAGAGGCCGGCGCTAGTGCCGGTGCCTTTGAGAGCACTCTAGATTTCGATTTTGGTATTCCCGATTTCGACATCTCCAACATCCTGAACTTTGACCCGGTCAACGTTCCCTCGGACTTTCCAATCTCGGACGACCAGTGCTTTACATATCCCGACTCAGCTTATGGTACCGGCAGCGTTGAAGACGCTTCTGGAACTCGGCGAAGTTATATGTGAGAACAAGTGGAATACCTTGTTTTCATCGGATGCTATGTTCTTTGGCACTTATACGTTATCATTTCAACATTATGGTCATTGAGAGCTGTGGCACTTTGCCATAGCACAGCCAACTTCGAAATCATCGAATCTCGCTCTTTACCCACCACTCCTTTCCCGCCATGTCTAGTGGCCACACCTGTTTTCTTTTGTGCTTGTTATCTATTGTCATACTCTTAATAGTGTTAGGAATGTGTAGGAAGAGGCTGTACATTCATGTTGAACTGGATACTTGGTTTCCTTCTGTCAGGCTGCCATTGAATTGCTGGTTGTCCTTGTCTCGAGCTATTGTCCTTAGCGTAGTGGTCTTCCAGACCAAATCCACTCTTTACCATCATTTGTCTTCACTCGTCTAATGCTCTACATATGATTTATCTAAGGGAACCGAATGACGATCTTGTTTTCCAAGTGATCGCTGTAGCGGCGATAGTACTCCGGCGCATCCTCGATGTTAATTTCAGCCGTCACCACAAAGCTCGGCTTGGCGACGCCAGATGCAATCAAGTCCAGCAAGGGAGGAGCCCGAAGCAAAGGCAAAACGATACCCGTTCCGACGGACAAGCCCTTCCTCCACAGCGAGGCCATGGGGATAGGAATCTCCGCTGGCAAGGTTCCGGCATTGGGCGCTCCTTCAGTGCTGTTTCCGCCGCCATTGTAGACACCACCGATGCCCATGCCTCCATACACTGCAGTCACCGCAACCATGTTCTCCAGCACGATGCCGTTGTGCGGGTTCCCCGTGGCGTTGACGGACTCGAAGCCCACGCAGTCGAGGCTGCGCGTCACGCCGCCGGGCTCACGGTTCAGTATCGCTTCCACGGGGTCTTGTTGAGAAAAGTCGATGGGTATGGCCCCGAACGATTCGGCTTGCTCGAGGCGGCTGGCGATGCAGTCGACAATGTAGACCCTGGAGGCGCCGCGGAGTTTGGCGGAGTAGGCGGCCAGGAGGCCGACGGGGCCAGCGCCGAAGATGGCGACTGTGTCGCCGGGTTGGAAGCCCGAGTAGGAGAGGACGTGCCAGCCTGTTGTGAAGACGTCTGAGATCATGAGGTAGTCTAGTTCGGATGTGGTGTTTGTTGAGGTTAATGGGATTGGGATGAGGGACGTGTCGGCATGGGGCACCCTGGCGTACTCGGCTGGTACAGGATGAAAGATTGGGTCAGCTCGGATTGTCTCTTACTCCTGAAGCCGACTATCCGTACGGCCTCCGAACGGACTAATCATGCAGTAATAGGGGGAGAGAGGCGAGTATCTTCTGAAAGAAAACATACCTTGCAGTCCGCCATAGTTTGTGCTCCCAACGCCGAAGGACAGGGGGTGCGAAGGACCCCAGTGCCCGTCGTCGGCGTTGTCTGGGATGATGACATAGTCGCCAACTTCGAGACTCGAGACGGCGTCGCCGACGCTGGAGACGTAGCCGACGGCCTCGTGGCCGAAACCGTAGGGCACGTTGGGCGAGCCGCCGAAGCCGTGGTACATGTGCAGGTCGGAGCCGCAGATGGCGGAGGAGGTGATGCGGACGACGACGTCTGTTTGGTTGATTATGGTGGGAACGGGCATGTCGATTACGGAGACGTTGTAGGGTTGGCCGAACCAGGCTACTGCTCGCATTGTTGAAATTGTTGCGTTTGTTATGTTTAGGGCCATGGTTACCGTTCAACTCAGGTACTCGGGGGAAGACGGTGTCTCTTCACTGTATGCGACAGCAGGGAGAAGCTCCGATGAGAACGAATATTGAAGTTAGAGCAAGATATTTTGCTGCTCCTTTCTTGAATAGAGCAGTCAAGGGGAAAGATCGAGAAGTCATTTCTTATACTCTCTTGTTTCCACAGAGTCCGTCACTTCGGGATGATGCATACATGACATGATGATTCGTCTACATCGACAACTTCATGACGCTATCTCCATGAGTACCGTCATCACAGCGCTTCGTAGTGGGAATCCGTCTTCTCCGCCCAGCATATCTTGCAAGTGCGGCAGAACCGTCATCATGCAAGAGCGGCCTGGTCCGGCTGCAAATAGGCGGTGATGACCGTACATACGTGCCGCGTATGCATGCAGATCAGTCGAGGCTGTGATGTTATCGGATGCCTTGCTTATCTAGCAAGTCATCCTACTCGACTTTCTACTACCTGCTGTTATGAAGTATTGTAGGGCTGAAGTTAAAATTACCTGCTAGCAAAATAAAAGTCCCGGTTACACCCCTGTTAGTCGCTGACACGGGGTTAAGCATATCTCCTCAGGAACGGGCAGTGCGCCGCTTACACCTAGCTGGAATTCTTCTGTAGCCGCCAATGAGAATGGAAAAAAGCCGGGATGAACCCGGTTCGAATTGGCTGATCGTGTACGGGCTTAAGGCTTTAGAAAGTCTTTCTAGCCTGTCATCAAGACCTGTTACTTGTACCACTGGAGAATGATGACGGAAGCCAAGCAGATTACCTCAAAAGAGGAACTGTTTAACATTCATGTCCATTGAATAACCTTGGCAATCTCGTGTAGAGATTCTAGTCCTGCCTAGGTGTTGTACGGGTCTAGTTGAAGTGTAATTTCCGCGTCGGTCTCGCTTTAATGCATTTCTGCGAACCTCTAGATGACAGCGAACGGCACTCGGCCGATGAGCTTCTTGGTTCAGACGAGGGTGTACCTCTGTGAAGTAAGACAGCAAGGCCATTTCAGGCAAGTGGTATACATACATGAAGAGGTTCATTTACAATCGGACCGAAGTTGACCTCGCCAGGATATCTCTCAGCCACGCAGTGACGACGAGAGAACTATCTGCGCATATCTCGGGGACGCCGATTCTCCGTCCTCTTTCTAGGTACATTTAAAAGAGTCTAGTGGTCTTGGACTCTCCCTTCACCTTTCCCTTCCAAACCACTCGCGTCTATTCAATCGTCGAAGAGTTCTTTCTTTTTTTTCACTCTCTTGGATCCACCCCTCACACTCTCTATCAACGTCATTCTTGTGTGGAAAGTCCTTCATCATGAAACATATCACGCTCGCTATAGGCCTCATTTGCGGGCTCGTGGCTGCAAAGCCTACCAAGTTCAACACCTGGTCTGTTGGCCAGGCAGTTTCCACCACCAGCGGTCGTGTCGTCGGCCACGCTGCCCAGGACGTCCCTGATGTTTCCGAGTATCTCGGGATTCCGTTTGCCGCTGCACCTGTAGGTGCACTGCGTTTCCAGCCTCCTGTTCCCTACAATGGCTCTGCAGTCATCAATGGCTCAGCATTCGTAAGTCTAGTGACTGTCTCGGTCATTTTTGCCTACTTCAACTTGGGAACGTTGAGTGTCTAACGTGCTGCGAAACAGGGACCTGGCTGTATGCAACCGTCTGACACAGAGTACCCCCAAAGCGAGGACTGTTTGTCAGTCAATGTTTGGACCAAGCCGCAAGTTGGCGAGCGGAAGAAAGCCGTCCTTGTCTGGGTTCACGGTGGCGCTTACTCCTATGGTTCGTGAAGTGTTCGAGTACCAGAAAATCCAGGCCTTGACTTACGCGAGTTGCAGGAAGCGCGAGGCAGGACGGATACAGCGGCCGTTTCTTCGCAAACGACTCGGATGTGGTCCTGATGTCCATCAAGTAAGAAATGTTACTATAGTTGTCGGGTACAAGAACTCACGATGCCAGTTACCGTCTTGGAATCTTTGGATTCCCGGGCAATCCCGCCACAACTGCGAACCTGGGACTGCTGGACATGCGACTTGCCATGGAATGGATCCGCGACAACGCCCACAAGTTTGGCGGCGATCCCAGCCGGATCTCTGTATTCGGCCAATCCGCCGGCGCCGGCATGGCAGACTTCTACGCCTACGCCTACGCTTCGGATCCCATTGCCAACGGCTTTGTCCTGCAAAGCGCGACCGTCGTTGGCTTCCCCGCTCTTAGCAGGAACTATACGTCAACACGGTGGTTTAGACTCGCGGCGGCCGTCGGCTGCGGCACTGGCACAAGCAATTTCACTGACCCCAAGCTTGTCACGGACTGCATGAGGAATCGGACCACCGAGCAGATCTTTGGTGCGTTTGGGCCCGAGGAAACGGGCGTTGGTTCTACGCCCGCTTTCGGGCCCGGCGTGGACGACGTTCTCGTCTTTGAGGATTATACTGGTCGTCGAGCTGCCGAGGCTGGGTACCTGATTGGCGACAATGCCAACGAGGCGGGACTCTTCCGTTCGTTGCAGCCGAACAGGTCAGACGCGTACTGGAACGACTTCAACTTTAGGTACTACACCTGCGGTGACGCCATCAGGATCAGCCAGGCTGTGAGCGATGAGATGCCGGCCTGGAGGTACCGGTATTTCGGGGACTTTCCCAACCTGGCCATCTCTACCAACCCGCCCAGCGGAGCCTATCACGGTGCCGAAGTGAGTGTTTAACCATGCTGCCCTGGACTCGTACATCGTGAGGTTAATTGTTGTCTTTCCTTTAGCTCCCACCTCTTTTCGGCACGCTGCCTCAAACGCCGCCCAGCACCGCAGTCGAGCTGGCGACTGCTGAGTTCCTTCGGGGGGCGTGGACGACCTTTGCTAAAGATACTTCCTCTGGCTTGCTTCGCTATGCTGGCGGATGGCCGATCTATGATCCCGCTGAGCTGACCCTTGCTCAAATTGCGCGTGACAACCAGACGGGAGCAAATTTGGGTCTCGGGAACTCGTTTGATGGGATTTGCTCATCTTTGCCGGCGATACCTCCTTCCTAGACTTGTTGGTATGGCGTCAAGGTGCTCTGCCAGTCCATAAGGTTTTTGACATCTGCCACTCTTACCTCAAGACTCTTGACATGTAGACATGCAGTCTGATTCTTATCTTTATTTCGATAATGATTCGAATTTAATGCTACTTGTGAACGGCTACATGTTATAGAAAGTAAAAGGTTGCGCTTTCGGGGTATTTTAAGGCTAGAGAAAATGCAAACTCTGGGTTGAGGAGAATAGTCGCGGACATCAGGCTGCACCCAATCTGCTTAAAAATCAATCGATAATGATAGATATGAGAGGAGATTTTTATGCATGATCCTGAGGGTGTCTAATAAACAATATGTCTCCAGCATAAGCCACGCCTTTCTGGTTTATTCCGCTAGTAGAAGCAACGCGTTGGTCAAAGGGTAGATTACGGTAATTAGTGCTACTTTCGGTTACTTGAAGCCTAAAGGGCTATTGACTAATTGGAACTGGCAAAGCCCTGACAGGTCAGTTGATTTGTGACTACGTTAATCCACATCACTAATTGCTATACAATGTATCCACGAACCATTATTACTATGCTAAAGCTCGGTATTATGGAGTAATAATCGATTTGTTGAGTACGCTCTGCGAGTCCCTCTTGGGAAGTAGACACTAAACAGTCGTCTTGACACAACTGCAGACTTTAATGAGTTTACCGCCTAGTAATCTGAGAGCATGAATTGGAATAATGCGATGATGTCTTTGAAGGCTGGTGCTGTATTGTTTCAACGCGAACATCTCGTTCTACAAACCAATGCCAGGTGATCATCAAGAGAAGTTGTAGCAACTTGATCTTTGACGACAAGATCTTCCCCAAGACACGAAGTCCGGCGAAGAGATACACTCTGTCTCGGTACTACGAGGCTCTTGGAATCAGACTCTATGGACTATATCTAGACCTCCATGCGACTATTATTGTCACGGTTGATCGCCATGCCAAATGTGTGAACGATCCTTGATCTAAGTATCATCTACTTTGAACAACACTCTTCACCTTCATGTTATCTATGAACTTGAGAAGCAACCGTTTGTTTACTTTCTTATTTGAGTTGACATAAGATCCGTCTTGCTTTCTCACGAATTACGACTGAATGTCTATTCTGGACCATACGACCCACGGTAAGGCAGGTAGTGGGAAAATCAAAGAGACCAAGCCAGTGTCATTTGTTAATTTCTTCAACGAGCCTATTGTAGCTAGATACAAAATCCCGTAAAGCCTCAACTGTCTTCTCTCTTCCTTCCTAGATGCCTTTCTCTTCCTTAGAAAGATACTGAGAGCCACAAATGTACCTCGCATGCAAGACTCAACGATGGCAGCGGACAAAAGGAACGTGGAATGTCAGCTGTGTTAAGGATCAGCTCAATTTACCTGACGGAGAGTCATCTTTGCTGACCGGTTCTGACATATCACTGGCATATATCAACCAATATATGGAGACCGCAGTTGAGAAACACTATATTACTGTTTGTTGTTGGATCTGTCTCAATATCTCAAGTAAAAGCCAAACTGTGCTACTGTTTGCCATTGGGCCTGTCTTAATAACTCAACTAAGGGTCACATGCTGTGACTTACGCCTCCTTGGACCGTTTGCTTTTACCACCAACATGACCACCTTGCCGTTGAAGCCGTCGTACACCTGGCGAACCGTTGACGACTACCTGACTTGATCATGGAGAATCTACTCATTTTGATTCACGGCCAAATTTTTGAATGTCTAGATCGCGTGAGCAGCCAACGGAAGCAGCTAGCAGCTTAGCATCGATTTGAAGATCGCCGAGGGGACGTTGGGCTGATCAGATCCTACCCAGCCTCCCAATAACACGTCGTCCTGGTGTATAACCCCGCTTCGCGCGGCCTGCTCCGCTCCGCCACACCACCCTCAACTTGTAGACCCCGGCGCGATATCCCAGGAAATATCACTGGCCCGGATGGTTGCTCTGCAGGTCGTTCAAGAGCCTTGATTCTATTGGCGGAACTGCAAGAGCCGCCAGTTGCCATGTTATTTTTCATGGCTTGGCTTTTTGGGGAGTGGTTGCGCGTTCGTCAATTCATGCGGCACATCAGGTTATTATCTGTCTCCGAGAACTAGTTCTCCGTGACGATTATTAGAATGCTCCCCCGTGATCAAGACATTATCAATCACCGCCTCTTCAGAGCTCTGCATATGTCGGCAGTGGCCTGCAATGACAATGCAAGCGTGTTGTTTGTCTGACGGAGAAAAAAGAAAAGTATCCATTTTCGGCACATGCTGCGCCGCGAGTTGTTTTAATCAAAATTAATCTTGACTGATAACAAGATTACTCTTGCGCTAAATTCTCAGCTCGCCTACGCGTATGACAAGGCAAGCCACCACGACATGGCTCTTCCCGCCCGGGATGGCTGGCTAGGTGGAGAGATGAACGCTAGGCCCCCTTTGTGCAACGATATTCTAGAAGACTGCTCGTCAGCGCTCTCGCTCAAAAATCCATGTGATCTCTCTCAATATGTGGAAGGGAGCCCCGACCGCTTGGCACATTTTTCGAAACCCTAGTCGATCGGTGAAGGCCGTTGTCAGCGATGAAGATTTGAAGCCACAAGACTTTCAGTCCCAAGTAGCTGTTTAGCGCGGCGAGCTTTTCCACGACCGGACGTGAGACCCGTTAGTTACCCCCGGGGGAGGCTAAGGACGCACACTAGAGGGCATAAGCTCTTTTCTCCCCCCAGGTCGGGAGAATTAGCCTGCCCGTTGAAGCCAAGACGCCGGTTTCCTAGTATGTTTTGTGTGCCTGGAACTTTGGCAACAGGCCGGCTGCGCTTATCGGGTGATGACATTTCTTTTGGGGAAGCCATCTCCGGCACTTGCGAGGTCCTCGCCATCGCAGCATCACTGCTCTGTCGTCACCGGCGATCACAGGGTGACGAGCCACTTTCTCGCCTATCGCCAGACTGTCCAATCCGTGTGCGTGCGGCTCGCTTCCAGAAATTGAAGAAGAGGTCATGCGTCGGCCGAGGTAAGCGGTAAGCGGCATCGCATTGCTACGTAATTTGCGGGAAAGGAGCATCTGGTTCCCTCTTTTGAGTATTTTCGCGTGGCGTCAGAGTTGGTCACCTTTGGCAGTTGGGGGAGACCCGAAGTTCCGCGCCATATCCATCATCTCCGCCGACCAACCCGTACTCCTGGAATCTCGCGACGGCACAACTTTTCCTAGTGAAAGGATCCACACGTATTCCGCTTAAGCCTGGGCCTTTTACTTTTACCCTTGGGCTTTCACACGTGGATCGTGCAAGTTTCGGCGGCCCTCTTGATCTCTCCCCTAACCGACGAAAACTCCTCAATCCTTTTTTTTGCTTTGGGTTCATTGCGACTCTGTAATACTGTTGCTATCACCCTGTCCTCCTGATTTCTGGGCGCACGTTTGTTATTGAGAGCACGACCCCATCGGTGTTGCAACAGAAGCTTCCTTGAGCTCCGTTACTTTGCAACGTTGAACCTTTCACGATTCAGTCAAATCAGCGGCCAAGCTCCCCTGGAAACGGCCGAGCATCCCGCATCCGAGGAAGGGAGTCCCGCTTTGGGCGGCATGTGGCCATTTCTATATAGACCCATATTGAAATAAAGAGATAATACTACCGCGCGGGCTCACAGCCCAGCAAGGCCTCCGTTGCGGCATTGCGGCGTTGTGGCGTGTGGTCTGCCGCACCTATACTCATCACACCCGTCGTCGGAGAGAAAAACCAGGACAGAGTGACAGCGACGTATGGAAAAGGAAAGACGCAAGAAACAAAAAGAAAAATAGCACAAAAACGTACAAACAGGAAAACTCCCGACGCTCTTCTCCTCTTTTCCTGAGACTTGCGTTCCCACAAATCCACCGTCGACACATGTCACTGCTCACTACCGCCGTAAATTGTCCGAATCCCCGCCAAGGCCTAACCGTTGGACATTCGGCCGAATCACGAAGGCGGGAACGTGTCACACATAGGCCAACAGAGGGAGCATTCGGACGGAGACAGAGTCCAGTCTGGAAATCACATCGGGATTGCTTTTTTCTTCGGGGAGGTGTTAGAGGGGGGAGGCGTCACCAAGTGACACCAACACCCAAAAAGCGGACGTGGCCCTCGGATCAAGTATAGATCATCCATCTACACTAGGACGTCGCCACGGAAGGGGGATTTTCTGATTGGTGTCCCATTGGCGCGGATTCTGGAACGTCCCCAGTCCAGTATTTAGTGACATTCAAAGTGTCAAAAGATGGGATGGTCCTACGGTACACTAACGGGACGGTGACAACCGCGTGCCCGCGATAGGGAGACATAACGGCTGAAGCGAACAATTCGTGCGACAATGACAGCTCGGGTACTACACGGGACTCGCTAGCAGCGTCGTTACCCGTCAGCCTGAACGAGAACGCCGGATTTCCATTTCTGGAACGACTGGAGCCTTTTGAAAACTTGAAAGAGGGATCACGGTGTCACATTCGACGTTTTGCTCGCTCTCTCAACTTCTCAACCGCACTTTTCACAGTCACTCCACGTGGCCGCACGGAAGTGCAGAGCCGGGATGTGGGAAAATTGTACCACGTATAGGAGCACTCAGTCACTTCGGCCCCCCTAAAGTGCAACCCAAGGTGGGTGAATTACGCCACAGTGCCCCTGTCCCCGAAATCGAGCGCCCAGGCCTATCCATGCCCGTGTTGCTCTATGTTGCCATGCCTATGCCGGGTTCGAAGATGCACTTACGTGCATTTGGGAACACCCAACAGTGGTATCCCACTGGCTGGGCTGCTCGCGGAATATCCGCTTCAGTCACAAGCTAGAAGAGAGATCTGGGAGAACGAGAAAGGCCCAATCCTCATTGACTTTTCTGCGGCCACAACGGGGCCGCCCACAGGTGGACACCATACTGAGGTACGAAAGAAACGATCTGCCGGGATACAAGAGGTCAGTGGAGAGGGAACGCGAACCGGGACAAGGATGCATGTCTCATCTATATCGTCGCCCATGAGTCGACAGCCCTCCTCGGGGCATCCCTGATCGCGGATAGTGTAGAGCGGGGGGCAGATTCCATCGCTGGGCGGACCAAGACTCCAATCTTGGTGACGCCAAGGCTAAGCCGCTTGAAACCACAAGTCAAACAATTCGTACCCATCAGTGCGGTCCAACCCTAACCGTATACATTCTAGAAGGGAGGAGGAGGGAGCTAGCAGATCAACTTCAGGTGTATCGCCAGGCTTCGACATCGCAGAAACACTGACAACACTCAGAACCCCCTTTGCACAGCCCATCATCTCCTGCTCCCAATACGGCGGACATCTTGACTCGGTGATGTCGTAGGCGATGCTAGTCATGGATACCAACCTGAGAACGGCCGGAGTGAACTCTGTTGAATACCCTCTCTCCTTGTAACAGCCCGGTTTCACTCAGTTGCACCGCTGCCTCTATCCGTCTTCCATTTCTTACCGTCTGCGAGTATCGTCGCTGATCTCGGTCTTCCTCTCCACCATCAGGGCTGGCGAGCCGCCTCTTCCAACTCCCCAGCTGCGCAGTATGCATCCACGGGATGGCGACGCTCACCTGCCCGTCTGGCTCCTCACCCTCCGAAGGGAATACAGGATGGGTGCGGGTGCATGTGTGTGTGTGGTTCAGCCCATTGAGCGGACTGCAGGAAGACTCGAGGGAAACCCCCTGCGACAAAACCACCCGACTGCGCAAAGTATATTTTTGCATCTTTTGGCCGTGATCTCGCACAGCCGTATACATTAAACCAGGAAACACCTCATACATACGGCCAATCAGCCCATGATACTTGCGCGTGTTGGTGGAGCAGAAGCTGCGCACTAACGTCTGCAACCCCGGCTGTTCATATATTTCCAGGAGTCGCCGCCTTCGCGGGGTCCGCCAAGTCTAGAATCTCGCATGTTGGTGCAAGGACAAACTGGGCAAAGCCTGGCTGGACGCACGATTCCCCTTCCCATCCTTTCCTGTCGCCTCTACTTTCCCCGTCCCTGTTGGTGGACCGTGGATTGAGTGTTTGTATGTGTGTGTGTGTTCACTCTCTGGTGTGTGTGCCTCTTCTGCAGCCTCTGCTTATGCCTGGATATTGCCCGTCCCTGATCCTGCGCCGCCCTCCCACTTTCTCCTCATCTCTCTTTTCCTGCAAGCTGACTCTTTTTTTGATTAGGCCCAGTCAGTCACACACACTCTTTTTACCTTTTTGACTTTCCCGTTCCCGCGCCTGGTCGCTTTTGCCTTCATTTGGTTCGTCTTTTTGTTTCTACTTCATCCTCGCCTCTCGCCCTTCCATCTAGAAACTGTTCCGTGCCGTGTGAGTGTTCGCCTTTTCGCACGCCGCCCGCCGCAGCCAGCCCGACGTCCGAACACCACCGCTTCCCATCGAGACTACGAACGGCCTCTTCAAACCACGACTCAGAGGTTTGAGGCTTTACAGCCCGGCCGAGAATGTAACGATGGACTTCTACTCACGAGCAACAAACGATGGACCCGTACATGCTTTTGTTAACCCTTTCGTCGAATTGAATGCTGGGTTGTGGAGTTTATTTGCCGGTGCGACCGTTTTCCTCGCACTGCGCCTTTGGTGTAAGATCACAAGACGACACGGACTGTGGTACGACGATTATATTCTTGTGATATCTTGGGTGAGTTGCGGCCCCTCCTCAACCAACATCACCTAGCACCCTGTGCACACGATTTTGTTATTCGCAATGTCTTCAAAGCACATCTGGTCTCCCCTTTGGATATGTTGGCCTGTCAGGTTAGTTGATGTAGTCTGACTAACCAACCCGACTAGACCCTTTTGCTGGCCAACAACATTTTGATTGTTTACGAATTCGCGACCGGCTATGTACTCAAGGACTCGTCAGAACAATGGGATGACCGCATGCACATCCTCATCAACATCTCATCTTGCGGCACTCTCATCGGACAAGCATGGACCAAGTCAGCTTTCGGCGTCACACTCATCCGAATGAGCAACCAATGGCAGCGATGGATTCTTTATTTCTGTATCGTCACGATGAACGTGTACATGATCGCCAAGGTTGTCGTTCAGTGGGGAAAAGTTTGCGGTAGCAAGAGTTACGACGGCGACTACCGACTGAATTTCTGCCTCGAAAAGAAGTTCCGCGACGACTTCAAGGAGGGCGGAAATGGTGAGTTTCAACTGATGACAGGCAGTTTATGTCTGAATGCTTTCTCATCATAAGGTCTTGGGCTGACTCGAGTGTGCAGTTTACAACATCATCATGGACTTCGTCTTTGCGTGCTTCCCCTGGTTGATCACCCGATCACTGGAAATGAGACGCGCTGAGAAGGTTGGCCTATGTATCACGATGAGTTTGGGAATGATGTGAGTTTCAATCAATTTTATGATTTCGATGGTTTTTGGCAAAATGCTAACTCTTACTCAGTGTCGCTATTGTTGCCGCCATCAGAGTCAGCTGGAAAGATGAGGGTAACGGTCGTGATCAGTGGTATATCTGTAAGCCAAGCAACCCAATCTTGATGAAATCTCACATGAATCGCTAATACGATCTGATTACAGGGCGCAATGGCCTGTCCCAAGTCTGGTGAGTAGTATTCTGAGGAGCCGAGTTCCGTGCCATCTCCACTCAAGGACGCGTTCGCTAAGATTGCACCAGGTACTCGTCGGAAATTACCGGCACCATCATCGTGCAGTGCATCCCCATTCTGCGCCCAATCCTCAGGGAAATCCACACGTCCCTAACCTCCAAGAGACTGGAGTCTACCGCCGGAGGCCAGAGCACGACCTTCGGAAGCAAGCTCAGCAGTGGCAAGCGGATATCTACGGGCGTGATGCAAAACGACAAGCAAGGAAACGAGCGGATCGCGCTCCGCGAGATCCCCGAGGAGCCCGCCGACGACTCACCGTACTGGAAGCAGGACCCCGCCCGCTCGTCCGACTCGACGACATCGCCGTCCGAGACCGACTTTAAGCCGCGCCCGCCCACCGCACCGCTGCCCGACATGTGGCCGCTATCAGGAAACGAGAGTGCAGATCTCAACGGATCTCACTCCGGCAAGAGCTTGGATTTCGAGCACGACCCTCACAACATCTCCCATTTGGATGTCGAGCAAGGGCATGTTCAGCAAGGGTTATCGCCGCCACCGCCTCGCAGGTTTCCTTAGCCATGATTAGGAACGAAAAGAAAGAAACGATGTCAAGATTATTTCACAAAAAGGAGGCAGTAGCAGACCGAGAACACATCCCCATACGGCAGATGTAATTGGACTCTTCACCTCGGCAGAGAGACACCAGACGGCTTCGAGAATCATGAGAATATAGAGAATGAGCGCACCGAGCAACAAAAGAGGTCCCTTCATCACGCCCAACCCACCTCATAACCTCCACTTCTCCCCGCCAGCAAACCCGACATACTGGATGTTTCGTCCATGCAGTGGTTTCAATTGGGGTCCCGGGTTCAAATCAAGATCCCTCGACCCGACGTTCGACAGCTAGCTACCATACCTCTTTTGTTGCGCAACACGACACGACTCTTTCTCACTCACTCATGCACCACGACGATCATCGAGACCGGCGCGGTCTCAACTCATGACAACTCACGTCGCTGGGATATGAAGCTTTCCTCAGGGAACATCCTGAAGGGAAAAAACTGGAGTTCACGGAGGGGAGGGTCCTTGGGATGTGGGGGAGCGCGAATCCGGCGAAAATAAGCCCTTGTATATTACTCGCGTTATTTGGATTGGCAGCGGAAATTGTGTGTATACTTTTAACGATTGGGCATCAAGTTATCCCATTCAAGTACATAGTTCATCATCATCATCATCAACAAGAACAAGTTACATATCTTGCTGGAAACACCTCGTTCCTTTTTGGCTGCCCCATTCAGTGTGATCGCCTCTCTCGTCATTTGGCCCCTTTTTGCTCACCACCCCTCCCCTAGACCGAGGCTGAGCATAACATTGAAACAACGGTCCGGGGGCGATCTCTGGAACGGTGAACCTGGGAACCTGGCCGTGACACAAACTTATCAAAAAATGTGACATGCTGCACCCCAGTTGAGCACTTTGCGGTCTTCAGGGTTGCGACCTGTTGATCTCTGACGGAAATGGCTATGACATCAAAATCCTCCGATGCTGCAGTACCTCAAAAGAGTTAGTGTGGCAGCTGTCTTGTCAATTAGGCACATGCAACCACACCGAAACTCCAAGTTCAGTGCATGCGACCGTTGGAGGGAAAGGGGTTTAGCCACAAGGTCACAATTGAGAACATGTTCGTCTCTAACGATCTTTGGGCCCATCAATTAGCCAAACCTTCAATTGCGATGAAGAAACCTCTGGGCAATTTACGGGGTACTTTAGCGTGACTGACGTGCATTCGTCTCGCATCGGGCAAGGGGATCATACCGAGAATATCTAGGTACCTTACCTAGAGAACCTGGAATGCTGATCGGCGTCATGCTCATCTGAGTCGAGAGTAACATAGGTAGTAGTGAATCTACGGCAGTTGAACGAGATGGGAATCCACTACGACAAGCACCGGAGCTCTGGAAACCCGTCATATGCAGCGTGCGGTGATTGACAAATGGCCCGGGTACACGATGCCGTCCGACTGGTGCAAGTCACACAACATTCTTCTCAACGGTGACTTCTCGTGGCTAGGCACGAAACACGAGACAAGGAAACACGAGTAATAACGCGCGGCGATTAAGAGAGTGCTCAAGCCTTTTCCCCCGAAGATTGTCATAAGATGTTGCACATCATAGCCACCCCAAAAACCAAACCCGTGGCCTCCCATGTTTGATCGTCTGTATAAGCTTGTTAGAACATCGCATGCGCGCGGCGTTCAATATGTGATACGCCTTATGTTCCTCATCGCCAGCAAGGGTGTTGGTCGTTCAAAGGGGGATGTGTGGCAGGGCTTGGCTTGAACCTGCGACAGGTGTGAGCGATCCGTGCCCGCGCTGTCCACGCCGCCTCCACGCGGACAGAGTGTCAAGATGACTTGGACGAACGACATCTGATGGATTTGTCTTCGGACGAAGATGGAACGACTGGACTTGAATAGAGATACGATATGCTACTCCAACCTTCCCGATGGACAGTATTCAGGCCGGTTTCAAGACCCTGTGTTGAACAAAAGTGTGGTGTTGCACCGTTGCACGTCATGTCCGTGGAGAATTACATAGCATATCAGGCGCCGACCACAACAGCTCCAATGGACCACGGGTAAGAACTTCGAAAATACCGGAGGATGCACATGCCAATTGAGAGTCCCTCGGGGCGAGCGAAATGATTGATTTCTTGTTTGGTCAAAGGACTTGGTTTACAATGCTTGGCCAATTGCCTCGGTTTTCCAGATTCTCTCACTAGTACCTTAGTGCAAGACTAGTAGTCAAAGCTCTCGAGCTCTCAGTGATAGGACATGCATACACCTGGTAAAGTCTCTCTTTGCAATTCATCATAGTGCGGGTTCTCGGAGTTGCCAACTGCCAACCAATGACTTTGGAAGCCTCGGTCACAAGGACATAGGTCTAACCACGCGTCTCCCTTGTCCCGAACTCAAGCTACTGCTCTGACACAAGGATCCTCCCGGCGCCACCTTTATGAAGACACTTAATCTTTGCCATTGGTCTCAATAGCTTCGGTCTAAAGATAGCTAGGTTGGCTTCTGAGTAAATACATGTAAACTCCATACAACCTCCGGACTTCCCATATAACAATTCCTATTTACACTCAAAATGGCCCACTGTTGCAATTCAATTGCTCCGACGATACGTGGACTCGGCCGATCAACAGTTCGCAGTCGCACTCGTTCAGCGGCGGGGAAATGCGGTGAAAATATGGGACTTTTAGATGGACATCACGCCATTCCGGGGAGCTGGAAAGATTGTTGACGGGCAGAATATCAGAGTGCCGATTCAGTGCAACGCTGCTACCAAAGTTCAGGACAGCTTCATAGAAACTTCATCCGTCCGTTCTTGGCAATTTACACACTCTCAATCAACTCCTTCGAAATGTCAGCGTTAAGCCCACACACAAATGGAAATACATGACTCGACAGCTCGTCAAAGCGTATCTAGAACACTATTCTCTTGCATTATACCGAGTCAACCGACGAGAGCTAAAAAAGGAAGCTAAAGCAGACGATCCTAATCATCGGGACGGCCCCAGCGATGGTTCCCACTATCTAGATTAAGTCCCCCAAAGTTAAAAGGTAAGCTAGCACGCCCGACTCCATGGTAAGCACGTCAGGCGCTGATAAACTGATAGGGTTCCAGTATTCATGACCATGTCCTCTGGGCAGATATTTGTCGGTCATTCTTCTGCCCTCGTTGGCCGGAACTGCCGTCGGCCGCGTCACGGCTCAACCGACCGCCAGAACGCGGGTATTAAACATATTTATCTTAGGGTATAATGAACCTGATATAAGGGCCTTTAGAGTTAGAGTTTGGCTCTTGCCTCGGCAAGGGAAACGCAGCTGGGTAAGCCGGTGTTGGTATCCCTATCACAGGGATATTAGTCGATTGGTTCGAACCGTGGGTTGACGTAGTAGTAGTCAATTGAACTATATATTCTGCTGCGTACGTGTAGAAAGGAGGTTCCAACCGCAGGTTGGCCAGGCCGCGATACTCGATTATATGGTCAATCGGTGGCCCCTGCGCTGCCGCGAGGTCGAATTGGACTTCCAATCCGACAGCCGGTCACATCTTGGCGGGTGTTTTGTTGGAATGCTTTTGCACAAAGTTAGCTTCGCTGGACTTCGGGTCTTTCCAGAACTCTGATGAAGAAACTCAAAGTCGACATGAGAACGGAACGAAGTTGCTTCAACGATTCGTGTTGGCATTGTGAGTATTCGATCTTGAGCAGAACTTGAAACATATTAGAATTATGGTTTTGTCATTTCGTAGTCCCCGGCGGCATTGGTGGTAGACTTCGAGCTTGGACACGTAAGACAATTCCTGAGGCTTTGAATCTTGTATGCATAAAACAATAAGATGTGTGAGAAAAGTATCTAGAATGATGTATGAGAGAAACTCGTCCTTGAGCGCCAAATAACATCAAAACTTTATGGGAAGGCTAATCAGATAAGACCAACAGAGATAACTCTTAATAATACCGCTCCTTCCGACTCACATCTAGCTTTCTCGTATGTGTTGTCTCCTGAAAAGCTAGTTGAATATTGCGTTTATCGTCAGACTCCGCTCTCACAACCTTCTCCCACACTTTGTCAGAAGTGACACCAGCTCCAGCATCTGCCAAATCCTCATCAGACGGAGGCGGCGTCTTCAGTGCGAGTATGATCAAGTCTTGTAAATCTGACCACGGTATTACGCTCAGGACCCGGATGCGCTCCCCACCCGACTTGACCTTGAGAAGCTCCAGCACGTACCCAGTTGCCACTGTTGCGGCGTAGACGGCGATGATGCCGAGATAAATCAGCATCATCACCTGGGCAAATTCCAACGTTTTACGACCTTGTCCTGATCCGTATCCGTAGCGCTGCGCAGTAAAGTTGATTGGCAAAGCCGTGTTCATCACTTCAGTGAAAGCTGCAAAAGTTGTGTTGCGCTGGGTCGTGCTGTCTCTCCAATCATCCTGGAGATGAGTGTTGTTGAAGGGAGTGATTTTATGAACACCTCCGAGGTAGCCGTGTTGCTCGTTCAAGTCGAGGTAAGTTAGCTCGGTGTCATCACTATTGAGCTTGATCCGGGTTCTCTGTTCTTGACTGTTCCGTGCCAGACCCTCGGCGAGGTAAACTCCAAAGACTTTGGCTAGAAATATTTCTGATGCTGTATTGTTCGCACCATCGACTGGAGCCACAACGTTCACAGTTTTTCCATTCATCTTTACCTTCGAAGAAAAGTTGAGGATGATCTGATTAACACCCGACGTGGTGGTCGTATTTGAGATATTCCAGTGTGGGTTGAGAGATTTGAACCAATTCGACCCGAATCTTATTACTCGGATGTCGTCTTGACTCTTGCCGTAGTACATGTCTCGCATGCTTTTGTCGTTACTAAATGTTGACTGAAGACTGTCACTGACGCTTGGATCCATTGAGAAGTTAGACGGCGCCCAACTTGCGTACAAGCTACAAATGTAGACCAAGTTTCTCGATTGCCCAGACGTCGAGTCGGGTATCATTCCATTCAGGTACACAACAGTTGAGTTTTCTTTGTCCAGAAAGAATGTGCTTGAGGCTGAGATATTGTCGAGACTCGAATTATTCAGCCAGTCTGCTTCGTTAAATTCCCTAGGTTTTCTTTGGGATTGAAGACAATCGGCATCATCGAAGCAGTTGAGAGATTTTGTTGGAAAGCTGACAGATCCCGGAGTATCTGCCAAGTAACCTTTATCGTGTATTATACACCTGGACTGTACAAGCGGTTGGTAGAACCCCGATCCCTCTTCGGTCGGTGAGTTGACATTGGAGCCTCCTTTGGCTGTAAGACGGTAGCGAGGTTCGCGGGATAGGGCACCAACATCGGAGCTGTGGATGAATTGCTGGAAGAGACCGATGCTGGTCATGAGGAAGTGCGATGGCGTGGTGGTAAGCGTAGTCGAAGGTGTGTTAGGCTTGTCATCGGCTTGCGTGAACACTAAATGGCGCCTAATATCTGACGACGTGGAATAAAATGTGAGATTGTTGGTCAAGTCGGTGGCTGCGTAGTCCCGTACCCAGCTCGAGATCACAGGGAACCCTCCAGCAGGACAATAATCTCGATAGACCCCCGCCGGTCCTTGGCACTCCGTGAACTCGCTGAAAGGGGCTCTGAACCATATGGCCCTCCGATTCCACCAGTACAACAAGGGCGGCTCAATCTTGCTGAACGCTGAGCTTGTATCAAATTCGTACCAACCCAAGCTAGGTAGGAGGAGGACCGCAGATGCTGGTCCAACAATTGTCGAAAGTATGGTCGCGAAGACAAGAAACCCGGGTAGTAGCATTTCCCAGGGCTTTGACCTGTTGAGACCTTGGTGACGGAACGACGAAGTTCGAAGGTAGTTGAGATCTCCAACTCGATAACCCCCAGTGAGAAAGCCTAGTCGCACACCAGTGGTGACGAGACGTCTCCGATACATCGCAAGAGCAATCGAAGACAATGATGCCACGATCAGAAGCTCATGCAGTTTGGCTACAAACTGGAGAATATTGCTGATGATATCGGTGTCCAGTCGATAACCACTGACAAGCGGACCTATCTCCGGATACCAGTAGAATTGTATTGAACCAATGAGTAGAACGCCTGTCGTCACCAGTATAGCAGGGAGGTGAACAATCCATCCGTTGAAGTAGCGTGACCATTCAGTTCGAGTGATGGGTTTCGAGATCTTTGAACCTTCCAGACCGGGTAAAGTAGACCTAGAATTCTGTTTGCCTCGGTGCTGTGCAGGTTCGAGGTCCCCTTCATATTGGTCTTGAGGATCTTCCGTAACTTTTGCATATGACCAGTCACTCGTTCGCCTGTCGCTCGAGCGCTGAGTTTCTTCGTCAACACTCTTGGTTCGACTAGATAGTAGTGGCCTGTCCCATGATATCTCTTCGTCGGTCAGTCGCGACAACGTAGAGATTGGTCGAGGGGACATCTCATAGTGTTCTAGTGGGGGACTGATTAGAAGATCAGGAGAGCGTTGGTTATCGAGCGGAACTCCTCGACTCCATGCCCTTTGCGACATGCTCTGGCGTTGATGCCGCTCAGAATCTTGTTGGATTGGATCCATCGCATCTGAAGGAGGAAAGTACTCGGCGTCGACAAGTTTTAGACGCGTGTCAAGGCCACCACGTCTTGATACCGAAAACTGAGAAGAGAGAGATGAGAAACCCAGACAAAGAAGGTTGGATTGGGATCACGGCTGCTAGTCATCAATATGCAAGAAGTCAATAAGTCATGCCCAGCTGCTACTGACGGACCCATCGATCAGAATTGAGATGACCACCCCCTCAGACCAAACTAGTCGAGAGTGGATGCACTCACCCTGCAGACGCAGCCTGATGTCAAGCCACTATTTAAATATAGCCAAGACAAGTTCTGGTGCCTTCAAGGCCCCCACGATAAGAGTTAGAGTCGGGTTGTCGTCAGCTGCTTAACAAAAAGATTGTAGATAAATCATTGGTGCGAAACACTGCAAATGTGAGACTCTTGCAGCAGCTCAAACGAGTAGATGGGCTCGCAACATTAATTTACCCTGAGGTTTTGACGGGTGATACAGGAGATTGAAGTTTTCATCTTTGTGTCTACTATCAATCTCACCGCTGTGAAAGAAAATCCCCAACATGCCCTGTGTTTTGAAGGTTGTCTCCAATGTCCCACAGAGGAAACGGAGGCTCGAAGCCCTGTGATACAGGCCAAGGCACGAACAACGGTTGCTCGAGATCGCCATATCAATGGAATCAACCAGGCTGTCGTAGGCTGTCGTATCGGCAGACAGAAAGTGTCTGCCTAATGGACAAGGGTAATATCACCAATGACACAAAAGGCACTCAGCCCCAAGGCAGGGGTGTTCTTCGGGAACAGACATGATGGCCCCCAATGTGGCTACCTCGTATGCAGTCAGCATTACCCATACATCACGATTTTGACGCAATGAATGACCAGCTCGGCGGAACCTCGAGTGTCCGTTGATCTCTCTGGATTAGACAACGCAAAGCCCTCGAAGTTTTGATAAGGCTCGGGGAGGCGCAGTCTATGCGGCTTAGGGATATGATGTGCACTTTAAATCAGCTACCATAGTCCGAGACTTCTCTCTTTGCCATTATGTCAGCTTGGATGACCACGTGGTAGTTTGTGAGAGAAGGCTTTGTAGTAAACCGCTTCGCGTTCGATCGAGTGGCCATCACTCTGATAGGAAGGCATGTATAAATTTGTTCAAATAGAAAACCTGAAGGCATTCAGTCCTGTTTCGATTCGCCCGAGTATAGCATGAGTAAAGAGCTGCATCGCGCGAATATTCTTTTACCTTTGTTTCATACCTAGTGAATGCATGGCTCTTGGTAGGTAGGCGCTTAAATTTACGACCAGAATTCATTCACCTGGGATCTGTCGCCAAAATGAGAGTGCACCGTCAATCATGGCCGGTCAGAATCAAAGTCATAGACACCATTGTGACGAAAATTGAGCCTGGTCTTGATTTGACATACTGCCTTCAGCAGAATTGAAGATGAGAGTATCGAAGAGAAATTCGATGAAGATGTAACGTTCATGCCAAATGAGCATCTCTTTCACATGAGCTTGGACGACGGAGTTGACATGAGCATTCAAACTTTCGCTTACTGCCGGTCCGAAACTCTCGCATCAACTTGCATGCCGCAGGTTGCTCAGCGTGCCCTGTGCCTTCACCTTCCGCATGGCAGTTGTTTCGCGGTCCAGCAGATCCTGGATAGAGTTCATGACTTGCAGGCGCTTCATAAGCCGGATTGGATCAGCATGCCAAGCCTTTCGGCGGCACTTGCTCCCCAATAACAAGATCTGTATTGAATGGTGAATAATGGATCCCAACGTGGGAAACTGGGATGAGGTTGTTTGGTGCAGCATTGAAATGCGACGCATGCACACCACGTTGTTTTTTCCAGGTTTCATCAAGATTGATAGGACGTATGCCGCCATATATCAGGGGTCGCGATGGAAACTCCGCTAAATTTCTCTGCCGTGTCGTGCCAAGCCGCCAAAATCACAAGTACCGGGATCTCGTGGATGTTAGAGCCGCGCGAAAGTTTCACAGAGAGAGGGAGAGAATTTTAGGTGGTGCCTAAGAGCATATCTATTCATGCGTCCAAAGACGGGTATATACACTGACGATGCTTTGTTTAACGGGTTGCCTCCAGCCGAAGCTCATCCCCTCGATCAAAGTGCCGAGGGACGATCGTCGAGGCTAACTGATGTACAGTGAATAAGAAACAAAATTGTCCGAACAACCATGCAAGTGCAGGTCATTGGCGGACTATGAAGCATTCTCTCCGAAATGCTCGACTTCCCCTTGATCAACATGACAGGCCTGCCGTCTGTCTTTGCTGTGATGTTTACATTGGAGTCTTTCATACCATGAATTCCACATAACATGGAACCATTTAGTCAACGAGGAAGAGGTCGCGGGCGTGGTTGCGGCGCTTCTTGGAGCTGTACAGAGCAGGTCCAGGGATAGGGTAGCTGGTAGCACCGCTGTAGATGTCAAAGAGAACACCCTTGTCGTTGGCAGTGTACAGGCTGGTACCAGCAGTGCCGGAGGGGGTGGCGGAACCGCTGCCAGTGATCTCGAGGTTGATGCACTGGGGGTAGAACTGGGCGCCGTTGGCCTGGCCAGCGCTGTGGAGGGCAATGATCTCGTGACGGAGAACGTAGTTGCCGGGGGCAATGTCGCTGGGGATGGCGATGTCCCACTTGAGGCCGTTGCTGATGAGCTCGTCGGCGGCCCAGCTGCTGCCGGTCAGACCCTTCTCGGCGATCTTGAAGAACTTGAGGTCGGCCTTGGTGGCGCTGGAGCAGTCGCCGGAGCACTTGGCGAGATAGTCGATGAGAGGACCCTTGTGAGACTCGGGCCAGGTGTTCCACTTGACGGTGACCGTCTCTCCGGCGGCGACCGTGACGCTGGTCTTTCCGGGAGTGGCGGACTTGTGGCAGATGATGTCGGCCTGGCCAGCAGCGTCAGGGGCAACGAAGCCGAGATCCTGCTGCTGAGCAGCCCAGCCGGGGACATCAGGGGCAGGGTTTTGGTAGGGGGCAGTGGTAGGGTTGTAGTTGTCGGTGGTCTTGCCGCCGGCGGTGATGGTCTCAACGTAGCCGTGGGCAGAGACGGCGGTGGCGCCGACCAGAGCAGTGAGGAAAGCCTTGGTGTACATCTTGAATGGTTGTTGGGGTTGTTTGTCAAAAACAGGTGGATGAAGTGGTGAAAGAACGGATGAACAGCTCACAGAGCAAAGAATGAATTGGGTCAAAGAAGGGTAGGAGCTGGAGAGCAATGCGGGTGAAGTGAAGGATGAAGTGGAAAGCTTGGTTAGGAGAAAGGAGATAGAAGCTGGATTCGAGGCGTTTCTTATACTCATGTCCAATACCTTCCTACCCAGACAAAAGTTCAGATGCTGGGCATCCCACATCGTGGAGCAGTGGCCCGACGTCCCGTCAAGGGGGAACGAGGGTGTGGACAAACAAGTCCGCAGCTCCATGTCACTCGATGAAAGCCCGTGTTCAGCATAATCCCAGTAAACATACCAAATCAGACCCCAAACAGGCGGCAGAGGTCTCAGAAGATGTCCAAAGTCTTGGTATTCCCTTACAGAGAGCTTCGTTTCCGAGTTCTAGCTCTCGGCTTGCACCACGAATCGCCCATATCACTATCGCGAAGCTCAGCAAGAAGCGGAAGGCTTCTTTGTCACTCGACAGACGCCCAAACCCCTTACTGCCGAGCTCCAGCGTCTTCCATGTGGCCCAAACAAGTCTTTCTCCTGTAAAAGGAATGCTGAGGTCTTGGCGATAACGAATAACGGAGAACGTGCCCCCGTACGCGTGGGCTCGGGCCACTGAGGTTGGCCGCAAAACATTGGACGGACCATAAAGGCGGAGCGCCGGAGACTGGCCACATGGATGACAGATCAATCTATTTCGCACGGGGGCGGTGGGTAACAAAGTCTCGGCATGATCGGCGGTCACATCGGGGGCGGGGCTCGTGGTTGGGTTAGTCGTCGGAACAGGAACGTGGACGACCGCATTGGTGGGAGCGAGACAGCTCACGGGTCTGATTCTGAGCCTGGGCCATTCTGACAGACCTGGGCGGCAGTCGGGATCATCTACCGGGAGTCCGCATGGGCAGTCCCCCGACGCTTCAAGTTGAACGTTCGACTAACGCCTGGTGCTCGCGGCGGCCCCGACCAGCGGCAATCGAAACTTAAGGAGGCGCCGCATCTATACTTCAAAAGCTTGGCTTAATTCATTTGTTGGTATCGCATGCTGTCGTGGCACCAACGTCTCGACCGCTTGTTTGCAGCTGCTGGTACTGGCTGTAGTGTTTTCAAAACGTGCATTTGACACTCTACTGTGAACTCGTCGAGTCTCACTTGATATTCTACCGAGCCATCAAGTAGAGTTGGCGCAAGACTTGGTAATGAAGTGGGAGCAGAAATTCCAATGTGACGGAAGATCTGGGGGCGCCCGATTTGGTCGGTAGTTGCTTGCATGACGCATGAGACGGGCCCGGGGCTTAGTGATAGATACTATTGTCTCCTCCCGGAGCACTGCTCCATTTAGGTCTTCTGTGATGATGAATGGACAAGTCGAAGAACCTAGACAACAGAACTGGAAACCTCAATATTTTTTCGCGTTCACGGCCATCCCTCCGCAGCTCGTTGCAACGATGTGGCGTTCATGGGCCTCGTCATCAGCTTTCAGACAACTCGAACCGAGTGTTGACGGGTCATGAAACACGGAAAAGACAGGCCTCTCCCTGGTAGCAAAGCCCATCCGACCGACGGGAGAGGACAACTTTAATTAATCTTAATTCTTGGCGCTGCTCTTTATAGGCCCGAGCTCTACTTTTTCTGACCAAGGATCCTGGGAGAAATCCACGTTGCGCAATCAATTCGGATGCAAGCGAGCAAGGAACAAAATATCCAGCCCCAATCCAGATGAAAAGGGATGAAACAAAAGCGGCCGAAAGAAGAAAGGGAGTCTTGCAGTCTGGTGACGTGACGACAGAGTTCATTCCAACTCTTATGCTTAAAATTTTGATCATGGAGATTTACGAAGTAAAATTTGATGTTTTACTCCGTATCAGTGTGGTTCTTGTGGAGTTTACAATGAGTGTTCCACTGTGGACGTCAGCTACTTCAACCTATAAGTCGTCGATTGAAAGGGCGCTGCTCGAGAATATTTGCGACAGGATACGACATCGTGGCCCACGAGGCTTGAAATCTGAAGCTGTGCACAATTTGGCTATATACTTACTTCGCCGACCTCGGGTTTCCTAGAATCCCGGTGACTCCATGGTAAGAAACTTGAATGGCACGTCAGGTGTCCATTGTTTGTGGACTCAACTGGCCGGGCCTTTCACAAGCCACAAGCCAGTTCTTCCAAGCTCCAACACGAGAATCCAATTATGCTATCTACCGTCTACAACGAACTCCTCCAACGAACCACTCTTCCCGGTACTGACTAAAGTAGTACTGAAAACTGACTCGAATCCCAAGGTCATCCCGTGACCCCCTTGCCCAATAAGCCAAGCTAAGAATTTCTCACGATATTTTATCCTAAAGCAGCCTCGCTTCACTCATCCTGGAATCGATGCGGTTGCATTTTTGTTCACCAAAGCCAAGACAATAATACTTAGTCAACAAATAAGATCGAGCCACCACGGAGCTTCCTTGCAAAGGCCGGATTGAGGTCGGAAAGACGAGTCATTCTTAAAGCGCCAAGAAGTTGGCTCAATACCAAGTCCGGAATCCCGTTCCATCCAGTGGTTCGAATGCTGCTTTGCGTAATAGTTTATCGATGCCAGCATACATATCACAAAAGCAGGGCCAAGAAAGTCGATGGTCGAAGCATTCGATTACCGCTTATCTCCACATGATACACCGAAGGAAGTACACATGTAGTAAAGACCGACAAGAACGCCCTCTGCCCTCAGACAAAATCATACATCCTAGGCAGAGGAACAAGTCCCGAAATTCATCAAAGAAAGCTCTCAAAATTCACTATTGTGCCTGTCTCGGTTGAGGTTGGCATTTCAGGATCCTTCTCATCGCTAAAAGAGGCGAGGCACTTAGCAGCCAGCGTAGATGGATTGGGCGAAGAGGGCTAATAGCAACGTTAGTATTTAATCAAGCTAAAGTATGAGATTTAAGTGAAACACAAAATTTGGACTCACTGTAAGTGTCGGCGTGGTTGAGGTTCTGAGCAGCTGTCAAGCTGCGGACGAAGTTGTATCCGTATCCGTTGTAGTCAGAGGTGCCTCGGATCTGGGTCAGATGGGTCATCTCGTGAACGATACTACGTTGGTCAGCATCAAATTCTTCTCGTTAGAGACATCTAGACTCACGTAGTCTGTTGGTCCTGAGCATGGCAGGTTGAAGAGGCCGCAGACATGGTGAAGAAGGTGGGGCCTGTCACAGGTAGAGTTTTGTTAGATCTTGGTGGACTGACGAGAATCCCGAAACGGGTCTGAACAGAGCAAGAAGCTTACAGTTGACCATGTAGGATTGAGACGGAAGAGTGTATGCGATGACGTTGCTGGAGCAGGCGCCGTAAACATCGCTGCAGTACTGGCGAGAGACACCAGAAGTGGTGCTACCGCACTCCGAGACAATTCTGCCAAAGACGGCAGCAACGGTGTTGCGGGTAGCAGTGGTAGAGGACTTGAAGTACTCAGTCATGCGGGCAGCCGGACCAGAGGCAGCAGCTGAGGATGCGGCAACGGCAAGAGAGCGGCAGCGGGTGATGGCATTGACCTATTTCCGGCAAGTTAGTCTGGATCGGATCCGGGCCCGAAGTGGACTCCGGCACGGAGCTGGTCCGTGCATCGGTCGGAGCAAGG